>CAMTDV010000028.1:19895238-20495238 GCA_947069175.1 Scalesia atractyloides | reverse complement strand
TGAAATCTGGAAACCCAAAATTCTTGCTAGATCTCAGTCTTAGTGCTAACAGTCATCACAACCATCATCTTCTTCTCAAACCTCAAATTCTACTAAAAATTCTATGATTGAGGTTACCTAAATAGACAGTAATGGTCAACCAAGATCAACATGGCCTGGGTTTCAGTTTCTAACTAATCCCATTGTATATGTAGGAACAGTTATGGAGGGTTGTTGTTAGACTTTGGTTTGTCGATAGTGGTTGTTCTTGGCACATGACAGGAGACATTTCCCAGTTGAATGACATCAAAATCTTAGACGGTGGATTTGTCAACTTTGCGGGATGGGAAACTGGAAGAATAACAATGAAAGGTACAGTTCGAAACGAAGTTCTCACCTTTTCGGATGTGAATTATGTTCCAGAACTGAGATACAACTTTTTGAGCATATCTCAGATGTGCGATAAAGGTTTGGAGGTTCTCTTCACCAAAAGTTGTGGGTGCATATTATGTCTGTCACTATGCGAATAGGTAAGATAGAGCGTGTGTTGAATATTGTATAGATTAGATACGAGCCCACGACTTAAGTGTGAACGAGAGAGGTGCTTATGTGTCACTTCGTATGAAGGTGAATGTTCACTTCGTACAAAGGTAAATTGCTCACTTCGCACGAGGGTAAGTGTCTATATATAGCGTCGTATGTTCATAGTTTTGTAAGTTTTGGAGTTCCCAGAGGGGAAACGCTCATGAAATTTCTTTAAATTTCGCTAGCTTGACAAGATGTATACTCTTTCAGTATGAATGAATGAATGAAACATATGACTTCCGCTTCTACTCCTTTCTTAATAACATTCAACCGAATTAGTCCTATTTTACCCAAACTTTCGTCTAGAACCGTCGGATCCTGGAATCTCAAAAGTGGATGCGTAGTGCTAAAACCAGGCATTGTGATACCCAAGTACTGGTTTCTTATTGAAGCAGAACGAAAGGGAAATGCTTATGTCCTTGATATGAGTAAAGCCCCTACTAATCAAGTTACATGTTTGTTCTCAGAAATCGCTGAACATGATGCGATGTTATGGTATCGTCGCGTAGGTCATCTCAACATGAAGAACCTTAATCGACTTGCAAAAGGAGGATTGGTCAGAAATTTACCAATAAAGGATTTCATGTAGATTGAGAAATGTGATCATGCACTCGAGGGAAACAACATCGTAAGCCTCATAAGTCTAAACTAATGCACTCGACATCAAAAGTTCTTGAATTGCTTCATATGGATCTTTTCCGTCCCGTTAATGTGCCAAGTATTGGAGGAAAGGGTTACTGCTTGATCATAACTGACGATTTCTCACGTTTCACCTGGGTGTTTTTCTTAGAACCCAAAAGTGAAACAGCTGGTTTGATTAAGCAGTTTATCATTCTTATGGAAAATCAGGCAAATTAGAGGGTAAAAATCATTGAGAGCAACAATATAACAGATTTCAAAAATGCTGACCTGAATGCTTTCTCTTCCTCAAAGGGGATTGATCGTCAATATAGTGCGGCTCGAACTCCTCAACAAAATGGTGTCGTTGAAAGGCGAAACAGAACTCTCATAGAAGCTGCACGAACGATGCTAATTGATTCTAGCCTACTGTTGATCTTTTGGGCAGAAGCAATGAACACTGCCTGCTATGTTTAGAGTCATGCATTGATCAACAAACATCCATGAAAATGCCCTATGAGATAGTTGAAGTTCAAAAGCCTTCTATTCAACATTTTAGAACCTTTGGTTTTCCGTGCATTCTTCTACTTATAGATGCAAAAGGCAAATTTGAAGCAAGTGAAGATCCATGTAATTTCATTGGTTATTCGAAGAACACCACTTATCAGTTTACAACAAGCTTAAGAAGCAAATTATGGAGGCGTATAATGTGGATTGGCTAGAAGAGAATCCCAAAGATGCACGAGTTGGACCTGATTGGTGATATGATTATACTTTGTTATTTAATTCGTTTAATGTTCTATCTGATGTGGTTGCCAATGCAGGTATGTCCAACCCAATGATACCGATACGGGTTCCTGTTGTAGATGAAGATGTGTCACTACAAGATTCATTCAAGAAACTTACCATGGATCCACTGGGATTTCATGACGCTACTACAACAACATCACATAAGTCATCGATTCAGGAGTCGATTTCTTTATCCACCATAACTTGTCCTGATAATGCAGTTCGAAACACTTAATCTACTACACAATAGACAAATGCAGGAACCTCAAATCCCAATGTCCAAGGAACTTTAGTGTTTCCAAGCCAATTCTGTCTGACTGAACTGTTGATCACCAGTGACCAACACTTCAACTACATCAAATGAGGGGAAGCATACGTGAATAGTAGTGGGACACTTTTCTAACTTACAACCGAACTGACAGGCACCTGTTATAGCAATTCCACAAAGGCTTCAGCGAGATCATCCAATTGAGAACATCATTGGGTCCCGTGAATGCTGGTGTTCAAACACGCAGTAAATCAGGGGATATTAATGCAAGTTTTATTCTCGCTTCATTTCACAAATTGAGCCTAAAAGTATCGATTTTTCTTTGCAGGAACCTGGATGGGCCGATGCAATGCATGAAGAGCTCAATCAATTTGAAAAATTGGGGGTCTAGAAATTAGTGAAGCTGCCTCAAGGAAAACGTGCTATCAAAACACACTTGGTATATCGAAACAAACAAGATGACACCGGTGTGATCGTGAGAAACAAAGCACGATTAGTGGTACAAGGTTTCATGTAGATCGAAGGTCGAGATTATGATGAAGTCTACGCACCAGTGGCACGATTGGAAGCCATTCGCATTTTCTTGGCATACGCGTCCTATATGGGATTCATGGTTTACCAAATGGATGTTAAGACGGCGTTCTTATATGGAAAGGTTAAGGTGGAAAAATATGTCGCCCAACCCCTGGGTTTTGGAATCCGAGAAACAAGGATATGCCTACAAGCTAGATAAAGCTTTGTATGGATTGCACCAAGCACCTCGGGCTTGGTATGAAACTCTAACAGAGCATCTGCTTGCCCACAAATATACTTGGGGGACCATAGATCAAACATTGTTCATCAAACGCGTTGAGAGGCTCTCATACTTGTTTAGATCTATGTGTACAACATTATATTTTGTTCAACTAATGAAGGTCTATGCAAAGAATTCGAAGAAGTGATGAAGAAAAAGTTCATGATGAGCTCATTGGGAGAGATGACAATGTTTTTGGGTCTGCAAGTTTGTCAAAACAGTGAAGGAACCCTAATTCATCAAGGGAAATATGTTCATGACATTCTTGAGAAGTTCAAAATGACATATTCGAAGCCTATGGATTCACCTATAGCAGAACGATCATTGTTAAATGAGGATGCGGAAGGAAGCTTGGTTAACCAGACATTGCACCAATCTATGATTGGTTCACTA
The DNA here is from genome assembly GCA_947069175.1 of Scalesia atractyloides. Classification (NCBI taxonomy): domain Eukaryota; kingdom Viridiplantae; phylum Streptophyta; class Magnoliopsida; order Asterales; family Asteraceae; genus Scalesia; species Scalesia atractyloides. The sequence goes on along the minus strand of CAMTDV010000028.1, from coordinate 20,491,813 downwards.
ATGTACTTGACTGTAAGTCAGCCAGACATTATGTTTGTCGTCTGTCAATGTGCTCATTATCAGGCTAACCCTAAACTTTCTCATCTTACTGCGATTAAATGGATTTTTAGATATCTCAGAGGAGCTCCAAAACTTAGACTCTAGTATCCTAGAAATTCAAATTTTGATCTGTTTGCTTTTCCTAACAGTAACCTTGGAGGTACTAACAAGGACATGAAGTCTACATCGGCTGGTTGTCAATTCTTGGGAGACAAGCTTATCTCGTGGCAATGCAAGAAGCAATAGACTGTGTCAGTTTCAACTGCAAAAGTAGAATATGTTGCAACATCTGCCTACTGTTCCCAGGTTCTTTGGATGCAACTACAGCTTCAGGATTACGGTTTGACTTATCTATATACTACTATTTATTGTGATAATGATGCCATTATCCAAATCGTGAGAAACCATTTCTTTTACTCTAAAACCAAGCACATTGCTATCAAAGTTCATTTCATTCGAGATTGCTATGACAGAGGACTTGTAAACTCGAATAGATCCATACTGATGCAAATACAGTGGATTTATTTACAAAACCTATCAGCAATTCTCGATTCCAAGTGCTTGTGAATCTTTTGGAAATGATACGATTCACCGACTGAGCATTAAAAAAACTAGGATCTACTATGATGTACCGATAGGTCTAACGCTCAAAACGAGAAAATTTGAGCATAAAGTATTCTACTTTTCACAAAGTATTCTACTTTTGAATAAATATTTTTTTTTTGGGGGGGGGGGAGAAATATTTGCTGGGAAATGAAATAAATGTTCGTGCTAAAAGATTTGTCAACACATGTAAGGTGTCAAGGCTAAAAAGACTAGGATCTACTGTGATGTGACGGTAGGTCTAACGCTCAAAATGAGAAAAGATACCGAGTGATATAAACATAACGAACTATGTACCATGTGGGTAACATACCATCGGCGTATGGTTTTATGTTCATTAAATTAGCGTTAATAGATAGCCAACGTTTGAGGTTTAAGGTTTTTATACTATTGAGTCATCCGGGGATATCATGGCTGTCCTTCTATTGCATCAAGACTATATGCAGACCTAGGCACAGTCAGGATATATTAAAAGAGCCAAAGAGGCCAAACACCTTAACGGAAGACAAACTCAATTGACATGTGCTTGCAAAAGCAAAACTCGTACCGAAAAGGTATTTGCCAACCCTCGCCGGACACTTTATTGGTCACTCTGCTATACGAAAGTACTGACCTGTTCACCAATAGTCTGACGGTGTAAAACAAAAAGGATGAACTTAGTATACTAATCCGCTATGATGAATCGTTGTGCTTACCTTGATCGTAGGGGTATGTCATGGTATGGGATACATGAGTATTATATTATAATACTACCTTAATCATATCACGAAGTTGAAAATTGAAAGTTGAGCGTTAGGTTTAAGAGGACAAACATATTGGCAATCGCATAGACGAGTCTGAATAAGTTCGCACTGAAAAGTATTCCTTGGTTTGCCTAAGAACAATTTTGATCCCATTGTAATTGTAAACTGTATATTGTAACTGTTGAATTAGTTTCTTTATTTGTTTGCGTTTCTATTTATGTTCTCACAGATAAAAAAAATAAAAATAGAAAATCCAAAAATAGTAAAATAAAAAAATCCAAAAATAGAGTGTTTTATTTATTTTATTTAAAAAAATATTTAATCATCATCAAAAGTTGAATTGTGAAATTCGAGTATGATATCTGGATATACCAAGTGTTCATATGGTACTTTCCTCTGTTGCATAGATAAGTTTGCTTATGAATTTCTGAGCATGTGCAGAACTTGATGTAAATCAAGAAATAGAGGTTGATAACGAATGAGATGTTGTTAGCTGCTGACAAAGCATGAAGCATCACAACAACAAGATGTACTTGAGTCAGTAGAACCAGATACAAGTCATTGTCTGACACTGATAGTACATTTGAAGAAGTACCTGTGAACCTGCTTGAAAGAGAAAAGATTGAACAAGAAAAGTGTTGCTGATAATCCTCCTTTCACATTCTTTTTAACAATATTTTCAAGTAAAGCTCATCGTGATCCTGATATGAACCTGCTTGAAGAAGTACCTATGAACTTGTAGCCTTTGTTGAAGACATTGCTTAATTCATGATATGAAGAAAATTTGATGCATCAGTCTAGGGGAGATTGTTAGGCCCTAGAAGTGTGAGAATGACGCATCAAATATACGTAACAGGCTATGGTTGTGAACTTGGCCTTACCAGGTTAGTTTATATTAGGTTTTGGACCTTTTATAGGTCATTGGCCTTGCCTAAGGCCATGTGGGCCAGGCAAGCCCAATGGGAGCCCATGTATTTCCCTTGCATAGAGTGATTTTTTCCTAATAAAACAACAAAGAAAAACATAATATCCGCATAAATATATCCTTGGGACCCCTTTGCTATGTATGCTCACCCGGTTGTATCATCTAGGCTTTTTTGTAAAAAGGTTTATAGGTTTTTGAAATTCACATGACTTACTTATTTACATCCATGGTATGCCTCCATGGTGCACCACGTTTATAAGGATCTTTGGCTGGATCCAACGTAGACCAATTGTTACCTGAGAGGGATGATGCACATCCCTTAAGTTGCATAGTTTGAAGGCATAGTCCAAAATGGAGTCAATCGTATCGATGTAGTTGATTGGATCTTCTCCTAGGGGTATCCCAACTTCACATTTCATTTCTTTATCTCCAACCCTTAATGTCATGTTTCCATCACTCTTGTCTACCATAGCCCTTGAGGTAGCTAAGAAGGGTCTACCTAGTATAAGTGGTACTTTAACGTCTTCTCCCATGTCAAGAATCACGAAGTCGGCAGGAAAGACAAACTCACCAACTTTACCAAAAGATTTTAGGCGATCCATTAGGGGTACTTGATTGATCGAGCCGCAAGTTAAATGCTCATTTTTGTAGGGTTTGTTTTTTCTTATTCCAAGTCTTTCGAACATAGATGCTGGCATAACGTTATACTAGCCCCGTCAGCGAGTGTATTATTCACTGATAATCCTCCTATGGAACAAGCAATGGTGAAACTTTGTGGATCAAGCTTCTTTCGGGGGAGTTTGTTGAGAAGAATCACAGAGCATTCTTCACTTAGAGCAACATGTTGGGTAAGTAAGTCTCTCATGAGCTTGGAGTATTTTAGCATTTGAGTGAGAACTTTACAAAAGGAAGGTTGAAATGGAGTGTTTTTAAAAGTCTAACGAACTTACCGAATTGTTCGTCGGTCTTTTTGTTTGATGAGACATTCAGGTTAGGGGGACTATCGGTTGTGTGGCTTTAACCAACTCGTCTTCAATTTATGAAATGACATGCTTTGGCTTCTTCACATGTGCGGAAGTGAAAGTTTGGTCCGAAGATGGAGCGGTTATGGGGTGAGGTGAGATGGAGTAGGTGTGTTGTAACAACCATCAATTCCTAACTATGTTCTTGTTTTCCAATTTTTTTCCTATTGTATTGTACCCTCATTTTTATCTATTAATTAATCATATCTCTTCTTATATATATATATATACACACACACACACATATATAGGATCCGGTTCAAAAGAAAACCATGCCCAGTTGTGAGAACCATAAGAACCATTGTGGACAAATGAGAGGACGACACATCATTTGTACATGTGAATAATTTGCAAGGGTATTATGCTAAACTTAACACCTGCATTATTGTTTTTCCTAATTTATTAAGCATCAAATTAGTATCAAGAGAAAATGAGTGATTAGATTTGTACTATGCATATCAACAATCCCCATAAACAATTTCCGTCTGAGTTTCCCCTATTTGCATTCTCTTCTCTTCCATTCACTCACGCCACAACTTTCCCTCAACACACAACTCACACCAAGTATGTCTTAGAGCTCACCCAATGTTGGTGATGGCGATCTCACAAGAGATACACTATTCCCAGGTCTTCATCAATTGGTTGGTACATCACTAGATGATTTGATATCAGACCACGCTCGAACGCTTGTTACTATCTAATATCCCCTGAAGCACCTTCTCTAGGTGAATGTTGATTATGGCTCATCTTCGGCCTCCTTCTAAACCCTAACAAACCTAGGGATGCAAGTCAATGAAAATGGTAATATCTCTTTCTACCAAACATCGTTTTATATATTTTCTTGTTAGTCTTGTAAGTTTAACAGTTTGTAAAACCCCTGGATGGACAACTTAATTTCTTTGTGATTTTTTTTTTGAATTTCTACTCATTAATAACCCTAGATGGACAACTTCCTTTAACCATTCTACTAGTGAATGTTGATGTGTTGTGATTTCTTTGTAAAAACCTAGATGGACAACTTAGTTCAACGGTTCTACTCGTGAATGTCGATGTATTTTAAGTGGTCGAGTTGTTGAGATGGTTAAGTGTTGCATTTTTCAAACACTACTCATTTGTTTTAAAGGTATCATTTTTAAGGGATAAACAACCTATGTGTTCGATCAGTCTTACAAATTATGGTAAAACATTTTGTTTGTGCTTTGTGTTTTTGTGTTGAGATACGTAAAAACATTTTTCTTGAGATGCAAACTAAAAAAAGTTGCATGCCACTTGCTAGTTTTAGTCTTTACAAAGGTATTCGTTTTAAAGATATACTGATCTTTATGTTCGTTTGTGCTTTTTCTGCATATAGTCCGTGGCGAGCAAAGCGAAGATTAATTTCTGTACCGGTTCACCCCCAACGGCACGCGTTACTAGACCCCGTCTGCCCCACCCCACCTTAAGCCACAACTAATGGTCGTGTTCCAGCAATGGCAGGATGTGGTTGAGATGTATGATATGTACACTGAGAAGTGTGGGTTTTCGATTAGGATGGGAACCGTTAAAAGGAAGCATGAAGCCATCATGCATTGTTACATTTTGTGCTCCAATCATGGCAAACATCAACTGTAAAGGAAGTTTGGCACGCTGGATGAAACTTCTTTAAATATTTGGGTAGTCTACGTTACAGGTTTGCGATGCAAAGCATGTATCCGTGTCCGGTTTGATTACCCTCGCAAATGTGGGTGTTGTATCACTTTGAAGATCATCATAGTCATCCAGTGGTCCCATCATATAGCAAAGATCTCACCAAAAAAGGTCGGAGACTAGATTTTTTATCTAAAGATTACATCCACCGAGTTAGCCTTAACAAGGTTGGACCCTCGGTGGGTCACAAACTCCATATAAGTTTGAAGGGCAAGCATCACAATGTTAAGGGTATGGCAGATGATTACAAGAATTTTTTGCGAAGTGTTCGCATGTTCATCGACGATAGGGACGTGAAAATAGCGATTGACAAGATGAAAGACCGGGTCAACCAGTTACCTAACTACACTTTCAAATTTAGCCTGGAGAACGGGGAGCTACGCCACATCTTCTAGGCAGATGAGATTGCTAAGGTCAACTACCATGCGTTTGGTGATCTTATTGCGTTCCACGCCAATCAGCATTTTATCGCCTCAACTTTATATTTTTTAACTTGTCAAAAAAATTGAAATGCACCGTAAATTTCTGCGTATCATACAGGTACAATCTTACTTTCATCCCTTTTACCAACGCGGACAACAACAAAATGTGCGTGACATTTTAAGCAGGGGTTTTGTTTTGCAAGACAATAGAGGCTTACAGTTGGTTGTTAACCTCATTCCTTGAAGCACACACCAATCATCCTACTATTGTGTTAAATGATAAATACCCAGCTATGAGGCAAGTTGTTACGTTGTTTTTAAGGGGTCTCTTCATCGACTGTGCACGTGGCACATAGTGAAGAACTTACCTCCAAGGTATAATTCTCATCCGAAACCCCCTTCCAACATGCGATGTAAATGTGAAGAACTTAACTCCAAGGTATAATTCTCAACCGAAACCCCCTTCCAACATGCGATGTAAATGTTAATTTACCGGCTAAAAGGTGATATATAGGTGAAACTGTATGACCATTCGAGTGATGTATAATCATAAAAAAGGAGGTGAAACTGTATTTTTATATAGATGTGATGTATAAAGTCAAATCCGTTTTTATGTGTATTTTTCCTATTTAATAAATACCTTGTAACACACCACTCCAGATTGCAGGTGATATTGAAGACAACACTAAAGTCAGGGCAGCCTTACATATTCTGGTGTGAAACATTTACTTAAAACTCTCAACATTCGAGCGTAGATGGGAGAAGCTTTTAGAGAAGTACGGACTCGAAAACCATGAATGGTTGCGAGATATGTTCAACATCAAGGAGTTTTGGGTTCCAGCACATTTCAGAGAAATCCCGATGTCATACCTCAGGAAAACTACTTCCCGTTGCAAGAGAACTCGATGTTCATGGTTAATTCTTCCTTGTCAAACACTCTAGTCCAGTTTCTATTGCGTTACGATGCAAATCTAGGATCCCAAATATACAATCAGAGGGTCATCGACTTCAAGGTTGATGACCGTGCACACGAAATGAAGACGAGCCTAGAAATAGAGAAGCACTGCGCAATGATGTATTCCCAATCGTCCTCGAGGTTCGTAAGGATATCCAAAAGGGATTAATGTTGTACTACATCACGTCTATTGAAGAAGATGATGGCATCAAGATCTACACTATAACCCACTTGGATAAAAGGACCGATGTTATAAATGATTTTACGCTAATGTTTCATCGCACCCCTGTATTCTTAATTTTTTCTATTTTTATGTATTTAATGCGCATGGGTTTGCTATCCCCGCCCAGGTTAAAGTTAACACAAAGAAGGATTCCACAACATGTTCCTATAACTTGCGGACCCGTAACGGATATCTTCGTCATCATATACTCTACGTTTTCAGACACACAAAGGTGGATGACATACCAGAGAAGTACATTGTCAGTCGTTGGGGCCATCATGTGCATCCAAAGTCAGTTTTCGGTTGAGCACAAGTATGGCCTCTTTCAGTGACCAGGAACTACCTTGTTGACTATTTTACTGAGGCTGGAATGAGATGTTGGGTGACGAGCCAGCTATGGAGGTTTTTTTTTTAGAAACTAAAGGCATTGAAAAAAGAAATCATAGATGATCACCGAGTCAAAGTGAACGTAGACAGGACAGGTATACAAGACATAACTAGTATGTTGGGAGTTGTCGTGGAAGTTAAAGTATCTTGCTCGAATCCCCCGAGGCGTGCGTAACAAAGGATGTGGTACCAACAAGCGTCTCGTTGGACCGAGAGAGAAGGTTGTCTAGAATCATAAGAAGCATCCCGACTCTGCAAGACATGCCACAAGTATGTAACCGGTCATGACTCGTGAAACTGACCAGAAAAGCTGAAGCAACCAGAACCTTAGTGTACGGGTGATTGTGGGGGTGCATGGTTGTTTTTTTGTGTGCGCTAATGATTTTGGTCTTTTCTGCAAAATGGTTTTAAAATGTTAGGCCTCACATACCCAATACCAAAGTGCGTGTGGGTTGACCATTTAAACAACCATGATTTTTTTTGTTTCGATCGTTGCATTGCAAGGACCTTTGTATGGGGCAAACTTCTTAAACGACAACCCCATCCCACCACCTCCACAATGTTTTTATTTATTTTATTTTACTTTCCTTTTTGCTAAAGGTGTATTATGGAGGTTGTTGTTTTCTGGTGGATTTCATGTATACTGTCTAGTAACACTTAATGTTTACCCTTTAAGATATCTTCCTACTACCGCAAACTGTCAAAGCTTAATATTTGACCCGATTTTTTAATATATATGCAAACCTCTTCAGCAGACAACATTCTAGAACCCGTACGGGGTATATACATTTTTACATAGGCTGAAACGTTTTTAACCTTCTTACATTCGCCCATCGCCACTTTAATTCCTACATTTTAAATAAAACGGCCACATTAAAAAAATGTGGAGAAAAACAGCCCTATTGTAGGTTACTATTTTGTTGACATTCACTGATGTACGTAAAAGGGAAAAAAGAACCAAAAACCCGACATTGAACGTTTAAAAATTTTAGAACTTCAAGGGTAGACATAAAAAACTGCAACGTTTTACATCACACACCATGCGTGTAAAAAAACATTTTATGTGCAACCTTAAATTTATAGACAATTGACGCCTTATGTAAAAAAACAAAAAAAAAAAAAAATTACACTATATACTCGTGCATGATATAAAGCTCGAAAATCCAATCCGGCAAATAATTTTGACGTACAGCCTCACGTATGTACACAATCTTTCCTTACGTAAACAATTTTAGCGTACAACCCAGTTTCATTTTGACGTACACCCTCGTGCGTAAATAATTTCCCAAAAATCAATACCGGATGTTATTTTTTTAAATTCAAGCATTGTATGTAAAAAAGTACAACGTATAATACTCAACTCTATGCGTAAATTGTTTTTGCAAAACATTGAACGTTCAATAATGTATGTAACTATATTGTGTTATACCCTAGAAGTGTGAGACTGATGTATCAAATATACGCAACGGACTATGGTTGTGAACTGGGCCTTACCAGGTTAGTTTATATTAGGTTTTGGACCTTTTATAGGTCATTGGGCCTTGCCTAAGGCTATGTGGGCCAGGCAAGCCCAAGGGGAGCCCATGTAGGGAAGTGGGCTTGTCTAGAGTACACGTTGAACACTTTCGAGAAGAAACCCTAGATCAGGGAAACATAGAGAGGTATTAGAAACTTGTACCAGACGGTTTTGCTCTTGAGTAATAGAATCGTGTGCAAGTTTAAAGATGATTTGTATTGTTCTTTGTGTTTCTCGTTTTTCAGTTTTCTTAAATCTCACGAAGTTTGGATTTCGCTCATCATTGGTGATTGTTTGATATCATTGAAAGATCCAAGTATTTAGGACTTAGATTTTGCAAACTTTACACCCCATAAAAACTTTAAAAAACCCCTAGACAATCTGCCCCCATTGTAAAAGAAAATTAATTATCCGTCATTAATACTATTTTAACGGCTACATTTTGACCTCCTTTATACTCAACTTCATGCACACACAAATTTCCTGAAGAATCATCATTCTACGTAAAAAAAATTCGACATTCTAACGCTGTAAATAAATCCCCCCCTACTTAAAAAATAAAATAAAATTATTATCCTTTTAATTTTTTCCAAGCCACGTTATACATTACTAAATTTTTTACGCTCACCGTTGTGCGTTAAAAAATTGACCTTCAAAAGTAGACGTAAAAAATTGCAATGTTGACACGCTATGCGTGTAAAAAAACATTTACGTGCAACGGTAAATTTAAATAGACAATCGACGCCTTACATAAAAAACAAATTACACTTGATACTCGTGCGTGAAAATAATGGTTGAAAATTCCAACCCGGTGTAAATAGAATTTGCCGACAATCAATACGGTATTTTTTTAATCAAACATTGCACGTAAAAAGACTACAACATTTATACTCAACTTTATGCGTAAACAAATTTCCAGAGAGTCGTCATTGTACATCAAAAAAAATTGAACATGCAAGACTGCACATAAATATTTTGCAAAATTTACGCCCCCTAGTAAAAACTTTAAAAAATCCATCATTGTACATTTTAACCCCGGTGCTTAAACAATTCTTTTACAATCAATATCGTATGTTTTTTTTTGGAATTCAAACTTTTGCATGTAAAAAGTAGAATGTTGATATTCAACTTCATACGGAAACAAATCTCCGGAGAATCGTTATTGTTCGTAAAAAATAATAATTATCTCCGATAATTTTTTTGCCAACCCACGTCGTACGTCACTAATTTTTTTTAAATTCACCGATGTACATAAAAAATGAATTGTGTGGTAAAAAAAATATGACAATCCGACACAGAACGTTATTTTTTTTTACCTAGTTCAACACTAGACGTAAACATTTGGAACGTTTTTTACATTAAGCACCCCGTGTAAAAAAACTTTACATGCTACTTTTAAATTTTTATCAAATATTTCCTTTATACACGTGCGAGAAAAAAAATAGAAAATCGTAACCTGATAAGAAATTTTGACAATCCAAACATTCAACATTAGGTGTAAAAATTGCAACGTCTAACATTTTGACACCCATACATAAAAAAGAAAAAAAAATGGTGGGCCTCACAGCTAAAACCTCTTTAACCTTTTAAAAAGGAAACGTAGAAAAATTCAACAATCCATGCCTTTAGGAAAAAATAAAACAAATTCACTAGGCACCCAAGGTGTAAAAACCAAAGTCCCAAAAATCACGACGGACCAACGCTAGGTGTAAAACTTGCAACATTTGCGTAAAATTATGGTTGTAAATGGACACTGCTTATAGAAAAAACCATTAATATTTTTTATTCAACATTCAAACATGTACGTAAAATATACAATGCACCACATTTTGTTTTACACAGAGGTTATATTCAACATGGATGTAACTGTATTTCTTTTACGTCGTGGATCACCAGGGAGACCTTTAAAACATCTCAGTTTTTACATTTTTTTTATAGAAATTGTAACTCCTGAAATCGAATCTAACAGGTATCGTAACCTAATCAATTGCGAAATAAAGATTAAGAAGATGAATAATCTCTTGAATCAAAATCAACTTGCATACACCAGAATACTACTGTCTGATACAAGTTTTTCAATTACAACTCTCTAACCTCTAAACATTGACCTAATACATATATTTATACTAATCACCAAGCTCAATAGTTACAACCCTAGGCCCATAAGACACTAGGAAGCCTAAAACCCTCCAAAAGCCCAAATGTAGCTCTAATGTGTAAACCTTTACTAGTATAAGCCCAACAATCTCCCCTAGGTTTACAACATTAGGCCTTTTAATCTTTAGGTCGCGCGTCCACTCCCAATCTTCTAGCAATAATTCCAGCCACAGCAGCTGTCTAATCTTTAGCGCATGCCTCATATAGCTCTGCTGTTCGAATCTGGTGTGAAGCAAGAACCGCAGATCTTCATCATGAAAGCTCACCAAATCAACCACATCATTAACCCGAAAGGCTTCTTCTTCGTCACAATAGCCACACTCCCAACTTTGGGATCATACAGCCAGAAATTGAAATTCTTCAAAATTCCTCTCTGAAAGGTTGAACAACTGGTATAACAAGTTCCTTATCCATCGGGGGCCACATCACCGACTTAAACCTCCTCCCTGTCCTCGCACCACGCACTCCCTTCACAGCTCGCAAATACGGTTTAGTTGTTTTCATTGTCTTGAACCCAATCTTCACCTCCTATTCCAATCTCTTGAAAAACCTCCAGCCTAAACCTCGTTCAGTAGTATCATCGTCAGAGTATGGAGCTCGTAACAAATCAGTCAAAGCAATCTTCATCCATGTTTCAAACTGAGACTCCTTAGGATAATATTCCCGAGTCCCGTCTTGTCTAACAATAATCCACATCTACTTTACATGGCCGTACATCCAGCTCAACACCTTTGATTTGTTTCCAACCTTGGTATAGTAACTTGAGCCAAGTTCCATGACATAACGTTCAGACTGATTTGAAGGATCTTTCAATTGAAAATTCTCATCAAGCGGATTAACGTCAACGTTTTTCATCAACACCATCTGTTTCTCCTTTTGTGTCGTTGGACGCTTTTGACTAGCAGTATATTTCTTTCTCGATCACGCAGATAGTCATCCAACCCAGCTTGTCGTTCAGAAGCCAACTGTTCTGCAGCTAACCTATTCACTTCAAATGTGACAACTGGCATTTTCCGGTTGTAATTAAGCGCATAACGAATAGTAATACCATTATAATTAGCGTAATTAGACGTAAATTAACTTGATCAGGCCTCGGAGAGCCTAGAAACCACGTTACGCGATCTGGCGATAATTGAGAACTCTAACGCGAATGTTGATTTGCGGGAAGACTGTTGAACGATAAGCGGCAACGAACTGACACCGAAAAAATACTGACAACACCGACAAATACGAATTTACATGTATAATTTATACATAAGAATTGGTTTTGATAAATTATCATGCTTTCGAACATCACAAAACGCTCACGTGAACGAAAAACGCGTCGACAGGAACGCACCGAGAACCAAACGGAAGCAACGAACTCAAATTACGCCTTGATACTAATATATTATGATGTACTTAGCTTCGTAATCGAATTTTATTATTTGTGGCTGAAATCGGATTGAAAAACGGACAAGAAACGACAACCGGAGCATTTTACGCATTTTAACGAAACCGTCGAATGCACGCGATTAATATCGAATACCGACACCTTTTACATGTTTATGAACCTAAAATGATATTATACGATGTTTTATGAAGTTTGGGTCCGAAAACGAGCCTCGTAGACGTGATTGGGCCGCTCAAAACACTAGAAACGTGCTTTTGGTCCTTGGGCCCAAACCCACAAAAACCCACCTATATAAACCCTTTTTACCCCATTTTTCTCTCATTCTTACCAATCACTTTCTCTCTCTAACTCTAAAACTCTCTCTACTCTCTCTCTAGAAAACATTTCCGGCACCGAAGTCCGGCGACTAGCGACGGCCGACCTCGGCGGAGCAGCGGTGGTGCCACCGCCGACGGCGGAGATGGAGGTTTTCCGGCGAACTTTCCGGCGACCGTTTTCCGGCCAAGAGTACACTTTTTCGACTATCTTCGACATTCCGATCGCTGGTGATGTTGGTTTTAGCATATTAGAAGCCGTTTGGGCTCGGGAGCAACTCCGGCGACATTTCGGCCAAACTCCGGCGAACCTGTTTTGGACTTTTCACTTCGTGCATGTTTAGATTGGGTGGTTAGAGACCCTTCTGTAAGTTTTTGTGAAATTTTATTCTCCGGCGAAATTCCGACTTCTGGCATGGTTCTAGCGAGGTTCCGGGCATCCGTTTTCGACGAAAATGTATTTTTGAGCTCCTAGTAACCTGTAGAGTCCATACGAAACACTTTCGTCTCGGGTGAAAAATAAATTTCGGGACACTCTCGGGCTCGGGTTAACTCGGTCAACAGGTTAAACACGGGTCAAGGGACAGTTTTGGGTCATTTTGGTGCCTCGGTTCAGTTTTAGGTTCGGTCAAACCCGGTCAACTGCCAGTCAACCGTGGTCAACTGGTCAACTAACGGTCAACTGGTCAACTACTGGTCAATGCAGCCAACTCAGTCAACATGGTCAACTATGGTCAAACTCAGTCCGCGGGTCGACACGAGTTTCGGTAAAGCATTTACGACGCGAAAAATTTATTTATATTAGTTTATAAACGTTAATATTATATATCGCGAACCCGAGCTCAAAACCGACTCGTTAACGATTACTTATCGCCAAAGAGGTAAAAATATATATAGTCGAATCAAGTGCAATATTCGCGTAAAAATTAATAGTTAAGACCGAATAAACACGACGTTACGATATATATAAATAATATAAATCTGAAATTATATGTGGCAAAAATTATATTTGAAATACGACGAGAAGTTATGTGTATCGTTATTGGTATATTGAATATTGCGTTTTGATAAATAAATCGATAACTAGTATTGTCGGGATCGTCCGAAAACAGAGGAAACTCTGTCCGATTTTCGTAAAATACGCAATACGAAACATGTTACATTTCAAAGACAAAACATCCGAATTCAAACGATTTTATAAAATAAATATAGTATATTTATTTTGTCGAGCTATTAAAACTCACTCGAGCCGATAACATTTCAACGAGCGCAATTTCATTATAACAAACATTCGCCAATCGACTATAAAATAAATAATAATTATTTATGTTTAATTCAACGTCGAAACTCAGAAACTAGATTTCAAGCATCGCTGATTTATTCAAACGACGATATAAGAATAAGTATATTGTTTATATTTATTTCGAAACGCCAAGATTTCCGAACGCTTTTACATCATGAATACAACGCGCGTATTATTTCAAACGACAGAATTCGGAAATCGTATAACACGAATATAATTTTATATATTCAAACGTCGAGATTTTGAATACTTTCATAAAATAAATATAGGTATATTTATTTCAAACTCGACGACTCGAATACTTTCGAAGGATTTTATAGCATTAATATATTGATTATATTCGATTCAAACGCCTAAACGAAGTACGACGCAACTCCGCAAGACTATAACAAGCGTACGACTACATCGTTATTCCTTAAAACAATACGCCAGACTCTTGCTCGGATACAAAATGTATTATCAATACCGGTATATTTACAAGTATATATGCATTATATCTTACGAAAACTACGAAGAGTCGTACTATTATCCGTCGACGTACATGACGACTAAATATGATTTCATGATATATAGTTATGTTTATATAAACATATATTTCAAATCTCTCGAAAACAGAATCGTTTCTAAGAAAACCATAGGTTGGTTGACCGAGTTAAGACAATGACAATTTCATAGAATCGTATGAGTAACTATTCGGTAGAGCTCGGTGACACGTAGTTTAGCTACGTCATATCTAGAAACTTACAAGTTATTCCGTTTTAGGAATGCCTTAGATTGCATGCTAGCAAGTCAAGTTGTGGAGACAACACTATGGAAATCACATTAAGCTAGTTTTGTACAAGGAAATCAAGGTGAGTTCATAACCCCCACTTTTTACCATTTTACATTTTTGTAAATGTTTGACATGCAAGTTTTGAGAAAGCATAAAATGTTTCGATGAACGAAAATCATATATTTCTAACCATGTTACAAACAGATTTCAACGAACTCAAATGGTTTACGAAAGGTTTATGCTAAACTTACCGTTTTTCACAGCTATACAAAGATTTTCGAAACATGCATGAGTTTTATGACTAGTGATGCGATTGTCATAGTCACAACTAGGGGAGAGGCCCCAACTTTATTTATAACATGGGCTAGGCCCAATGACAAGAAAACATAGGCTAGGCCTAATGACAAGAAAACATGGGCTAGGCCCAATAACAAGGATAACATGGGCTAGGCCCAATGACATGGATAACATGGGCGCGGCCCAATAACACAGATTTTCAACAATTGGTATGTAGTTATGGAATTAGATGATAACAAATCGATGTGCGTAAGTAGGATGATGACAATAGTAACCATTAATCACGTAGTGACCAAGGTGCAAAAAGTATAGATCTATCGAGTTTGAGACACGCTCCACTCCTGGTATGTTAACTGGTTAGGAGTGCTTTTGTGATCCCAATGATGTCAGAGTTGTCTCGGGTTGGTTACTTACTTATGGCACATAGATCAGTGTATTAGGTACACACTGACAGATCCTTAGATTCCATAGGCATACTACATACTACTATTTCAATACCGGTTTACAAAGACAACAAAAACATTTCAATACCGATTTACAAAGATAACAGAAAACATTTCAATACCGGTTTATAGATACGATTGAAAACATTTTATTACCGGTTTACAGACACAACTATTATATGCATTGGTTTACAAACAGTATGGAAAACATTTCTACACATGCATATAGGTACGCCATTTCAAATGTTTTGGGATACTATGATCCCACAAACCGGTTTATCGAATGCAAGATTTTCAAATGTTTTAAGATTCATTTGAAATGAAAACAAACAAACCATGAACTCGCCAACTTTATGTTGATTTCCGCATGTTCTTTCTCAGGTTATGATTACAAGTATGGCACGGTGGAATAGTGGAACCCATGGGGATACAAATATTTAGTGGGTATTCATTTAGTAGAAGTCTTAGCACTCACGTTTACTTCCGCTGTGCAATGAAGATACCAGTTTAGTTCACGCCCTGCTCTGATGTGAAGGAATTACATGGGGTGTGACATAGTGGTATCAGAGCTATAGGTTTTAGCGAATTAGGTATCAAACCTGGCTCTGTTAACAGAGTAGTAACAGGGCCATAGGTTTCAGCGATCAGGTTTCTACGGAGATACCCAGGCTTTAACCTCACTTTCCGTGGGGACATTAGATCATTAAGACTTGAATATATACAGAACGCCTAGCACTCGCATATGGGTTCCAACCGTGGCCGAAAACATTAAGTCAACATTATGATTTTAATCCTACACCAATGTTGTGTTTGATACACGGTACACGAAAACATTACATACCGTTAGCAAAACTTTGAGAGTTTTGGCAACATGCATTTAAGACCTTTGGGAAGTTTATGTCAATATCAATTAAAGGTCATTATGTAGGAACCACGATTATTAAGTCAGGCAAACGCCATTACATATATTGTCGATGCTATTTTATTTACCCGAGCAGGTAGCCTACATGAAACGAAAACAATACTGCGCAAATATACGTGAAAGTTAAATGACACGACAACGGTGTTGAAGTACATCACATACGACTTTCGAGGCACGGCCTTGAGGAAGTACGACATTACGACAACGATGCTAATCCCGTCAGAGGGAGAACTACCGACCAGAATGCGGTAATTTGTCATGTGGTCCTGTAAGCGACACGAACAACGCTGAGGTATGCTCAAATGAGAATTTATAAGAGTCGGCACTTATTACAATGGTAATCATAACAATTGGTGCTGCAAAAGAAGTCACACGTCCTCGCATTCCCCCTACTTCATTATTGACGATTACGCCATATATGACATTCGGTGGTAATGTCACGAAACAATAAGTCATCACAGGAAAATACTAGGTAAAGTCCTCGAATTCCTTTTGTTGAGATTTTAACTTTGCGTATACTGAGTAGGTTTGCACACCTCTACTCCTCATAGCGGTCATTGTGTCACAGGAAAATTCTATCTTGATTAGTGAACGCATATTGCATCATTTCTTGATAGATTCACATGATACGCATGCTTTGTTGCTACGGACATGGTTAACTTGATACGTGGAGGCCATCAGGGTCTTCACTTCGAATAGTCATTTCTTCAAAAAATTCAAAGGTTGGTTCGTTATATTCAAATTTTCGCTTTGTGATCTAGATGACGTGCATTATTGCAAGTATTGACCCCTTAATATCGAGTCAACGAATTCTCGAAATTTCATTTTCTTTCCAAGTTGCATACATGGGATTTTTGTAGTAAACATATCGAAACTTGTTCGAATCATGTAATTATTGTTGGATTGTGTCAAACCAAATTCAATTGTTTGAACTTGCTCACTGTGTACAAAGTCAATTCAAAGATCTCATATGATGGATTGAAGCCATCATATTCAAAGTAATATCAACAAGCATTTCATTTGCTTCGAACCTTAGTAGACTGGTTCAGTCTGCACCCTTATTAAGTCATTTATTGGTTACGACACCTTATGGTGGCGTTACACTAGTTGAAGCTTGCGGTGACATCGCTTTCACAACTTATGTAGAGATTTAATTACTTGATTATTTATTCATTTTTTTAAATCCCCTTGTTGGATCATTTTCTTAAAACAACCTTAATACAATCATGTATTAAGGAGACGGTACACAACTTTATGGTCTATTTTAGTGTACCTCGTAACGGTTCTTTCATCATCGGTCGAACATTTTGGGATATTTATTGTTCTTCCACTAGCGACTGAAAATTATATTTATTTGTTCTGTCATTTTCAGTTGAAAATCCTATGAGATTATTTGGAACAAATATTCAGACTTTCTTGATTGAACCTTTCATTAAATTGTAAACACGATGAATTTGTTCGGTCACCGCTATTGTTGAATTATTTCAATGGCTATGACGCTTTTGGCGTCGGTATAAACTTGTAGCTTGGGCTAATCATCCAAAGTGGTCTTAATGCAACTATGTATTAAGACAATGATACACTAACCTCGGTTGTAATTCGGTGTATCCTTGCAATTCAATAGTGTTAACTTATGGTTCTAAAAGTTAACAGATCATCTTCATGTTTCTAATTCAGTTGAGCTTGTTGATTCTAAGTCTTACCGATCCAACAACCAACGCTAGTTTCCGTGGGCAGAAAATCTTATTGTAATGAAAATCAATTACAGATTGTGAACGTCTTGGAAATTTATTGTCAAGAATTCTCATTTGTATGGCCCATGTAAACTCAGTCACATTGGTGATTATGCCATTACGTTTCGTTCACTTGGCATCGATTCTGAAAACAGATTCAGTTGAACCAATGGGTTCATATTGTTGTAGTAAATCATTGTATTCATATAATCCAGACAAGTCTCGATGCAATTACATGGTCATTTACCTGTCTATTATTAATACTTATCTACGCATGACAAGAATCTAAAGAGATAACATAGTTTAAATTTCGAGGACGAAATTTTTATAACAAGGGGAGAATGTGACAACCGGCATTTTCCAGTTTTAGTTAAGTGCATAACAAACAGTAAACCATTATAATTAGCGTAATTAGACGTAAACTAACTCGATCAGGCCTCTGGAGAGCCTAGAAACGTCTACCTGATTCATGTTACGCGATCTGGTGATAATCGAGAATTCTAACGCGAATGTGGATTTACGGGAAGACTTCTGAACGATAAGCAGCAACGAACTGACACCGGACAAAATACTGATTTATACATAAGAATTGGTTTTGATAAATTATCATGCTTTCGAACATCACAAAACGCTCACGTGAACGAAAAACGCGTCGATAGGAACGCACCGACAACGAAACAGAAGCAACGGACTCAAATTACACCTTGATACTAATATATTATGATATACTTAGCTTCATAATCGAATTTTATTATTCGTGGTCGAAATCGGATTGAAAAACGGAAAAGAAACGACAATCAGAGCATTTTACGCATTTTAACGAAACCGTCGAATACACGCGACTAATATTGAATACCGACACATTTTACATATTTTTGAACCTAAAATGATATTATACGACGTTTTATGAAGTTCGGGTCCAAAAACGAGCCTCGTAGACGTGATTGGGCCACTCAAAACACTAGAAACGGGCTTTTGGGCCTTGGGCCCAAACTCACAAAAACCCACCTATATAAACCCTTTTTACCCTATTTTTCTCTCATTCTTACCAATCACTTTCTCTCTCTAACTCTAAAACTCTCTTTACTCTCTCTCTAAAAAACATTTCAGGCACCGAAGTCCGGCGACTAGCGACGGTCGACCATGGCGGCGCAGCGGCGGCGCCACCACCGACGACGGCGATGGAGGTTTTCCGACGAACTTTCCGACGACCGTTTTCAGGCCAAGAGTACACTTTTTGACTATCTTCGACGTTCTGGATCGCGTGGCGATGTTGGTTTTAGCAGATTCGAAGCCGTTTTATGCTCGGGAGCAACTCCGGCGACATTCCGGCCAAACTCCGACGAACCCATTTTGGACTTTTCACTTCGTGCATGTTTAGATTGGGTGGTTAGAGACCCTTCTGTAACTTTTTGTGAAATTTATTCTCTTGCGAAATTCCGACTTCTGGCATGGTTTTGGCGGGTTCCGAGCATCCGTTTTCAACGAAAATATATTTTTGGGCTCCTAGTAACCTGTAGAGTCCATACAAAACACTTTCGTCTGGGGTAAAAAATAAATTTCGGGACACTCTCGGGCTCGGGTCAACTCGGTCAACAAGTCAAACACGGGTCAAGGGACAGTATTGGTTCATTTTTGGTGCCTCGGTTCAGTTTTGAGTTCGGTCAAACCCGGTCAACTGCCGGTCAACCGTGGTCAACTGGTTAACTACTGGTCAACGCAGTTAACTCAGTCAACATGGTCAACTGTGGTCAAACTCAGTCCACGGGTCGACACGAGTTTCGTTAAAGCATTTACGACGCGCAAATTTAGTTATATTAGTTTATAAACGTTAAAATTATATATCACGAAACCGAGCTCAAAACCGACTCAACGATTACTTATCGCCAAAAAGTAAAAATATATATAGTCGAATCAAGTGCAATATTCGCGTAAAAATTACTAGTTAAGACCGAATCAACGCGTCGTTACGATATATATATAAATAATATAAATCAGAAATTATATGTGGCAAAAATTATATTTGAAATACGACGAGAAGTTATGTGTATCGTTATTGGTATATTGAATATTGCGTTTTGATAAATAAATCGACAACTAGTATTGTCGGGATCGTCCGAAAACAGAGGAAACTCTGTCCGATTTTCGTAACGCGTAACATTTCAAAGACAAAACGTCCGAATTCAAACGATTGTATAAAATAAATATAGATATATTTATTTTGTCGACACTATTAAAACTTACAACATCGAGCCGATAACATTTCAACGAGCGCAATTTCAAGATAACAAACATTCGCCAATCGACTATAAAATGAATAATAATTATTTATGTTTAATTCACCGTCGAAACTCAGAAACTATATTTCAAGCATCGCTGATTTATTCAAACGACGATATAAGAATAAGTATATTGTTTATATTTATTTCGAAACGCCAAGATTTCCGAATGCTTTTACAAGATGAATACAATGCGCGTATTATTACAAACGACAGAATTCGGGAATCGTATAACACGAATATAATTATATATATTCGAACGTCGAGATTTTGAATACTTTCAAAAATAAGTATAGTTATATTTATTTCAAACGTCGACGACTCGAATACTTTCAAAGGATTTTATAACATTAATATATTGATTATATTCGATTCAAACGCCTAAACGTAGTACGACGCAACTCGGCAAGACTATAACAAGCGTACGACTACATCGTTATTCATTAAAAACGATACGCCAGACTCTTGTCGGATATGAAATGTATTATCAATAAGGGTATATTTACAAGTATATATACATTATATCTTACGAAAACTACGAAGAGTCGTACTATTATCCGTCGACGTACTTGATGACTAAATATGATTTCATGAAATATAGTTATGTTTATATGTAAACATATATTTCAAATCTCTCGAAAACAGAATCGTTTCTAAGAGAACCATAGGTTGGTTGACTGAGTTAAGACAATGACAATTTCATAGAATCGTATGAGTAATGATTCGGTAGAGCTCGGTGACACGTAGTTTAGCTACGTCATATCTAGAAACTTACAAGTTATTCCGTTTTTGGAATGCCTTAGATTGCATGCTAGCAAGTCAAGTTGTGGAGACAACACTATGGAAATCACATTAAGCTAGCTTTGCACAAGGAAATCAAGGTGAGTTCATAACCCCCACTTTTTAGCATTTTACATTTTTATAAATGTTTTCCGGGGTGGAAAGACATGCAAGTTTTGCGAAAGCATAAAATGTTTCGATGAACGAAAATCATATATTTCTAAACCATGTTACAAACAGATTTCAACGTACTCAAATGGTTTACGAAAGGTTTATGCTAAACTTACCGTTTTTCACAGCTATACAAAGATTTTCCAAACATGCATGAGTTTTATGACTAGTGATGCGATTGTCATAGTCACAACTAGGGGGAGAGGCCCCAACTTTATTTATAACATGGGCTAGGCCCAATGACAAGAAAACATAGGCTAGGCCTAATGACAAGAAAACATGGGCTAGGCCCAATAACAAGGATAACATGGGCTAGGCCCAATGACATGGATAACATGGGCGCGGCCCAATAACACAGATTTTCAACAATTGGTATGTAGTTATGGAATTAGATGATAACAGATCGATGCGCGTAAGTAGGATGATGACAATAGTAACCATTAATCACATAGTGACCAAGGTGCAAAAGGTATAGATCTATCGACTTTGAGACACGCTCCACTCCTGGTATGTTAACCGGTTAGGAGTGCTTTTGTGATCCCAATGATGTCAGAGTTGTCTCGGGTTGGTTACTTACTTATGGCACATAGGTCAGTGTATTTGCTACACGCTGACAGATCCTTAGATTCCATAGGCATACTACATACTACGATTTCAATACCGGTTTACAAAGATTACATAAAACATTTCAATACCGGTTTACAGATACGATTGAAAACATTTTATTACCGGTTTACAGACACAACTGTTATATGTGTTGGTTTACAAACAGCATGGAAAACATTTCAACACATGCATATAGGTACGCCATTTCAAATGTTTTGGGATACTATGATCCCACAAACCGGTTTATCGAATGCAAGATTTTCAAATGTTTTAAGATTCATTTGAAATGAAAACAAACAAACCATGAACTCGCCAACTTTATGTTGATTTTTCGCATGTTCTTTCTCAGGTTATGATTACAAGTATGGCACGGTTGGAATAGTGGAACCCATGGGGATACGAGTATTTAGTGGGCGTTAATTTAGTAGAAGTCTTTGCACTCACGTTTACTTCTGATGTGCAATGAAGATACCAGTTTAGTTCATGCCCTGCTCTGAAGTGAAGGAATTACAGGAGGTGTGACACTTTCCTCTGCTGCTCTTTGCTCGACTGCTCTATGTCGGTGTTCTATGTTCATTGGATCATTAGTAGAGTCAGAAAATTCTCGCCCAAACTTGTCTCCAATTTAGCCTTCAAATCAAACACCAAAGTCATCAGCATAGTGACGTCCCCTTGCAATTGATCGCTCGTTTGGTCTCTCACACCTAAGCGTGTCTGCATATGACGTAATCTGAGTATCCTTAAGTATGACCTCCTGTTCTAATACAATCACTCGCTTCTTCAAATCCACAACATCAACTTCTACATCTTAATCATCACTGTCCAGACCACTAAACTCAAATGCACGTTTTTCATATCTCCGCGAATATTCCGCAGCATCATCCTCAGCACCACCTGTACCACTTCCACCCACTCCAGATCCCCCAGCAGCCACTAAACTTCCACCAAAATCCATCATTCGTAATACAGAGTATGCTGGAATAGATAAGACCGTGGAATATCTAGCAATGTGAGTAGTTGTCAGTTGAGAAGAAATAGGAGTAGATGTCACTAGTGTAGATTCTTCAGCAATACTAACGACGTGAGCTTCTGAATGACTTGTGTGATATCCCGGGTTTTTTTCGGATAACTTAAACGCGACACTTGTCGAATAATGTATATGCTAAGTATTAAACGTGTACGAGTTAAATGAATACGTGATGTGTGTTATGTGATTGTTTTAGTTATAGAGAAGTGTGGTAGATATGTACACGAACTGAACCGAACCACGACACGAACCAACCTTGATTCATTGTGACTCTTGGAGTTAACAAAGTTTTAAACTTTAAACTCAAGTCTTCGGCCAAGAACAAGATCAAACCCAAACCGAGATCAAAACCTAAAACTAATTCGGCCAAGATCAAACCCAAACCGAGAGCAAACCTAAAACTAATTCGGTCAAGATCAAACCCAAACCAACCCGCCCAAGTCCCTCGGCCACGAACCCAAACCAAACCGTAACCTTGCCCTCTTGCGCCTATAAGTACAAACCCATGCATGCCCTCATTCACAACACAAAACCCTAGAGTTTCAGCAGCCGTCGGCAGCCTTGCGATCGCAGAAAGCTTCCTTGTTCGCTTCTTCCTCTCGGTCGCAGCAAGCAGCAGCCAAGCCTTTCATCTTCTTCGACCGCAAACTGCCTCACTCTTGTCCCATTGATCACGAGCAGCCTCTCCTTCCAGTTCCTATCAGCCTCGGTCGCAGCAGCAGACCAGTTCACCTCTCTCGGTCGCGATCTTTCTGGAAAAGTCGGATAAATCTTGTCCAAACCTCGGCTTGTTTACCTAGTTAACCAAGGTTAGGGTTATCTCTGATTACAAGATCATGTTCGGATATATATATGCTTGAATGATTAGTTGTTTCAGATGTTATATGCTGAATGAAATCGGCTGAGTTGATTGTTGTTTATATGTATAATAGTTTGCGGAACTTGTAAGTTTGCGAGTATGTTTTGTTGATAAAAACTAGAGTTATTGAGTAGGGTTTGCATGGAATTGTTAGAGGTATTGATCTAGGATTAGAAAACCGGTTCATGATCGCCTAGGTTAATAATAGGAACGGTTTATACGAACCTATGATAATAATATGCTGAAACAGTTGCTGAGTAGTAGTTACAGCCGACTTCATCTGGCTGTAACTCGTTCATTAGTAGTCGAAAAACGGATTTTCTGATGTCTAGAACGTAGAGATTTGAATAACGAATCTAATGGCGCTGGATTCATAATTTTCTGAAGTCGTTTGATATTTTTAAAAGGCCAAATAAGTTCAGTAACTAAAACGGTGAAAATCCTGAAATTTTGTTAGTCGTTTATCGAGTTGGATTTTAAAATCGGTAGGGAGTTGAGTCATGATTTTTGTACAGCGACTAGGTATGGAAATTCCGGGCAACTCCAACTGGAATTTTGTTAATTGGACGATCAGTGATTTTTAAATAAATTCTTCCGTGGACTGCAGTCAGAAAACGGTAAATCTGACTGCAGCCTGGTATATTAATATTTATGGTTAATTGGTAAAGATTTAGGACTTGGAAAATTTATATAAATTTCTATGGTATAAATGTCACCTACTGTAAAAATATTGGAAGTTTTGGAATTCTAGAACTATTTTATAAAAATCCTAGAAAACAGCTGAATTATGAGTGCTAAGCTGAAATTTGAGAACTTGTGATTGTGTGCACCAAATTGTGGCATGAATTGGTTTATGGTTATGATAAGTTGTTTTAATCACTAGGATCACATGAGGATACTTGCATGCATGTTTGAGTGTTAGATATGTTGTTTGTGTGTATCACTTTGTGTGTAAATTAGGTGTGGAATTTGTATTGGTGTGTTCACACACTAACTTGGAATTAATTGGTTTGTTAGGACGCAACTAGCAGTCCCATCTCTTATAACTTCTTTGCTACACTAACCGAGCAAATAAAGGTGAGTTCACGGCCCCTAACTTTATCCGGTTTTTAAACAACAGGGGAGAAACATGTATACACTCTCAAACTCAAACTCTTTACGTTATACGAATTTAACGTCACATAACTACTCGGTAACTAAGTTAATGTTAATGTAATGTTATGGTCACTAAGCAGCTTTATCACTTAAGTCCTCGTCAATCTCTCGGATCGTTAGTATTGGGTTTAATAGCGGGGGAATTATAAGTAGTACTACTGGGCCCGACAAGCCCCATCCGAGCTAGTCGCGCTAGCCGACCGGGTATGGTCAACGGGTGAATAATTTGGCCTAACTTCGCCATGGTCATGTGATAGGCCTGGCAAAACGGAGGCACAACAGTCAGCTTCGATCGCGAACTCTTACGTGACATGACTTTAGGCTAGCTACCTATATATATTAACATTGAACTTAATTACGAATCAACTTAATATTCCGGGTTTGGAATATTGGAAACATCAACTTAATATTCCGGGTTTGGAATATTGGAAACATCAACTTAATATTCCGGGTTTGGAATATTGGAAACATATACGTTATCCCGGGTTAGGGATAACGGAGTAAACAAACTAAAACCGAACAAACGAATTTATGAAAACCTGTGAACTCACTCATCTTTAATGTTGACACTTGTTTCTTTACATGTTTCTCAGGACGCTAGGAGCTCTAGGTGCACGCACATGCATTGAACAAGACATCTTTTATCGTCTTATTTATTAATATTGTTTTGGGATTTTTCATTTGTTTTGGCGTTTGTGTTGGGCCCGCTTCACTACTTATCTATGCTTCCGCTCAAACTTTAAAAACTGATGCTTCTGCTAAATATTGATAATATAAAATTTACAACAAAGTGATTTTGGAAAACGTATTATCAAATCATATAGAGTCGTTCGACGTACTAGTGTTTCAGATTCTGGTTTGTTCACACGCCTCGCGGTAAAACTCCGCAAGTGGAAATTGAGGGTGTGACAGATTGGTATCAGAGCCAGGTTCTATAGAGAACCAGGTTTGCATTAGAAGTAGACCTAAACTATAGCTGATATCACGACACTAGACTTAGTCTGGCACCGAATTATTATACCTTGTTATGTAATATACCACAACTGTGTTTGGTAGATCATGCCTTCATAATAAGAAATGAAAACAACTCATAACTAACTACACGACCTAACAGGCCATGTCATCATCCTCATCGTCATCATCGTCCGATAGACTTACGCCACCAAGGGCACCAGGAAAGGCACCAATGGTGGAACCCATACCACCTTATGGCGTGGAGACACGCTCAGCAGGTGAGGAAAAGGCTCGCTCTTGGGGAGGAGTCGTCGTTAGCCCAACCATTGCTGTACCGGTTGAACCGGTTAATCCTGTAGAAATAGGAATGGACATGCTTAGAATCCTGGTGCATACACAACAAAAACAGTTAGAAAGAATGCAGGAAACCATCCTAGCACAAGGGTGGATGACTCGACAACTTACAGGTAAGACCGACTCGCTCGAGGAAGAGCATCATACGAGCAAGATAGCTCGTAACACCATAGCCAGAGATCTGCGTGCTGAGCAGATAAGAGCCGACTGGCTTGAGGACAGAGTCCTGGAAAATAGTTGGAACATTCAAGAGTTACAAAACCAAGCACTTGCACCAGCACCGGCCCCTCCAGAGCCGGTAGAGGAGAATCCAGAAGAGGATCCAGAGGAGGACCCTGAGGAGGAACCAGAGGAGGACCCAGCTGAAGAAGCTGGAAATGCCGCACAGGATGACGGCAACGACAGTGACTTGGGGGATGGAGACGTAGACGATTGACACGTCTCGTTTATTTTATTTGTTTTCCTTCAGTTTATTTATTTTCCACTTGTGTTTAAACTTGAGACTTTATAGTGAATTCGTATGTTTGATTTGCACTCTTGTAAGACGTTGAAATTTCAGTTAATCAAGTATTTCTTTTGACTATTTAATATATTGAGTTGACGTAACTTAATAATTGTTAAAGTACGAAGTAGGATAACTATATTGGATATATAGACCTATCGGGTTGTGTTTGTGTTGTGTTTCGAAGAGCTAAATGGCAACCGGAAGACGTGGAAACCTTAACTTGACTCCCGAAGAGCTAGCTGCCATGATTCAAGAGCACGTGAACGCAGCTTTAGCGGGTGTTCAGAACCAACCGGCAGGTAACCATTATTAAGTTTTCGCGTGAAAATCTAATAGTGAGGCTAGCAAAATTCCTTGCTGACTCCCTGTTCTCTGTCAGCAGGAGGGGGCTTTAACCCCTACAAGATGTTCCTTGACGCAAAGCCAAGCAAATTCTCGGGGGCGGAAGGACCCATTGGCTGGTCCGCTGGATCGAAAAATCAGAATCCGTTTTTGAAATGTGCAACTGCCTAGAGGCAAACAAGGTCAATACGCAGCCTCAACACTGGAAGATGGGGCACTGACATGGTGGAATGCCCAAGTCCAAACACGTGGACTTATAGCTGCGAATGCAATGGCATGGGCTGAGTTCAAGGCCCTAATTAAAGAGGAGTACTGTCCACGAGACAGAGTGCAACAATTAGAGCAAGCTCTATGGAACCACAAGATGGTGGGATCGGAAATTGAAGCTTACACTACAAAACATCATGACTTAGTATTTCTGTGTCCCGATTTGGCCAACACGGTGGAGAAAAGACTCGAGTTCTATCTCGGGGTCTGGTTCCGGAAATTCAGGGTATGGTAATGTCTAGTAACCCTGTAACTGAACATCAAGCAATCCGATTGGCTCACAAACTCACCGATAAGGCGGTGGAACAGAAGAAACTGCCAGCACGGGGTAAAACTGAAGTTGCCCCGGACAACAAAAGAAAATTTGAAGACTCCACTGTTCGATAGTCTTCGTCATCTCATCAGCAGCAAGGGAACCAGAAACGGTTCAATCACTACAACAGCCACCGGGGTCATCAAAATCAGCCCGCCAACAACAACAACAACAACAACAACAACCAGAATGCAAGCGGCTATGCAGGCCGAAAGCCGCAGTGCAACCGCTGTAATTTCCACCATAACGGCCCTTGTGCCGGGAACCGCTGCCAACGATGTGGCAAGGTGGGACATGCGGCAAAGGATTGTCGCGGGGAAATCATGTCCCGACAAAATCAAAATCAGCCCCAGGGTCAGCAGCAGGGTATAAACCGGGGATGCTATCAGTGTGGTAGTACTGCACACTTCAGAAGAGACTTGCCCACAGTTGCGTAACAACAACAATAATGGTGGAAACAACCACAACCACAATAACCACAACAACAATAATAACAACAACAATGGGAACGGTGGCACAGGAGGTGCTAAAGGTCGCGCATTTACATTGGGCCGCAGAGAGGCCAGAAACGACTCGAACGTGGTCACCGGTAAGTTTCCCCTTAATGAACATTTTGCTTCTGTGCTTTTTGATGCGGGTGCGGATAGGAGTTTTATATCTGAGTCTTTTAGGAAGAACCTAAATCTCACGCTTAAACCATTAGAGACCCCTTATGTTATAGAATTAGCCGATGGTAAATCTGTAGATGTGACCCAAATCGTATCCGGCTGTCAACTCAAACTCGCGGGCCACACTTTTACCATTGATCTGATGACAACTACTCTGGGTGGTTTTGACGTGGTAGTCGGAATGGACTGGCTATCCAACGTCCGGGCTGAAGTTCTCTGCTTCGAAAAATCTATCCGTATTCCGCTCTCTAACGACGAAATCCTGACGGTACAAGGCGATAAGGCAAGCGCCGTCACCAACATCATCTCTTACATGCAAGCGCAGAAGTATCTTCGGAGAAAGAACTCCTTCGCTTTACTCGCACTAATTACCGAACAGCCTAAGGACGAGGAACGTATAGAAGACATCCCTTCGTCCGTGATTTTTCCGATGTATTCCCAGAAGAACTACCTGGTCTTCCACCACATCGATAATTGGAGTTTGAAATCGAATTGGCAAGCAATGCAACTCCTATCGCCAAGGCTCCATATCGCCTAGCTCCAGCCGAGCTGAGGAGCTGTCTACCCAACTCCAGGAGCTATTAGAAAAATGATTTATTCGACCAAGCGTTTCGCCATGGGGAGCTCCAGTCCTGTTTGTCAAGAAGAAGGACGGGACTTTCCGCATGTGCATCGACTATAGGGAACTCAACAAGGTTACCGTCAAGAACCGATACCCGTTACCTCGCATCGACGATCTCTTCGACCAACTTCAAGGGTCAAGCTACTACTCTAAGATTGATTTACGGTCCGGTTACCACCATCTATGCGTCAGGGAGGAGGATATCGCCAAGACGGCATTTCGCACTCGGTATGGCCATTACGAGTTCTTGGTCATGCCCTTCGGTCTCACCAACGCACCTGCGGTGTTCATGGATCTCATGAACCGCGTGTGTAAGCCATACCTCGACAAGTTTGTCATTGTGTTCATCGATGACATACTCATCTACTCCAAAAGTGAAGAAGAGCATGTAGAAAACGATTACTGCTAGGACTACTTCAACAGGAAAAAACTATATGCCAAGTTTTCGAAATGTGATTTCTGGATTCGGGAAGTTCAGTTTCTCGGGCACGTCGTGAATGAAAAGGGTATCCACGTAGACCCTACCAAGATTGAAGCCATCAAAAACTGGGAAGCACCCAAGACACCGACGGAGATCCGCCAATTTTTGGGATTGGCTGGCTACTACAGACGTTTCATCGAGGGATTCTCAAAGATCGCACAACCGCTCACTACCCTCACCCAGAAAGGCATCAAGTATGCTTGGGGTGACAAGCATGAAGCAGCATTTCAATTGCTGAAGCTAAACTTTGCAGTGCACCCATTCTGTCCTTGCCGGAAGGGACAGATGACTTTGTAGTGTATTGTGATGCTTCCATTTAGGGATTGGGATGCGTACTCATGCAACGCGATAAGGTCATCGCGTATGCGTCGCGACAACTGAAGGTTCACGAGAAAAACTATACGACGCATGACCTGGAATTGGGAGCAGTAGTGTTTGCACTTAAGATTTGGAGACACTACCTCTATGGAACAAAGTGCACAATCTTTACTGACCACAAAAGCCTCCAACACATCTTTGATCAGAAGGAGTTAAACATGCGACAGCGTCGCTGGGTCGAACTCTTGAACGATTATGAGTGTGCCATTCGATATCACCCGGGTAAAGCTAACGTGGTAGCTGATGCCCTCAGTAGGAAGGAACACTTGAAACCTCGTCGTGTACGAGCATTACAACTCACTATACATTCGGGGCTACCCGAACAAATACGCGACGCCCAGTTAGAAGCAGTTAAGGAGGAAAACATCAAAGCCAAATCAGTGGGAAAAATGGAGCGCGATTGGGAAGTAAAGCCCAATGGAGCCCGGTATTTTATGAATCGCATATGGGTACCTCTCTACGGAAATCTCAGAGAGCTAGTCATGGATGAACCTCACAAATCCCGATACTCTGTCCATCCGGGTTCGGATAAGATATATCAAGACCTTAAAGCTGCGTATTGGTGGCCCAACATGAAAGCCGATATAGCCACCTACGTAAGTAAATGTTTGACTTGTGCAAAAGTCAAGGTGGAGTACCAAAAGCCATCGGGGCTACTCCAACAACCTGAGATCCCAGTGTGGAAATGGGATCAGATCTCAATGGATTTCATCACTAAACTCCCGCGAACCTCGGGTGGTTGCGATACCATCTGGGTGATCGTGGATCGTTTAACTAAGTCCGCACACTTCCTAGCTATTAAAGAAACAGATAAGATGGAGAAGTTGACTCGCATCTACATTAAGGAAGTAGTTTCTCGGCACGGTGTGCCAACGTCCATCATCTCAGACAGAGATGCTCGCTTCACGTCAAACTTCTGGCAGTCACTCCAGAAAGCGTTAGGAACACATCTGGATATGAGCACAGCTTATCACCCTCAGACTGATGGTCAAAGTGAAAGGACCATACAAACCTTGGAAGACATGCTTAGGGCATGTGTAGTGGACTTCGGAAATAGTTGGGAAATCCACCTGCCTCTAGTAGAATTCCCATATAACAACAGCTATCATACGAGTATCTCGGCAGCACCGTTTGAGGCATTATACGGCCGTAAATGTAGATCACCGGTCTGCTGGGCAGAAGTCGGTGACAGTCAACTCACAGGCCCTGAGTTAATACTTGAGGCTACCGAAAAGATTGTACAAATCAGAAACCGCATTGCGGCGGCACGAGATCGACAGAAAAGCTACGCTGATCAACGACGCAAACCGCTCGAATTTCAAGTAGGCGACCGCGTCCTACTAAAGGTGTCACCCTGGAAGGGTGTAATCTGCTTTGGAAAACGGGGCAAACTTAACCCACGGTACGTAGGCCCGTTTGAAATCTTGAAACGTATTGGACCCGTAGCTTATCAATTAGACCTTTCCTGCCGAACTCAGTGGAGTTCACAACGTATTTCACGTGTCAAATCTGAAGAAGTGTCTATCAGATGAAACTCTAGTCATTCCATTGGATGAGATCCAAGTGGATGAACGACTGCACTTTTTGGAACAGCCTATCGAGATCATGGATCGTGAGATCAAGACTCGAAGGCACAGCAAAATTCCGATCGTTAAGGTCCGTTGGGACTCTAAGCGTGGACCGGAGTTCACGTGGGAAAGAGAGCACCAAATGAAAAGCAAATACCCCACCTCTTCGCATCTGAGCAGCAAACTAATGATACCAGTACCTAAATTTTCGGGACGAAAATTCTTTCAACATGGGGATGATGTGACAACCTGGAAACTTCTCATACTTTCGTGTACTATTGTTGACTAAATTCTGGTGCATGGCACTTGGAAATCTTTGTGTATGGCACTTGGGAACTTCTTGTAAACGAACTAACTCTTTGTGCGTGGCACTCTAAACATGTACGCTACATGCTAAACCGCGTTTACCCAATTTTCGTGACGAAAATTCTTTCAACATGGGGATAATGTGATATCCCGGGTTTTTTTCGGATAACTTAAACGCGACACTTGTCGAATAATGTATATGCTAAGTATTAAACGTGTACGAGTTAAATGAATACGTGATGTGTGTTATGTGATTGTTTTAGTTATAGAGAAGTGTGGTAGATATGTACACGAACTGAACCGAACCACGACACGAACCAACCTTGATTCATTGTGACTCTAGGAGTTAACAAAGTTTTAAACTTTAAACTCAAGTCTTCGGCCAAGAACAAGATCAAACCCAAACCGAAATCAAAACCTAAAACTAATTCGGCCAAGATCAAACCCAAACCGAGAGCAAACCTAAAACTAATTCGGTCAAGATCAAACCGAAACCAACCCGCCCAAGTCCCTCGGCCACGAACCCAAACCAAACCGTAACCTTGCCCTCTTGCGCCTATAAGTACAAACCCATGCATGCCCTCATTCACAACACAAAACCCTAGAGTTTCAACAGCCGTCGGCAGCCTTGCGATCGCAGAAAGCTTCCTTGTTCGCTTCTTCCTCTCGGTCGCAGCAAGCAGCAGCCAAGCCTTTCATCTTCTTCGACCGCAAACTGCCTCACTCTTGTCCCATTGATCACGAGCAGCCTCTCCTTCCAGTTCCTATCAGCCTCGGTCGCAGCAGCAGACCAGTTCACCTCTCTCGGTCGCGATCTTTCTGGAAAAGTCGGATAAATCTTGTCCAAACCTCGGCTTGTTTACCTAGTTAACCAAGGTTAGGGTTATCTCTGATTACAAGATCATGTTCGGATATATATATGCTTGAATGATTAGTTGTTTCGGATGTTATATGCTGAATGAAATCGGCTGAGTTGATTGTTGTTTATATGTATAATAGTTTGCGGAACTTGTAAGTTTGCGAGTATGTTTTGTTGATAAAAACTAGAGTTATTGAGTAGGGTTTGCATGGAATTGTTAGAGGTATTGATCTAGGATTAGAAAACCGGTTCATGATCGCCTAGGTTAATAATAGGAACGGTTTATACGAACCTATGATAATAATATGCTGAAACAGTTGCTGAGTAGTAGTTACAGCCGACTTCATCTGGCTGTAACTCGTTCATTAGTAGTCGAAAAACGGATTTTCTGATGTCTAGAACGTAGAGATTTGAATAACGAATCTAATGGCCTGGATTCATAATTTTCTGAAGTCGTTTGATATTTTTAAAAGGCCAAATAAGTTCAGTAACTAAAACGGTGAAAATCCTGAAATTTTGTTAGTCGTTTATCGAGTTGGATTTTAAAATCGGTAGGGAGTTGAGTCATGATTTTTGTACAGCGACTAGGTATGGAAATGTCCGGGCAACTCCAACTGGAATTTTGTTAATTGGACGATCAGTGATTTTTAAATAAATTCTTCCGTGGACTGCAGTCAGAAAACGGTAAATCTGACTGCAGCCTGGTATATTAATATTTATGGTTAATTGGTAAAGATTTAGGACTTGGAAAATTTATATAAATTTCTATGGTATAAATGTCACCTACTGTAAAAATATTGGAAGTTTTGGAATGCTAGAACTATTTTATAAAAATCCTAGAAAACAGCTGAATTATGAGTGCTAAGCTGAAATTTGAGAACTTGTGATTGTGTGCACCAAATTGTGGCATGAATTGGTTTATGGTTATGATAAGTTGTTTTAATCACTAGGATCACATGAGGATACTTGCATGCATGTTTGAGTGTTAGATATGTTGTTTGTGTGTATCACTTTGTGTGTAAATTAGGTGTGGAATTTGTATTGGTGTGTTCACACACTAACTTGGAATTAATTGGTTTGTTAGGACGCAACTAGCAGTCCCATCTCTTATAACTTCTTTGCTACACTAACCGAGCAAATAAAGGTGAGTTCACGGCCCCTAACTTTATCCGGTTTTTAAACAACAGGGGAGAAACATGTATACACTCTCAAACTTAAACTCTTTACGTTATACGAATTTAACGTCACATAACTACTCGGTAACTAAGTTAATGTTAATGTAATGTTATGGTCACTAAGCAGCTTTATCACTTAA
This sequence comes from Scalesia atractyloides, assembly GCA_947069175.1. Lineage (NCBI taxonomy): Eukaryota > Viridiplantae > Streptophyta > Magnoliopsida > Asterales > Asteraceae > Scalesia > Scalesia atractyloides. Next base: position 20,458,149 of record CAMTDV010000028.1, on the reverse strand, counting down.
GTCCTCGTCAATCTCTCGGATCGTTAGTATTGGGTTTAATAGCGGGGGAATTATAAGTAGTACTACTGGGCCCGACAAGCCCCATCCGAGCTAGTCGCGCTAGCCGACCGGGTATGGTCAACGGGTGAATAATTTGGCCTAACTTCGCCATGGTCATGTGATAGGCCTGGCAAAACGGAGGCACAACAGTCAGCTTCGATCGCGAACTCTTACGTGACATGACTTTAGGCTAGCTACCTATATATAGTAACATTGAACTTAATTACGAATCAACTTAATATTCCGGTTTGGAATATTGGAAACATCAACTTAATATTCCGGGTTTGGAATATTGGAAACATCAACTTAATATTCGGGTTTGGAATATTGGAAAACATCAACTTAATATTCCCGGGTTTGCAATATTGGAACATAAACTTTAATATTCCGGGTTTGGAATATTGGAAACATATGGGTTAGGGATAACGGAGTAAACAAACTAAAACCGAACAAACGAATTTATGAAAACCTGTGAACTCACTCATCTTTAATGTTGACACTTGTTTCTTTACATGTTTCTCAGGACGCTAGGAGCTCTAGGTGCACGCACATGCATTGAACAAGACATCTTTTATCGAGTCTTATTTATTAATATTGTTTTGGGATTTTTCATTTGTTTTGGCGTTTGTGTTGGCGCCCGCTTCACTACTTATCTATGCTTCCGCTCAAACTTTAAAAACTGATGCTTCTGCTAAATATTGGTAATATAAAATCTACAACAAAGTGATTTTGGAAAACGTATTATCAAATCATATAGAGTCGTTCGACGTACTAGTGTTTCAAATTCTGGTTTGTTCACACGCCTCGCGGTAAAACTCCGCAAGTGGAAATTGAGGGTGTGACAACTTGGTTGAATAATAGGCTCTCTCTGCCGTCTTTTTATCAAAGGTACTTCGTCCTCTTCATCCTCTTCATCAGCCTCAACCACACCTAGTGGAACTTCAACAGAGGGGATTACCAAAGGAGGATCACCTTGTCGTTCTTGAATTTCTTTCAGATGAGCAATTAGGGCTTCTAAGTTCTCCGAAGAAAGTTCTGGCAAGACTGGAGTCAGATTAGCATTAAACTCAGTAAGATCGTCTAAGAACGCTTGTTCCTCGTCTGTATCCTCATCAGTGACTGGATCTTTAATCTCAACCTCTTTCTCTTTCAGAAGCACATCATGTTCTTCATCAAATATAGCATTGACTGGTGTAGGAGCTGGGACATCATGTCTGATCACTTTAGCAAACTTTCCAAACTTCTTTAACGGAAAACAACCAACAAAGACAGTCTTCGATGTCGAACGATTTTTCTTCATTGTGCTTAAGATAGTCGGTCCCATTGGCTTCATCTTTAGCAGATTCGCATCAGAAGCATCCTTGGCTAAGTCGGGATATCGAGCATCCAAAATCAGTTGTACGAAGCGCGGATATAACAGAAACATCCTCTTCTTGGACTGCTCTAAAATCTTCTTCATATTTTCGAAAATATAACCAGAAAAATTATTTTTCCAATCCATAATAAGATCCACGATCGCGGAGGTTTGGGTTTGATTCAGTTGGTCTAACCCTCCCATGTTCTCAGAAATGCACTGCATGAACATCTGTACCAGCAATCTCCAATAAGCAGGAAACATTTTCTTGAGCAACGGTGGATATGAACCCTCATAATTCATCTCTATAAGAATAGGCAACACTTTCTCCTTTGCATACACAGTTGGGTCACTTGTAGTGTCTACAAACTATAAAACCTCTCGAACGCAGGCTTCATTCACTAGGATCTCTTTCCCCGGTATCTGAGAACTAATATACGGTCTCCCATCAGCTCCTCTCAAGTGGAATCGAGCTCTCTTCCAAAACGAGTGCACTAGATCTCTGTATATAACCGGGTTGGCACGAAGTTCATACGCAATCTTGCACGCATTTAGACCAGCCATCATTGATTGAAACTCTTGGTAAAATTCCGCTGGTGGATTAGATAGGTATCCTACTAGATTATGGAACTGTTCCTCCACCAACATAACTGCATCAAAAGCCTCTTCTACCATTTCTGTCAAAACAATAACCAGGTTAACTCAATTTTAACGCAACTAACAGAAGTTAAAGGAGTTCATTAGGATAAACATATTTCAAAGGTTCAATTATTAAAAGGTTCAAATCAGTTTGAGGGGTTCAATCATTTGGAAAGGTTCATACCTAGAATCCGGATTCACTAAAGGTCAACAGTAATCCGGATAAACCTTTCATCAATCCGGATTAGCAAAGATGTCAATAGTGATTCGGATGAATCGTCAATCCGGATTGGGCAAGCAAATCAACAATATTTCGGATAAATCATCAATCCGGATTAAGGTTATCCAAGATGAAATCCGAGTTCATCAACTCGGTTGAATATCCATCCGGAATGAGATTCGAAATACAAGTTTCTTTGAAGGCCAATCCGAAATGTTGTCCGAAATGCATGAAACTTGAAGATTATTAATAGATTTTATGATTTTAGAGCATTATTTACCTAATACGGATGAAATTCTAGATAAGAATCCGAAATGAGAATGAACAGTGAGAGATCAGAATTTCGGAGGTTTTGGAAAATTTGTGAATAATCCGAAATGCATCTCTGATTCAGTTAAGTACTTTTCCGGAATGTGCTTGGGCCTAAACTCTTTTGGGCCTAACACAATCCGGAATCCGAATTCACAAAGGATCCGGATTGGGCTTTTGTCAGGCCCAGTCCGAAACAGTGACAACTAAGTGGGCCTATCCGGAAGGTGCTTGAAAGCCCAATCTAGAATAGTAACTTGTGAACCCTAAATGTTCAATTTTTAAGACTTTTAGAAATTCTATTGGATTGGCCCAACTTCGAAACTTAGCAGACCAGTCTAATATCCCTTGACAGAAACCATCTAATAAAAAATCAGCAGTTTGACTAACCAGGCATCCAACCCCCTTTTACCAACTACAACACAAGACATTTAAGCACAAACACAAACATAAATACAATCACAAACATAAATACAAACACAGACATAGCCTTGCTAAGGGATCAAATCGTTTCAAAAGTCGACTAAGGAGCATTTTTTAGTATGAGCTGGGTAAGACTTGTCTAAGCAATTGCCAATATACTTGTCCATCTAAATCTAAAACTCAACCTTCGAGTTCTAGCTTCATGATACGCTTAAGGTAGTAGTATACTATGATACCCGTGTGTCCCATACCATGACATACCCCCGCGATAAAGATAAGCACAAAAATTCATCGTAGAAGGTGAGTATACTGAGATCATCCTTTTTACAAGGTCAGACTATTGGTGAACAGGTCAGTACTTTCGTACAGCAGAGTGACCAGTAGTATCTGATGAGGGTTAGGCAAATACCTTATGTGGTACGTAGGAACTTATGGAATTTTCTCATGAAGAGATTTCCGTTCTTTTAGGTTTTGGCCCTTCTATTTTGGCTCTTTTAAAAGATATCCTTACTATGCCTAGGTCTGCATATAATCTGGATGCAATAGAAGGGCAGCCAAGATATCCTCGGATGAGTCAACAGCATAAAGACCCGAAACCTCAGACGTTGGCTATCTATCAACACAGGATTTAAGACCATGAAATCATACGCCTATAGTATGTGACCCACTGAATACATAATTCTTTATGTTTATATCATTTGGCTTACACTATTCGGTTGAGATTTAGACCTATCAACATATCACCTTCGATCCAAGTCTTTTCCCACTTCAACACCTTACATGTGTTAGTTAGACGTTTTATCACGAAAAAGTATTTCATTTCCCAATCATTGCAAAAGCTGTTTAAAAACAAACACCTTTTTTTTTAATATTTCTCCCACTAAATTTGTGCATATATATGAACAAATTTACGAAGCAAACAAAAATGAATGAAAGACAATAAACGGAACGGAAAGGACAGAGGATGCTCAGTTAGAAAAACGGATCATTTTGAGAAGATCCACAAGCACTTGAAAACGCGCATTGCTAACGGGTTTCGTGAACAAATCCTCCAGTTTGCATCGGTATGGATTTGCTCAAGTTTAATGAGATCCTTTACATAGCAATCACGGATAAAATGAACTTTGATATTCATGTGCTTGGATTTGGAATGAAAACAGGGTTTTTTACAATTTGGATAGCGGCATCATTATCACAATAAATTGTTGTGTTTAGATAAGTCAAACCGTAATTCGCAAGCTTGTGTTGCATCCATAAAACCTGAGAGCAGCAAGCAGATGCTACGACATATTCTGCTTCGGCAGTAGAGAGCGAGACCGTCTGCTGCTTCTTGCATTGCCATGAGATTAAGCAGTCTCCCAAGAATTGACATCCAGCTGAAGTTGAGCGCATATCCCTATTTGTACCTCCAAGATTACTGTTAGAGAAAGCATACAGTTCAAATTCAGAAATTTTTAGAATACCAGAGGCCCAGTGATGGTGCCCCTTTGAGGTACCTAAAAATTCTTTTAACAGCATGTAAATGAGAGAGTAGCCTGATAACGAGCACACTGGCAAACGACAAACATGATATCTGGCCGACTAGCAGTGAGATACATGAGTGAACCAATCATAGATCGGTACTTGGTTGGATTAACAGGCGTTCCTTCAGCGTCTTCATTTAGCAAAGGTCGTTCTGCAATAGGTGAAGCCGTAGGCTTTGAGTTTGTAAACTTGAATTTCGCAAGAACGTCATTGACATATTTTCCTTGATGAATCAAGATTCCTTGCGGGCTCTGACGAACTCGAAGTTCCAAAAACATAGTCATCTCCCCAGTGAGCTCATCTCAAATTTCTTCTTCATGATTTCTTCAAATTCCCGACACAAACCATTATTCGTAGAACCAAAAATGATATGATTAACGTAAATTTGAAGAAGAATAATGTCCTTGTCAACACGTTTGATGAACAAAGTTTGATCAATGGTTCCCCGAGTATATCCATGAGCAAGCAAATGCTCTGTTAGAGTTGCGTACCATGCGCGAGGCACTTGATGCAACCCATACAAAGCTTTGTCCAGTTTGTATGCATAGTCTGGCTTGTCAGGATCAGTAAACCGGTGATAGTGCCACGTATATTTCCTCTTTCACCGTGCCATATAGAAAAGAAGTCTTGACATCCATTTGATAGACAGTGAAATCCATGTAAGATGCGTATGCCAAGAAAATGCGAATAGCCTCCAATCGAGTGACTGGTGCATAAACCTCATTGTAGTCTAATCCTTCAATTTGAGGAAAATCCGGAACCACCAGTCGAGCTTTAGTCCCAACCATGACTCCAGTGTCATCCTGTTTATTGCGAAATACCCAGCGAGTTCCAAGAGCACGTTTTCCTTGAGGAAGCTTCACCAATTGCCATACACAAAGCTTCTCATATTGATTGAGTTCTTCATGCATAGCATCAACCCAGCCTGGTTCCTGCAAGGCGACATCAATGCTTTTATGTTCAATTTGTGAGATAAAGCAAGAGTAAAGACAAGTATTGATATCCCTTGATTGACTGCGGGTTCGAACAGCAGCATTAACAGGACCAATAACATGTTCAATTAGATGATCGCGTTGTAGACGCTGCGCTATTGGCATAGCAGGGACAAGAAGATCCGTTTGCAAGTTAGTAAGACTCGCTGAAGCAACTCCAGATGACTCCCCCTCATTAGTTGCACCAGTAGGAGTGTTGACTGATGAATCAATAGAACAGTCTGGCGGTGTAGGCTCAGGAAACAGAGTTGAACCAAGACATCAGGAGGAGAAGCTCTTGCATTTGTCGTAGGAGGCTCTGTGTTTGGAGCCTCAACTTCATGGGAATCATCCTGATAAATCTGGTCAGATGCCATTTCTTGATGCTGCGATACTGGTGAAGGTGTAGATATAGCTTCATTAAATCCAGGTGGCTCCACACTCAGCTTCTTTAAAGTCTCATGCAACTATGCAGCATTGGCATAGTCTTCGGGTGAGATGGGAATCGTTGGAAGTTTAGAAATTTTGCTTGTACCTGCAGACACATTAGAAGGGACATCAGCATGGTTAAACAAGGTGGAATAATCATACAGCCAATCAGGACTAATGCGTGTGTCCTTGGGATTTTCCTCCAGCCAACCCACATTGTAGGTTTCAACTACCATTTTCTTGATCTTATTATAGACACGATATGAAGTGTTTTTGGAATATCCAACGAAGATGCATGGATCCCCGCGTGATTCAAATTTCCCTTTAGCATCCATGAGCAGGAGAACACAAGGGCATCCGAACGTGCCAAAATGCTTGACCGAAGGTTTGCGACCTTCAACCATGTACATACGGAGTTTTCATGTGTCTTTTGTTGATCAGGGCATGATTCTGAATATAACAGGTCGTATTGATTGCTTCTGCCTAGAAAATAAGAGGTAGCTCGGATTTAACCAACATAGTACGTGCAGCTTCAATTAGTGTTCGATTTCTCCAATCTGCAACCCCATTTTGTTGTCGAGTTCTGGCTGTACTAAACTGTTGGTCAATACCTTTGGAGGAGCAGAAAAAATTTAAGGTAACATTCTTAAACGGTGTTCCATTATCACAACGAATAGCCTTCACGATGGTGACTGTCTAGTTACTGTTTAACTAACTCAGCGGTTTCACTTTTATGTGCCAGAAAGAAAACCCAGGTGAATCGTGAGTAGTCATCAATAATGACCAGACAGTATGCCTTCCCGCCAATGCTCAGAATATCTGCCGGACCAAAAAGATCCATATGAAGCAATTCTAAGACTTGAGACGTGGAAGGGGCGGTTTTAGATTTGTGCGGCTGTCGATGTTGTTTCCCACGTGCACATGATTCACACTTTTCAACCTGCATAAATCGCGAACTGGTATATCTCTGACTAAACCACCTTTTGCAAGTCGATTTAAGTTCTTCATGTTGATGTGCCCTAGTCGATTATGCCATAGCATTGCATCATGCTCAGCTGTCGACGAGAATAAGCAAGTGAGCTCGTAAGAGGCAGCCTTGTTCATGTCGATGACATATGCATTTCCTTTTCGCATGGCTTTTAGAAGAATCTAATCATCCGGAATAATGGGACCTGGTTTCAGTACATAACACACTTTCTTGGTAAAGAGAACATCCAAATGATTGTCACAGAGCTGAGACACACTCAAAAGACTATGCTTCAACTCTGGTACGTAGTTCACGTTCTTAAAGCTGAGAGCTCTGTTGCATACTATTCCTCTCATAGTGATCTTTCTGGTCTCACCACTTGCGAAGGAGACAAACCCGCCATCAAAAAACTGAATGTCATTCAACTGCAAGATGTCCCCAGTCATGTGCCTGGAACAGCCACTGTCAATATACCAAAGTCTAATGAGAGTTCGCTAGAGCTGTTCCTTCACATTTCAACAGGTTTTAGTTAAAGGCTGCAACCCAGGCCATTGAAGATCTGGGCATACCATTTGCATCAACATAAGTAACCTCATGGAAAACTAAATTAGTTGAGGATGAGGTCGATGATGCTTTTAATTTGTTGGATATGCGGGCAGAAGACTAAATCTTGGTCAAGATTTTAGGCCTCCAGGTTAGCGAGTCAGACTTTTGCACAATCCTTGGAGTGCTAGAAGGATTCAGAAAACCTGAAGGTCTTGGAGATATGTGAGTTTGTTTCTTGGCCATGTTCCAGTCTTGATCAGAAGGCTTAGCCATAGTAAATCGAGCCTTATTTAGGCGATTAGGCGTAGCTTTTTGATATTTTGAGTATAATGCTTTAAAAGGTGTAAAAGACTTTTGAAAATTTCGTGCAATATGCCCGGGAAATCCATAGTTAAACAGGTCTGTCTCTTCTGGAAGAAAATAGTCCATTCAGCTTGGGAAATTCTAGGCAATTTGTCTGTCAGTTTCTTGCTTGCGGGTACTGACGGCTGATGCACGATGTTGATCTTGGCTGTTGCCTACGTACAACCATCAACACACTTGTTAGTTTTGTGATTTGAATTAGACAATTCGGAGTGTGTAGACTTAGGCGTAAATTTAACTGAGTTCTGTTCAGCTGGTTGCTTAACAAATTAAGTTTGGGGCTGCTGAGTCACTTTCTCATAGTGAAGAAGTGACTCAGCAGTTGCCTTTTCATTTATCTGAGACGCCTGTTTGTTTTTCTTCTTTTTGGATCGACGTGTTCTTCATTTCTTATATTTAGTTTTCAAATCACTTTGCGTGGTAGATTCTACAGAGGAGACGGGTGGCTCAGCAGGGACATCCTTTTATGAACTTCCAGAAGATGAGCTTGAAACATTACAAGTAGAAGGAATCTCTAAATTTTGAAAAGTTTGAGAGTCCGATTAAGATTCATTTTCAAGATTTTTATCTGAATCAGCAGAAAGAGAATGCTCATCTTCTATCATTTTAGAATCAATCCATTGTTCTTTGTTTGAAGAAGCTGAGTCGCCCGATTCTTCTAGAACTATGCCAATGTCATTCTTCACAAGGTCAGTTGGTTGGTTGAATTTCTCACTATCAACCCTAGGATTAGCATCAAGAGATGGAACCTCTGGAGAAGAACTTCCGTTCTCTTCAGTAGAAACTGAGGAAACCGAATCATCTGTCGATGTTGTACCTGTAGCAAAATTCATGTTTTCATCACAAGAGTTATCACAGTTATTAGTAGCATTCAAAACATCAGCAATAGATGAAAAACCAGAATTAAAACCGTCTGTGTTATCAACACAACCAACACTGTCTGAGAATTTAAATTATTCAACAAGAAATTGATTCAAAATGTCAAAAGTAGGTTTATAAAATTCATAATCAGAAGCCGAATTGTCTGAATTTGCATTCAGACATTCTTCTTGATCACCCTCTTTAATATCCTCAAATAATATTCTTTCTGCACATGAGGTAGAAACGTTAGTATCGTTCACTAAGTCAGTTTCAGAAGAATTTTCTCCTTTAGATTCTGTGGATGATGTAGCTGCCTCTTCCTTACGCGTCACTTTCTCTAAATCATATGAACTACAAGATGGATGGTTACCAGATTCATGTGAAAGTGGTGCGGAAGTAACGAAAACCTCATCCCTCTTGAGTTCAGTTGGCTTGGAGAACTTTGGGTAATAGGGCTTCCACGATTTAGAAAGATAATCTAAGGTTTACCATACATCATATTTTCTGCATTTTCTAGATCAGCCTCAGATTCAGGCATTCTTGTATAGTTATGATTATATGGTGGAGGAGCCCTATTGTACCCAAGACCTTTTGTGTAATTTTTCTGGTAATTAAGCTGTAGATCACACAAGTCCTTGACCAGCTTGCTGGAAGTTTCAATTTTTTAATATTTATTTCATTTTCGTGAAGCTTCCCTGTCAAGGAATTTAGCTTGGCTAAGGCTGCTTGAAGTTCTATGTCCTTTTCAGCTAATTTTAGCTTATAGTCGTATACCCAACATTGCTGTTGGTTCAAGTCAAGCTTTAGCTGAGCTATATCTTGTTTTTGAGCTTCGACCTTTTCCATAAGAAGCTTGTTCTTATGTTTAAGGGCGATGTTCTATGATGCAGCTTGCTGGTATTCAGCTACAAGAGTTGAATTATGGGCGCGCATTTGTGATAATTTAAAACGACAACTATCAGAACAGAGAATTCGATTTAAACGTTTCTGAAAGATCTGGTGTCTCAGTTGTCTGCGCCATCATGCAGTGGTTGCTGTTCTTAGAAAGATTTAAAGTCTCCATCTGAGCTACAACATCTGCCTAGTGGAATCCTTCGTGCTGTTGTGCCACCAACGCTGTTGATTTCCTACCAGAGCTGCTTGAGGGACTTGTAGTAGACTTTGAGGGAGAGACTGGCACCAGCTGCCTGTCATTGCTCTGTATGTCTGCCACTCTGGATGACACATATCCAGATGGTGGCTTCTTGCACTCCCTTGAAAAATGTCCTGGCTCATGATATCTGTAGCACCTGAGTTTATCTTTTGTGAGTCCAGTCTTCAGATTTGACAATGGTTGCCGCCCATACTTCTTTTGAAACTTGTTGACACGGACGGCATCCATTGCAAGATTCCAGGACACGTCAATCTCGTCCAGATCCTCTTCCATTATTTGATCTACTTCAGTTGGAAGAATAGATGGGGGAGTCAGATCACCTGCTAAAAAGGCATTCAAGCTGTTGATCATTGAAGCAGCTATGGCAAATTTCTCTTCATTTTCCTTAGTAAGAAAAGCAGAATTGGACACAGCTTGAGCGGAAGCCGGTGCTGGAGCAGCAGATTGAGGAATGCCGCCTTGTTGAGCTGCAGCTGGAATGGCAGGACTGAACACCATGTTAGGATACTGAGCATGGTACTATGTCTGAACTTGGGCAACAGAAATCATAGTAGGAGTCTGAGACTGAAGACCGTAGACGTACTAAGTCTTCTGTGGTGTGGCAAGAGGACTGTACACCACATTTGAGCTACCGAGTGTGTGAGAACTTCCTTGCAGAGGGCTATAAACCAGATGTTGTGACATTAATGCTGCATTTTGCCCTGTAATACCGGCGGCCATCAAACTACTCTGATGATTGATGTCTCTGCTTGTTATCGATCTTACACGATTTAATAGTAGCTATCATTTCTGTGAGAGTGACATCATTTAGATCCTTCGTCTTCTTGATCATTCCAACATCAGCATCCCAACTCTTCGGTAATGAATTTAACAACTGTCTGTTCATAGCACTATTGGTAAGAGTAATCTCAGCTGATATCATCTGGGAAAGAAGCTTTACATATCTCCGGATCTGGTTCTCAATGGTTTCCCCGTAAATGTGATTAAATGAGTTGAATTGTTGATTCAGCTAATTTACTCTGATGGCCTTCATATCCGCATTTCCCTCATTAAGATTTTGCAATTCAGTCCACACTTCTTTAGCGGTCTTGCAATTTCTGACTGCAATTGAAATGTCGGGTCCAAGTGCCATTGTCAATACAGCTGAAGCCTTTTCATCTTCCTCAATGATTTTCACATCTTCTGGAGTCCACAAGTGACTGGGCTTTGGAATTTTTGTATTCGGATCTTGATCAGTACTATAAATAATCGTTCGAGGACCATTCACAATGCACCTCCACACCCCAGGCTCTTTGGCCTTGCAATATTGCTCGAATCTGAACCTCCATTCATAGTACTCATCTCCATACAACAGACGGAGCACTTTAGTTGAAGTGCCAATCACTTGATCTAATTCCTGATGGAGGGCCAGAGTTTGTGATTGCAATGCAGCCAAAGTGGCATTGGTCAAATCTTGAGCTGTCATGTAACTGTTTATCATGGTTAACTTTATTAAAATTACCAAGTAAATTTAAATTAAGTTAATTTTGAATTTTATAATGAACACAGATCAGAATATGTCCCAAACAGCATCCGAAATGAGTCCGGAATAGACAACTCCGAGATAGGCAGATCCGAAATCAGTCCGACTTGGTCAAATCCGAGATGGTCGAATCCGAGATGGTCAAATCAGAGATGGGCAGATCCGAAAACAATCTGAAATAGAAAATCCGAAATGATAATCCGAAAAGCAGTGTGAATCCGAAATAAGAAATCCAGAATGATATTGGTCCGGAATGGAAGAAAATCCAGAATGAAAGCTGGTTCGAAATGAATCCGAAATTAGGAAGAATCCGGAATGAGACTAGATCCAGAATGAAATCAGTCCGGAATCTAGTCCTTATCCGAATGCAACAGTAGTCCAAATTCCCTGCAATAGTAGTCCGAATTCCCAGCAACATATAACCACCAATAGTGTTTCAGATCCGAAATAGTAGCAATCCGGATTGAACAGTAATCTGGGATCAATCCGAGATGGATGATCTCCTTCGTGTTCTTTGGGATCTTCAACAGTAGCAAATCCGAAATCTTTGAAGCTTCTTCGAGTTCTTCGGAATGCATAACAGTATAAAATCTGAAATCTTCAGACCTTCTTCGAGTTCTTCGGAACAGTAGCAATTCCGATCAAACACTGCAATTCTTCAATTCTGAACAGCAATCCGGGTTGAACAGCAACAACTTCACTCCCGATCAGCTCTTCAATCTGCGATACCTGGAGCTTGTATTGTACAGCAGGCCCTGATATCAATTGTAAGTCCCGAAATCGGATGTAACAGGTATCATAACCTAATCAATTGCGAAAATAAAGATTAGGAAGAAGAACAATCTCTTGAATCAAAATCAACTAGCATACACAAGAATAGTGTCTGATACAAGTTTTTCAATTACAACTCTCTAACCTCTAATCATTGACCTAATACATATATTTATACTAATCACCAAGCCCAACAGTTACAACCCTAGGACCATAAGACACTAGGAAGCCCAAAACCCTCCAAAAGCCCAAATGTAGCTCTAATGTGTAACCTTTACTAGTATAAGCCCAACAGAAAGTTATATTCAAGTTTATTTTAACCATCCAACTTTTTATTGGGACCTTGATGTGTAAATGTAAAAGCCGACTTTATAAAACAACTAACAAAACACATACATCCCGATTTATTCATAACATATATATCATAAGCACATGGTTCTCACAACGACGTCTAATTTTACAATAAAGCAGGTGAAACATTCACCACAACGCATCCTTCTCAGAGTCGCATTCCGACGCCAGAGAAAAACCACGCAAATCAGTCTTATAGTCCTCCCTAGCTGTTGCATCCACCCCGTCATACTCACCGCAACTAACCTCACTTGTTACCCTCTTCGGTACCCAAACCTACTTCACCGTTGCCCCCTGTTTTCCAAATGGAAATTATGTTGATTCCTGAGATTTTGTACTTGGGGAAGGAGACACCTTTCTATCAGTCATTTTGTAATTGTGTATCTATTTGTGGGGAAGACAATGAAGTATGGGGTCCCATGCATATCACCTATTACTGGAATGTATCTACCAATTTTCTATAAGAAAACAACCACAAAAAAGTTATACCACTAGTGTTTTTTTGGCCATACGTCCCAAAAAGGAACCTTAATCCAAGCACATGACTTTCTAAACACATACGCCATTGATAAACGACAATCGAGTACGCAAACCCCTATAAATTACAGAGTAATAGCAAAGTGAAAGAAAAAAACGGCACCCAAACGACATTCACGACCCCCATCCATCTACCTCCTCGAAATGCGATGCCTCGTGTTCCCTTGATATTTGCTCACATGAGAGAGGAGTATCTGGGCCGCATACTTCTTCTGCAAGTAATTGTACTAGGTCTTCTTGCGCAGAAGAAATCATGCCAAGACCCCACAAATCGCTCCATATGTCTCATCATGAATATGCCAGAATCAACATTTGACGATGCACTTTTACGGGTCGTTGACCAAGCCAAGGATTCTCGCCTGACGATAGCTAACCGCATTATGGCTGCTTTTGGGTGCTTTACCAGCTCTAGATATTCAACAAATATATGTTTCTGCGTGTAACATCAATTATAAAAAGTAAGACGTTTAGTGATCAGAGTTTGTTACTGTATATATCGGAAAAATTTTTGGTAAGATGAGTCACGTATCACTTTAAAGGGTGTTGTTTTGAAAATATATTCTTCATGGTCCTTGAGCCACACATCGGACTTCCCATCTGCCATATGGTCTATATATGTGGTCTCTTTCCAAATCAAACACAAGCATATAGAAGTGGCTTCTCTCAAGTACGGATACGAAAAAGATATCAAACTCCTTCAGATCCATTAGAAGTCACTGGCCATAAAGGCTGCTTTGCAACCCAGACTCCAAAGCAAACCAATCGACTACAAGAAGGGTCATTTCTAGATTCAACATCCAGTCAACTTGGGTTGAATATGTTCGTGTCAGCAATAAGGCAATGACCTATTGTGTTTTCAAGAAACAAGGAAGCGAAAGGTAATGCGAAGACCCATTACCACCGTTGGGTGCACACAAAACAACCATCTAGGCAGATTCAGATCGCAATAAGCTGGGTGGTTGTTGAGGACGTGAACCCGGGCATCTACCATCGCCCCCAATACCTCGCGCCTAGTAGCAGAATGAAGTTTGTCTACCTCCGCAAAGCCCCATACTGTTCCTCAAACATCACATACCTCCAAAAAATTATACACCTAAACAATTTAGGTTTTTTACATCCCCGTAAATAAATTTTGGGACTTTTTGTTGTGGTCTTAAAAAAAGAAAAAAAACCTTTCGTTATTTTCGTGGTTAACTTATGGGAACCCTTCCGCGGCATCCTCCGCAGTGACATTTTCCATGGGGTCCCTGCATAGTCCCTCACACAAATCTTAATGAAATTTATGCCTTTAAATATTCTTTGTGTGACATGCGTACATGTAATGGGGGTAGTTCGATTTACCTGAGTCGCAGTTCCATTATGGTTTGTTGTAACCACCGACTCTATAGCTTAGTTCCGGAAAAGAAATCACCAAACCATCTGCTTCTCTCAGGTTAACTCTTTCGGGTCTATGTCGATATCGCCCGGCGAGGCCACTATGTTGGTCTTTTCGCGGAAACTGGTTTGGCTAGAATGGGCACCACCAGCTGAGGGTCAACAGACGCCGCATTTGAACCCGAAGAAAATGCACCCTCCGTTCCGGCACTCTTCTGCCAAGTCTCTTTATAATCCCCAGGCTCACAGACTTCCACTAGGATCCGATAATTGAAACTTGGGTTGACTCATCATGGGACCAACGGGACTAGTTAGCCACGCACCCCAGCACCACCTCCGTCTTTGCTCATATCAATTGCCGTTTGGTTTGCATAAAAAATAAAATAAATGAATGTAAATAAAAAAATACTAAAAAAGCAATGGTAAAGTTTTCCCAAAAATGGACATTCTTAGGTTCAAATTTTGAATCATAGTTTTACATTCCAGATTTTTTCCCTTTCGAATCATCATCGCACATAACATCCTAAGAGATCCCTAAACTGAAGCTTGGCTGCCTCTGCACATCAACTATGGGTCCTGTTTTTTGAGAGGATCAATTTTTTAAACATACAACGTAAAATATACAATGACATTAAATTAGGCTATTTTTTCTTACATACCAGTGTCTACACCAACTTTCGATTCGCCCGACATGTGGCCTACGCTAGAAGCATCATCCACGGCACGCTGCCTGCCTTCTTTGCGTGTTCCCACCATTCCCACATGAGGGTTGGGTTAGAAAGTAGTTTTTTATTAAAAATTAGTGATTTTAAAGAGAGGAAATTGTTTTGTTTCCAAATCTTAAACAAGTCGCTGACCTGCTTGCCACCCACGGAAACTAAATCCCCTACCATGTGCTGCTCCTTTTCTTGTTTTTCAAAAAGTACGTCGATAATTAAGAAATTATGTATCTTTCATGTGGGTTTTTACTTAAAAACTATGTACCAATTTACCTACCATCGTCGCAGCAATCAAAGCTTTTTTCCTCCCCACCCGGGGGCAATAGCCACAGGTGTGATCAACGACGGCAAGCCTGTGGGAGGACCCCGCCTTGGCGTTTAAATCCCAAGACCAAGCGCGTCTGAACCCCTACATCTAACGACGTGGATATCCCCAATTTTGAACTTGAGTTACTTGACATTACAGGATCCCCCTCTCCACACAACCAACAGAAAATCAACCCGGGGTGATAACGTAACGGAAAAATCAACAAATTTTTCAGACCTGTATTTTGAAGCCCTTCTATCCCATCCAAAACACCCAAAATGGTTGTTATATCGTGTTTTGAGTTGGCGCTCGCTTCTCGTACATTAACATGAACTGTTTATATCCCATAACCAAATGGTTGAAATAATATATATACACAGACACACACACAAAAAAGACCACTCTAGGTATTAAGACTAAAAATTGTTCCTTTTTGTCACACCTCGATCTACAGCAAAATAGGTAGTCGAACCATGATTGATTTGATCAAAGCTTATGACTTACTATTTAAATGTTTGAATATTCATGAATTCTATGTTAAAGGTTTCACATGACAATTAATCCAAATGAAACAAATACATAAAAGACATTGTACAAAGTAGATAATTAGCTAAAAATCCCCTTTTTGTTATTTAGGCCCATTCCAATGTTGATCTCCTCTTCAATTCCTGTTCTCCTGTACATGTGTAAAAAGTAATTTTTGGGTCAACAAAGGTTGGTGAGTGAATCTTACTGTTTTTTTGAAAATGATAAGTTTATTTTTGTTTATAGAAATGTGCATATAACTAAATGTAATTGAATGTCTTGTGTCTAAATGTATCAAACCTCAAGCAACCAATTAGCAATGTACTGATTCCAATGAATGTATGTATGTTGCATTGGATAACAATATGCAATCTCAAACATTAATCAACTCAATTGTATGTAAATGTGCATGGTATTATCGTGTGCTGGTTTGTATTGTAAGATTCGAGCTCAATCAAACTAAGCTGATCTCGTGTGTTGGCTAGTTAGTTTCCGCTCATGGTAATGGACCAAATGTAATTGTCTCATGAATGTAATTCACCAAATGATAACCAAACAAGTCTCGCAAAACACATAAACTACACAAGTTGTATTTGCATGTATGGAATTATGATAAAGTAATAACTGAAAATCTAACACATGATACATCCCAAAATTTGTATTGAAAAGGGGAAATGGAAGATCCACTCACAGTGTTTGCGTATGCGATTCCTTATAGATCTAAGCGCACGAGGAAGATAGAGAAACTTCAAACGATGAGAAATATCCTAAAACAAGAATTTAAGAAATACTAAATAAAGAGGGAAAAAATGAATAATAGGGTCGATTATATTTGACGCGTTTATATTTTGTTTCACGATGGCTTCCTACATCCGAAGACCCGGTTGAGATCAGAAATCGTCACCACTTGGAAGGTTAGGAGCCATCTCGACATTACGCCGTTGTGAGTTAATTATTTAGATGATTTATTCACAACGTAATTAACGATCCTTTTCGATCGGTGTATTAGTTAGGTTATATATTTGTGAAACAGAAATAAAAATAGTAATTAAGATTTGTTTTATGTGTATATATATATATAGCGGATAGTTCAAATGAGAATAATTTTTTTATAAAAAGAAAAAAGAAGAAATTTCAACAAATAAGAATGTTTCATTTACTTCATTTAATATAAGTATTTAATGTTACTATAAGGGTACATTTGTAAACTTACATAAATCATTAATTTATAATCTTCTTCTTTAATAGCAAGCTACATTAAAATTTGTAAGTTATCTTCAAAATATTTTTTTAATATATTTATAATAATAATAATAATAATAAAAAATTTAGAGTGTCGGATAAATTTTGAGGTGTAGAAGATAAATTTCGAAAAATGTAAGATAACTTTTAACGTGTATAGGCAAAGAAAAAAAATAGTGTGAAGGATGATAGTATTTATGACTAATTAGTCAAAGATGATAACAAATTAGATAAGTGAAAAAATATTTAATATTTTATAATTGGACCATTTGTTTTTTCTTCTTAATTAAATTTTCTTCTCAAATGAACCTTCCCATATATATATATATTGATAAATTTTCATATTAATATAAATACATGATAATTATATAGGCATGTTTACATATATTATTTAAACATACCGATACTTTATTTTTTAACGTGTATTTGTTCTGATTTTATAAAACATGTAATTATGTTTGCAAATTTCTGTTTACCAAACATTTTTAGTTGTAAATACATTATTTACTACTGAATAATGATTTTGTAAAAAAAATACAGGAGAAATCGGAAAGTTGAGAATCGAACCCACTACTTTCAATTCCCTCTCGATAGTCCACTTACCACTATAATACATTTGAATTGCTATTTGAATACCACTACATAAGTTTTATATTCTTGCTGATTCAAAACAAGCTTTCCTTTAAAATAAGTAAAAGAAAGAAAACAGCGTAGGGAGTCCGGTGGAACCCGATACCTCCCGTGTATCCAAATAATAGTCCGACCACTGAGCTGTAAAGCTTTATTTGTTCATCAGGTTCCTGTTTTGTTTTCCAACACATATGCATCCTATCGTCTTCTTCGCATAATATCCTTAACCCAACCTGTTACCCTACCCTATACCCCGGTATTCTTTGTAAGATTAAATATATTTTATTTATAATATTTAATCATGTAGCTATTATAATTATTTATATTATATTAGATCATAATATATTAATCCTATAACTTAATTAGTTGGTAATTGTTGATAAACCATATTACCCTTATTAACTAATTAGGATTTCCTTCTGGGTGTATATAAGGAGATGATTAGAGAGGTTTAGAGTTAGACACTTACAATAACATCCTTAACATCAAAGCCGCCACCCACCTCTCTCTCCATAACCAAAACCGAACTCCACCCTAGTTCGGTTCTTATCATCATAATCTTACACCCTAAGGAGGAACCAGATCATACTGACAAAGATGTCAAACTCCATGGTTACGTCCTTGACTGGATTCTTACTGGCCTGTCTGTTGTCACAAGAACTTCTTTATGTTTTCCATTATGTTTAAACATAACTGATCAACATGTGGTATCAGAGCATATGTTGATAAATCAGTTCTGTTATGTATCCATTATTCTGGAATTAAAATCTGGAAAACATAAATTTTGAACATAATTACTGTTCCGAAATCACATAACTTGTGAATTAATAATTCGGATCTGAGTTTTTAATGGCTAATTACTGTTCCGAAATCAACTGGATAATGTTACTGTTCCAAAATCATCATAATGAACTCAAAAATCCCAGATTTCGGATTCCAGAATTAAGTTTATGTTTTAGGGTTCATCATTTGTTCTTATGAAATTCAAAAAAAGTCCTATATTTTGGAGTTAAATGCGGATTATTAAGTGTTTTCCCAGTTTTGATCTATTTTTATTTAACAAAATTTTCGAAATCTGTTATAAGATAAACAAATATTGTTTTCGAAATCTTTTGATATATTTAGATCAGCGTTAAAATAGGAAAACTGATCCCACAATCTCTAAAATTTCGAATTCCAAAACTTATCACAACTAACTGCCATTATTACAGATTTTTGAAATCTTGCAGGATAAATTTCGGACCAATATGAGTCTTATCCGAAATGACTAACTCGGACTGACATGAGTCTCATCCGAGATGCCCATTTCGGACTAACTTGGGTCTTATCCAAGATGTCCATTTCGGACTAACTTGGGTCTCCTCCGAGATGCCGATTTAGGACTAACTTGGGGCTCATCCCAGATGACCATTTCGGACTAACTTGAGTCTCATCCGAGATGCCCATTTCGGCCTAACTTGAGTCTAATCCGAGATGACCATTTCGGACAAACTTGAATCTCATCCGAGATGCGCATCTCGGACTAATCCGGAACTCATCCGAAATGCCCATCTCGGACTACTCCGAGTTTCATCCGAAATCCAAGATTTTATCCGAAATATCATTACTAAATTAGGTTATTTTTGTGAACTAAATTTCAGCTCGGGGCTCTGCCCCGAACCCCGCGGGGACACGCTGTTCCCCTGTTGGATCCGCGCTAACTGGGGGTTTGCTATTAAATAGATGGTTTTGTAAATACTTAATTAATTATAATAAGATAACTTTTTACAAAACCAAATAGCTTAATTAGAGAGATTTAGAGTTAGACACTTACAATAACATCCTTAACATCAAAGCCGCCACCCACCTCTCTCTCCATAACCTAAACCGAACTCCACCCTAGTTCGGTTCTTATCATCATAATCTTACACCCTAAGGAGGAACCAGATCATACTGACAAAGATGTCAAACTCCATGGTTACGTCCTTGACTGGATTCTCTACTGGCTGTCTGTTGTCACAAGAACTTCTTTATGTTTTCCATTATGTTTAAACAAACTGATCAACATGTGGTATCAGAGCATATGTTGATAAATCAGTTCTGTTATGTATCCATTATTCTGGAATTAAAATCTGGAAAACATAAATTATGAACATGATTACTGTTCCGAAATCACATAACTTGTGAATTAATAATTTGGATATGATGTTTTAATGGCTAATTACTGTTCCGAAATCAAATGGGTAATGTTACTGTTCCGAAATCATTATAATGAACTCAAAAATCCCATATTTCGGATTCCAGAATTAAGTTTATGTTTTAGGGTTAATAAACTTAATTCTGGAATCCGTAATCTGGGACTTTTGAGTTCATTATAATGATTTCGGAATAGTAACATTACCTATTTGATTTCAGAACAGTAATTAGCCATTAAAACATCAGATTATATGATTTCGGAACAGTAATCATGTTCAAAATTTATTTTTTCCAGATTTTAATCACAGAATAATGGATATATAACTGAACTGATTTATCAACATATGCTCTGATACCACATGTTGATCAGTTCTGTTTAAACATAATGGAAAACATAAAGAAATACCTGTGACGGCAGACAGGCCAGCAGAGAATCCAGTCAGAGATGCAGCCATGGAGTTTGACATCTTTATCAGTCTGATTTGGTTCCTCCTTAGGGTATAAGATTATAGGAAGTACAAGAGCCTTAGTGAGGATCAAACATATCCGAAATGCCCATCTCAGACTAATCCGAAACTCATCTGAGATGCCCATCTCTAACTAATCCGAGTTTCATCCGAAATCCAAGATTTTATCCGAAATCCAAGATTTTATCCGAAATCTCATTACAAAATTAGGCTATTTTTGTGAACTAAATTTCAGCTTGGGGCTCTGCCCCGTGCGGGGACACGATGTTCCTCTGTTCAATCCGTGCTAACAGGGGGTTTGCTATTAAATAAATGGTTTTGTAAATACTTAATTAATTATAATAAGATAACTTTTTACAAAACCAAATAGCTTAACTTGAATGAGCTTCTGGTGTATCACTTTTGCCCAAAGGTGATTTGATGCATCTATTTATTGTTCAAGTATTACAAAAGCTATGTTAATTGTGTGTTATATACGTGAATGTCTTATTTCTTGCCAAAGCTGATCTAATTCATTCATGTCAAGCATACTTAACAAGTGAATAATTAAAGTGGTTGTCTCAAATCTGGCGAAAGCTGATTTGTTACAATTACTTTGCACACATACTTAGGTGATTACACTTCTGGCCAAAGCTGATTTTTCTTCATTTAAGTAGAACTTTTAACTAAGTCTACTATTTTGATGTTAGTAACAGACAATATCACAGCTTCATAATTAAAATGGTCATTACTTATGCCTGCCTTAGAATAACTTGCCCTTAGATCACATTAAGAATTTTTTTTCTTAGTATCATAATTTGCTCATATTATTTCCACTATCAGCACCCAATTGTTGGATTCCACCATTGACTGGTGATAACTTTACTGCATGGAAAGACTCTCTCATGCTTACTCTTGCTTTACTGGATTTCGACTACGCTCTAAGAGAGAATAAGCCTGAAGACCTTACTCCTCAGAGTACCGATGTTGAGCAGCTGGCTCATGAAAAATGGACTAGATGTAATCGCATGTCTCTCATGTCCATGAAGCAGTCCATAAGCAATGCAATTCGAGGAGCCATTCTTGATTTCGAAGATGCTAAAACCTACTTGGCTTCTATGGAGGAGCAGTTCAAGGGAACGTCTAAAGCACACGCTAGTACTCTTATCCTCAAACTGGTGACTACTAAGTATGACGGGAGGAGTGGCATTCGTGAACACATCATGATGATGAACGACATGGCCCGTAAGCTCAAGGGATTAGACATGGCGATTAGTGATGGTTTTTTTGTTCATTTCATCATGACTTCGCTTCCTTCGTCCTATGAAGCATTCAAGATCAATTACAACACTCAGAAAGAGAAATGGTCGATGAGTGAGCTGATCGATATGTACGTGCAGGAGGAGGAGCGTATGAAGATGGATCAAACTACTGATGTTGCACACTTTACTACCACCAGCTCTAAGAAGAGGAAGAACACTTATCCAAGGAAGGATGTTTCTAAAGTCCAAAAGGCCCAATCCTAATACAAGTGCGCCTTCCATCTCTAAGAACTCCTTAGGCAAACCCTACTACAACTTCTGTAAAAAGACAGGACATAAGCAAAAGGAATGCCCTGACTTTAAGGAGTGGCTGGCTAAGAAAGGTAACGATTTTTCATGATACTTGAGTCCTATAATTTAAATGTTCCTGCTAATTCTTGGTGGTTTGATTCTGGTGCTATGACTCATGTCACTAACTCTACCCAGGGATTCCTTACAATCTGGAGGCTGGGAAGAAACCAAAGAACACTTAAAGTGGGGGATGATAGAGATTAGAAGTGAGGGCCATTAGAACATTACAATTATTTATGAAACTGGTTTATGCATTAAACTTTATGATACCTTATATGTTCCTGAGGTAACTCGGAACCTTGTATCAGGACCAAAGTTAGACATAGACGGTTTTGATATTACTCATGGTCATCGCAAACTCTCTATTCTCTATGATTTTGTGGTTTATGGTACCGGCATTCTGGATGGTGGTCTCTATAGATTAGAACTAGATGATGACTTTTCCAAATCTTTGTTGTCATATAATATTAATGAATCACTCACAAAGGTGAAACAAAATCGAGACTTAGAGACTTCATCCATGTTGTGGCATCAACGTTTAGGCCACATCTCAAGAGAACGATTAAATCGACTCGTAAAGGATGAAGTCTTACCTTCTCTCGATTTTACTGATTTTGGAACATGTGTCAAATGTCTTAAAGGTAAAATGACATTAGCGAATAAGAAAGGTGCCACTAGTAGCTTTAATTTATTAGAACTCATTCATACTGACATTAGTGGCCCTTACCAAATCACTGGCATAACAGGATTACTTCATTTATCACTTTCATTGATAATTATTCTCGTTACATGTACTTATATCTAATTAAGGAAAAATCTGAATCTCTTACAACTTTTAAAGATTATAAAACTGAAGTTGAAAAACAACTAGATCATAAAATTCAAGTTGTGAGATCAGATAGAGGCGGTGAATATTATAGAAGACATACTGATGGGTCATGCTCCTGTCCATTTTATGAGTTTGTAAGGGCCAGGGGATTATAAACCAATACACCATGCCAGGTACACCTCAGTAGAATGGTGTCGCTGAACGAAGAAATCGTACCCTTATGAACATGGTGCGCAGTATGTTAGCCAACACTAATTTACCATTATTCGTCTGGATTGAAGCGTTAAAAGCAGCTATTCATATACTCAGTAGAGTTCCTTCTAAGTCTGTCCCTACAACTCCTTATGAACTTTGGACAGGAAGGAAACCGAATCTTAAATATATGAAAGTATGGGGCTGCATTGCTGAAGCGAAACTTTACAATCCTTTCCTAAAGGAACTTGACCCAAAAAAACAGTTACCTGCTTCTTTATCGGGTATCCTGATCACTCAAAGGGTTATCGTTTCTATTGTCCTTCCCATGTCACCCGTATTGTTGAAACCAAGCGTGCCGCGTTCCTGGAGGATTTTAAGGTCAGTGGGAGCAGTACCAACCCTTACGAAGAATTGCAAGAAGTACAAGATACGGGGGGAGAGAGATTCATCGCTTACCATTACCCTGTTTACTCCTCTTGTACCCAATGCAACAACTGCACCTGAAGCTACTGCACCAACTCCAAATTTACCTCCACAACAAGAACCCATTATACCTCATAACGAAGGCACATCAAACGCTCAGAACCAAGACACCGCTGAACCCGATAATCAAATCAGGAGGTCATCCAGGCAAAGAAGGCCTACTAATTGGGATGTTACCTACATGACTGAAATGGATGCCGAAAAACTCAATAATCATATCTCTTATCATGAAGCCAGTAGCACTGATCAGTCTTCTAAGTGGAATAAAGAAATGAATGATGAGCTTGAATCCATGAAGAAAAATGACGTTTGGGATTTGGTAGAATTACCCAACCGTGTCAAACCCATATGATGTAAATGGGTATTCAAAACAAAACTGGATCCGAATGGGAACGTTGAACGCTACAAAGCAAGATTGGTTGCAAAGGGCTACACTCAGAAAGAGGGAATTGATTATCAAGAGACGTTTTCACCTGTCTCTCGTAAAGATTCATTAAGGATCATTATGGCCCTAGTAGCTCATTTTGATTTAGAGCTGCATCAGATGGATGTTAAAACCGCTTTCCTTAACGGAGACTTAGACGAAGATGTTTACATGAAACAACCTGAAGGCTTTAAACCTGAAGGTCTGGAGCATCTAGTCTGTAAGTTGAAGAAATCCATTTACGGGTTAAAACAAGCATCACGTCAATGGTACCTTAAGTTTGATGAAGTCATGAAGAGGCAATGTTTTATAAAGAATCAAGTGGATCAATGCTACCTACCTCAAGATGAGTGGGAGTAACTTTAATATACTTGTCCTTTACGTAGATGATATTCTATTGGCAAGTAATAGTTTAGACATGTTGCATGAGTCGAAGCGGTTACTCTCGCATAACTTTGACATGAAGGATCTCGGAGATGCTTCTTACGTCATTGGCTTCGAAATTCACCGAGACAGACACAAAGGGATCTTAGGATTGTCCCAAAAGGCTTACATAGATCGTGTCCTTACTCGTTATAACATGCAACAGTGCAAGCCGTCAGTCGCTCCAGTAGTTAAGGGAGATGTTTTTGGTTCATTCCAATGTCCAACAACAGAGGTTGAAAAGGAGCAGATGAGCCGGATACCTTACGCGTCAGTATTGCTGGAATGCTAGGACGTTATTAGACTAATCCTGGCCTAGATCACTGGAAAGCAACTAAGAAAGTACTTAGATATCTGCAAGGGACAAAAGACTATAAACTGACTTATAGAAGAAGTGATCATTTGGAAGTGGTAGGGTATTCTGATTCTGACTTTGCCAAGTGCAAAGATGACAAGAAATCCACTTCCGGCTATATCTTTATGTTAGTAGCTGCACTTATCTCATGGAAGAGTCATAAACAACAGTTAACTTCAACTTCCACAATGATGGCAGAATACATTGTTGTTTATAATGCAACCTGTCATGGGATGTTGCTTAGAAATCTGATCACTAGACTCAAAATTGTTAATTCCATTTCTAGACCTTTGAAGCTTTACTGTGATAACTCAGTTGCGTTAGTTTCTCGAACAGTAACAGTTCGACTGGAGCTGGTTTATATCTCGATACAAAATATTTGTTCCTACGTGAACAAGTTGAGGAAAATAATCTTTGTATTGAGTATATTAGTACTAAAAATATGCTTGTGGATCCGATGACTATAGGTCTCCCACCTAAAGTTTTCGAAGAACATGTTCCGAATATGGGATTTACTAAAGACCTTATTTAATAGCATATTGTACTTACTTATGTTTAAATTAATGAAATTTTCTCACTTTGATTTTGTATGTCTCTAACATATGTTCTGCCGGTATAATGACATATAGACAAATGTAAATACAATTCAAACGCTAAAGAGCTTATTTACATATTTTATTCATAACTGTTAGGTTTTAAATTGAGGCTGTAGTATGACAAATGGGGGTCCTGAGTCAAATGATGATTCAACGGCTGTATTTCTCTGCTACGGTTCTTGGTTTAAATCTAAAATGAGTGTTAACTCCTGATCAAGCTTATCTAATACTCATGATAAATGATTACTCGGCTAAGTGGGAGAATGTAAGATTAAATATATATTATTTATAATATTTAATCATGTAGCCATTATAATCATTTATATTATATTAGATCAAAATATATTAATCCTATAACGTAATTAGTGGGAAATTGTTGATGGACCATATTACCCTTATTAACTAATTAGGGTTTCCTTATGGGTGTATATAAGGAGATGATTAGAGAGGTTTAGAGTTAGACACTTCAATAACATCCTTAACATCAAAGCCGCCACCCACCTCTCTCTCCATAACCTAAACCGAACTCCACGCTAGTTCGGTTCTTACCATCATAATCTTACACCCTAATGAGGAACCAGATCATACTGAGAAAGATGTCAAACTCCATGGTTGCGTCTCTGACTGGATTCTCTGCTGGCATGTCTGCCGTCACAGGTATTTCTTTATGTTCCATTATGTTTAAATAGAACTGATCAACATTCTTGATACGTGTTCTGTGTTATTATGAATATACGGAGGTGAACATTTATAAAAAAAATTTATACGAAAGTATAAGAGAGGTATATCGAACCGACGGTTGACGCGTTTTCGTCTTGCTCGGCTTCCTCGTGTCTCCGGCGAGGACTGCGGATCCTCTTAGATAGCGTATATGGAGGAAGGTGGTGCTTAGCAGAAGAGTGAGAGAGAGAGAGTAAAAATTCAAAGGATTTGGGTTTCCTTAGTGTTAACTAAAGAATGATTGGCACGTTAAATCTGCCAGGCTTGATATGTGCATTTCGATTAGCTGTAACAGCTCTGTATTTGACGAAGTTTCCTTGTTTTCTGATAAGCTTTTAGACGGCAAAACATAAGTTCTGAGATTATCTTTCTATTTTATACGGACTTGAAGGGTTTGCGGATAAGAGTTCTGTAACTAAACCACAGTTGTAGTGGAAATTTCTGAGTTGTTAGACCGGGTAGACAAAGGTTTGACCTTATGGTCTACCGGTTGTATTATCTTTCTTATTATTAAAAGTATTTAGCTTATAATCTACACATAATCAGTCCCTAGACTTTTTATTTGCTTTATTTTATTCTGTGTATATCTACAAATATGTTAAATATGCGTTTACATATATATAGATTATAAAATATACAATTTTGTGAATACATATTTATGATGTAAAAAAAATTCCATTTTCATGAAATAAATACATAAGAAGGGTCTAAACTAGTTCGGGTTTTTTTTCGGGGATTCATTTTCAATGAATGTTACAGTCTTCCCTACTTTCAAAAAATTTTATCCCGAAATTAAGAGGAAAGCGCTAGTGTAGAGTGGTATGTAAGGGTTTCTCATAGATGTGAAATGATATCGGTGAGCGTTAGCACTTGGACTTTGGTTGTGTCTTTGAGCGTTCGGTAACAAGAGCCTCAGTTGTAACATTTGTCAAAAACGGGTTTCCAAAACCCGCTCCGTTTTGTAATCGAATATCAAGTTATAAAAATCACGTTGAATATTTATGATTATTTTGACTTAAAATGATACATAATTAATAGATAAACTAAACTATAAAAAGTATATTTGATAAAAGGTTAAAACAAAATAAATAAAAAAAATATGATGCTGCCGGGACTCGAACCCGGGTCAGCCAGAAATCAACTTCAGCGACTTAACACACACTCACAAGACCACTCCGCCACATTGTGTTTTCTGTTATCTCTAGGAACACAAATGAGATTTATACACACACCCAGTTAAACCGGTAGAGCCAACTGAAAAACGGTAATCGGCAAATCAATCGTCAATTCGTTTGTTTATTCGCACATTCAGTTCATAACCGATGCACCGACGATTTTTAATCAAGTCGGAATTGATTAACCATAAAGCCTCATCATTATCGGTTTTTATAACCGAAAAATCATCAAGTCCAGATTTCTTCAACTTCAGACCCTTCCTGCGACTCAAAACACTCTGCAAGACTTTCAATTTCATTTCCGCAACCTTACAGTCCACCGGAGAAGCTTAAATCAGCTCGCCGGAATTTTCTGCAAAAGTCGCCGGAAAACCGTATTCAACTCAAACCGGTAAAATACCTCGACTTTACTGTTTCAATCTATTGTTAGAACTTTACTAACATTAACCCATCGCTCATACTCATCCACAGACGACATTGCTGGACTTTCTGTTCTCACCGGAAAAACTCCTGGATTTGTCGGAAACTCGCTGATTACCGGTATGATCATTCAAACATGCTGATAATCAATACTTACTAGTTCAATTTCACATCTAAACTCTTAAACCTGTTAATTGATCTCACAGCCAAAGGTTCCAAAACAGAGCCGACGAGCTTCGCCGGAGTCTCTGAAGAAGACGATCTGTTCGGTATTTTCTTTCCCCAAACGTTTCGGTTCAATGCTTTCAAATTGATCATCTTGTTCATTAACTAAATTAACCACGTATCAGTTCCTTTGATTGATGTTTGTGTTTGAAATGAAGAAGACGAGTTCAGAGATGACATAAGAATAATTAAAATCGGAATTATAAACGAGTTAGACACACAGTCCAGCGGTGGACTGTGTGCAAACAAAAATTATACACGTCCCGAGTTCGATCCCTGCTACACGCACTCCTTATGTAATAAAATGCCTTTTTGTTTAAAAACTAAACCGGGTTAACTCAGTTAGTTGTTAAGTATAATAAAAACCGAGATAATAACCTAGGTTAGACACACAGTCCAGCGGTGGACTGTGTGCAACACTAAATCGCACGTCACGAGTTCGAAACCCATCACAGGCACCGGTCCGTTGAATTAAAATGTTTTTGCAATTAAAAGGAATTCGGTTAAACTGAATAAGTGTATAAATATAATTAAAAACAAGATTATTTCGGGTTAGACACGTAGCTCAGTTGGTAGAGCTGCGTGCACGCGTACGGGAGGTCTCGGGTTCGAGCCTCACCCGGCGCAAACTAATTCACTGACCGAACCGGTCAACAGGTCAACAGGTCAACGGTCAACGGTCAACGCTATAAATAATTTTTTTTATATTTTTATTTATTTAATTTAATTTAAAAATCAATTAAAAATACTTAAAAATAACATTTTTTAAAGATAGAAAATAGCCTTGAACTCACAAAAATATATCTAAAAATTTCATTAAAATCCTTAATAAAATCCACTCATTTAATATATTTTTTTTGTTATTATTTAGGTTAGTATTTCTCGTTGTTCCGCTCATCTAATTCGTGCGCATCTCACCATCTCCAATCCAACGCACCCAATGTGAGTGAATCTTTACAAATTCCCCGTTTTAATCACGTTTTGGGGTGTATCATGTGTCTTGTTATATATATATTATAATTAAACGATTGTGCATACATCATATCATGAACATGTGTATTTAGTTTGTTTCAACTGCTGTGTAGTTATTGCTGGATGCAATTTATTATTTTCAGTACATGCAATTTCATAGGCCGCCGCTCCCCATTACATTATGAGCGTTGAGCATGTTCCCCATTTCATTATGAGGTTGAACCTGGCGTGCCCACATACGATCGGCTCCGTTTGATTGAGCCTTGATCGCACATACATTTTACATTTTCAGTACATGCAATACGATCGGCTCCGTTTGATTGAGCCTTGATCGCACAGACAATTTACATTTTCAGTACATGCAATACGATCGGCTCCGTTTGATTGAGCCTTGATCGCACAGTTCATTTATGTTATTTATCGTATGTTGTTGGTATGTTAATGTATGCTATCATATGTTGTTGTATGTTATAGTTGTGTTTGCTAATTGCCACTGCTTGATTATTTACATTTGCTCATTCATGATTATGCACAATTTTTCATTGATAAACTAACAAGTAATTCATTAATAAATGTATATCTAATAAGGTTCACTCGCCAACTTATGTAGACCCAAAAACCCCCATTTTTACACATGATACAGGTGAATCAGCAGCAGCTAGGAACACATAGATTGGACTAGAAGAATAAAATGATTTAGAGTTGGGATTGTTATGATTGGTTTATTTTCTTTGTATTGTATGAACATGTTTGGATATTTGGAAATGTAACTTTGATTTTATTAAATATGAAACATATTAGTAAATGTCATGAGCTTTGGTGATAACCCAATTATGCCCCGACTCTTATTCCGCTGCGGGTCAGGGTGTGACAGATTGGTATCAGAGCCATGACTATAGGGATATAGGATAGGTTATTAGACCTTTAGAGCCTATACTATAGTCGATTAGAAACTTATAAGATATTTGTGTGTTACATGCCAAATTTCATGATGTTTATATGTTTTATGTTATGTTACATTTAATATTTTGCAAGCATGTTCATAAGTATGTATTATCATATAATGCCTATCATGAATTGTATACTCATAACATATCACATCCATGAAAGTACACACCACATCATGATTGCTTTTACAATGATTTTCGTGTTTTCAAATCTCATCAAAGTGAGTTCTCATGACGGGCATGTAGTAACTGGAAGGGTACCAGTACCGGTAGTCGGAACGTCCTGTTTAGGCTGGCATTCGTATAAATCCAAAATAAAGGACCAGTTTACCTACCTGGGGACTAACGATGAGAGTACGAAGTACCTATTAGGCCAAAGCATGCTATACCAAACGTCGTGGGAGCTAACCCCACTTTGAGTTGTCATTGTGTCTACACGTGGACACGTTCCGACCAAACATCTCATGAACATATTTTGTGGTTTGCATTCGGGTGATGCGAGTGTTAAATTGCCAATACTAATGTGAATCCTACCAAGCCAATAGCCATGGGGGCCCACATGACTATGTAGGTGAAGGTATGGGGGACATTTGAGGCCCAACATGAGCGAACCCAAGACATCCTATGGATGTAGTTGCATTATTGATATTTATGTTATTTTCATTTTCTTAAAGACACATGACACCTAAAAAGACTCCATAAACTCACAGTCTTCTTATGTACGTTCCTGTAGATGTCGTCTAGACAACAGCGAAGGGGTAAAAGATCAGGAAGGTCTCAGGAACGCTTGGCCACCCAAATCGCGAAACAAATGGCCACGATACTGCCTGACATTGTGGTCCAAGTGCAACAAGCCCTCGCTACAAATCCTACTAATTCTCCCCAACAACATGACCAGAACATAGACAACCCTCCTATTAGCAAGTGCTCATACAAACATTTCAAATCTTGTGATCCTCCTAAATTCGAAGGGACCGAGGGTGTCACTGCTCTCCTACATTGGTTTGAGGAAATGGAGAACACTTTCCTCAACTGCGATTGTCCTGATGATCGCAAGGTTCGATACGCCACCGGGAGACTATTTGGGGTAGCTCTCACTTGGTGGAATACTGAAAAGGGGAAGAGGGGAATTGACGATGCCATGGCCTTAACTTGGGAGGAGTTAAGGGAAATCATGACTAGGCGTTTCTGTCCTAGGAGTGAGATTAAAAAGTTGGAGGACGAATTTCATTCTTTGAAGCAGAAGGAGGGAGATCATACCTCCTACAACAAGAGGTTCTTAGAGTTGAACCAAATGGTCCCTAACCTGTTCACCCAACTTATTGTTTGGTCGAGCATTATATTCGAGGTCTTCCCTCGAAAATTCAAGATTCAGTTCTCAGCACTTCACCAGCAACACTTGAAGCTGCTATGGAACTAGCCACTGAACTGACCGAAAATCGCATTCGAAACGGTAAATTCAAAGAGGAGAAGAAGAAAGCCCCCATTGAGGCTCAAACTTCAAACCATTTGGTTCCTCCTCGAAGTTTACTGGTAAAAGGAATCGAAGCACAAGAAACTTCCCGTCACACAAACCAATTACCCTATTCCTGCTGTACCCATTACCCAAGTCGCCCCTTCACCTGACCATACAAAAGACCATACTCTGGCCCATTACCAAAATGCAACCGTTGCCAATACCACCATTCTCCTGATCATCCCTGCCATATTGCACCGGCTGTGGTCGCGCAGGTCATACTGTTCAAACCTGTCGCATACCTCAGCGAACGAACCGTCACCAGCCTTCAACACAAACCCACCAACAAATAATGAGTCAAGCCCAACAACCCCTACTACTATCACCTACCCAACATTTAGCCCAAACATACTATCAACCCAACTATCCCATGGTACAATCTATGCGGGCTTGCTACAATTGTGGAGATCCAAGCCATTTTAGAAACACTTGTCCACGTTTGGTGAACATCATTCATGCCCAAGCTCAAGCTAATCCGGTGAATCAAGCTAACCAAGCTCCACCACCTGCAAGAGGAAGAGCTTATAACATCAACACCAATACTGTAGAAAATAATAAAGGCCCAAACGAACCACCCAACTAATTTCTCCTCGCCAAGAATCAAGACTCAACTCTAATCGTCTAGTTTTAATGTTTTTTCTTTATGTTATCTCCATCTTTCCGTATTCCAGTTGTAAAATTTGGAAATTATGTATCCAAGAATTTTAATGCGATTTGATATTACAGTTTTGTTCTATACTCATTAATTTAACATTTATATCATCATACATCTCGACGTATCTCAATCTCATCATTTAAAGAAGTTGGGTTGTGTCACACTTTTACATAGACTGACCCCTTCATCAAAACCAACGAGAGAGGTACTGTCAACATTTAGTCATGTATCATTTCAGAATTGAGACTCAAGTTTTGTTGTTGTGTTGTTTATGTTTTAGAGTCACATAGAATTGATCATGATTTACTGATAAAGCCAATGAAAATTTGACAAGGATATGGTGGATACGCCGTTGGTACTTCCTATATATAAGTATTCTTGGCAAAGAATCAAAAGCATTATCAGGAGGTTATGAAAAGTTCCGTGTAGGTTTAAATACCGTCATGGTTGAAGTTTTTGTTTATGATCATTACAAATGCATCGGTTCCCTCAAAACTGTTATAAATAAAATCGTAAGCGACATCAAAGATCAACATCCGAGAAGCCCAGCATGTTTCAGTAACAGAAAGGAAACGTACGCAAGGAGCCGTCTTGTGGAGCTGAACTTAAAATTTAAACTAAATCCGACGGTATTCTATACTGTCTAGATCGCATATAGATTCCTGACCACAATAATCTTCGTGATATTTTTCTTATGAATGTGACGCACAAAACACGATATTCTATACACCCAGGAGCCGACAAGATGTATCAGGACCTTGATACACCCACTGGTGGCCTGGAATGAAAAAGGATATTGCTGATTTTGTTTCCAAGTGTTTTTCATGTTCCAAAATAAAAGCTGAACACCAAAGACCCTCGGGACTTCTGGTCCAACCTGAAATACTTATATGGAGGTGGGAAAATATAACCATGGATTCATTACCAGGTTACCTCTCATTTCTGGTGGGTATGACATTATATGGATAGTAACTGATCGACTTACAAAATCAGCTCACTCTATTCCTATCCGCGAAGATTTTAAGAACGAAAAGCTAGCTCGTATTTATATCCGCGAAATCGTAACCCGACACAGAGTACCGTTAAGCATTATTTCTGATCGTGATGGTCGTTTCACTTCACGAACATGGCAAGCAGTACAAGCCGCCATGGGCACACGATTAGATCTCAGTACCGCCTATCACCCTCAAACTGATGGTCAATCTGAACGCACCATACAAACTCTTGAAGATATGCTTCGAGCATGTGTCATAGATTTCAAGGGAAATTGGGACGCTCATCTCCCATTAGTTGAATTTTCGTGCAACAACAGCTATCGTTCAAGCATTGGCATGGCACCTTTTGAAGCCTTATATGGTCGTAAGTGCCGATCTCCTGTATGTAGGCACGAAATTGAAGAAGCTCAAATCACTGGTCCAGAATTGATCCAAGAAACCGCAGACAAGATCCATCAAATCCGAGACAATCTTTTAGCGACCTAAAGTTGTCAAAAGAGTTATGCAGACAAACGACGAAGCCTTTAAGAGTTTAACATTGGTGATCATGTACTTCTAAAAGTATCACCGAGGAAGGGAGTAGTTCGTTTTGGTCAAAAAGAGCAAGCTAGCACCACGCTACGTAGGGCCTTTCAAGATACTCGAAAGAGTAGGACCTATAGCTTACAAGCTTGATCTACAGAAGAACTCAACAGGATTCATCCCACATTCCACGTATCATACTCGAAGAAGTGTCACGAAAACCTCCACATCCCTCTGGAAGATTTTCAGATTGATGAATCTATGCATATTATTGAAAGACCTGTAGAGAATCATGTAATTCGGGAAAAAACGACTGCGATAAAGTCGCATTCCAATTGTTAGGGTACGCTGGGAGTCGAAACGGAGACCTGAGTTTACTTGGGGACGTGAAGACTCAATGCGCGAACAATACCCGCACCTTTTTCCTACTACTATTACTTAAATTTCGGGGCGAAATTTCTAAAAGTAGGGGATACTGTAACATTTGTCAAAAACGGGTTTCCAAAACCCGCTCCGTTTTGTAATCGAATATCAAGTTATAAAAATCACGCTAAATATTTATGATTATTTTGACTTAAAATGATACATAATTAATAGATAAACTAAACTATAAAATGTATATTTGATAAAAGGTTAAAACAAAATAAATTAAAAAAATATGATGCTGCCGGGACTCGAACCCGAGGTCAGCCAGAAATCAACTTCAGTGACTTAACACACACTCACAAGACCACTCCGCCACATCGTGTTTACTGTTATATCTAGGAACACAAATGAGATTTATACACAAACCCAGTTAAACCGGTAGCGCCAACTGAAAAACGGTAATCGGCAAATCAATCGTCAATTCGTTTGTTTATTCGCACATTCAGTTCATAACCGATGCACCGACGATTTTTAATCAAGTCGGAATTGATTAACCATAAAGCCTCATCATTGTCGGTTTTTATAACCGAAAAATCATCAAGTCTAGATTTCTTCAACTTCAGACCCTTCCTGCGACTCAAAACACTCTGCAAGACTTTCAATTTCATTTCCGCAACCTTACAGTCCACCGGAGAAGCTTAAATCAGCTCGCCGGAATTTTCTGCAAAAGTCGCCGGAAAACCGTATTCAACTCAAACCGGTAAAATACCTCGACTTTACTGTTTCAATCGATTGTTAGAACTTTACTAACATTAACCCATCGCTCATACTCATCCACAGACGACATTGCTGGACTTTCTGTTCTCACCGGAAAAACTCCTGGATTTGTCGGAAACTCGCTGATTACCGGTATGATCATTCAAACATGCTGATAATCAATACTTACTAGTTCAGTTTCACATCTAAACTCTTAAACCTGTTAATTGACACTCACAGCCAAAGGTTCCAAAACAGAGCCGACGAGCTTCGCCGGAGTCTCTGAAGAAGACGATCTGATCGGTATTTTCTTTCCCCAAACGTTTCGGTTCAATGCTTTCAAATTGATCATCTTGTTCATTAACTAAATTAACCACGTATCAGTTCCTTTGATTGATGTTTGTGTTTGAAATGAAGAAGACGAGTTCAGAGATGACATAAGAATAATTAAAATCGGAATTATAAACGGGTTAGACACACAGTCCAGCGGTGGACTGTGTGCAAACAAAAATTATACACGTCCCGAGTTCGATCCCTGCTACACGCACTCCTTATGTAATAAAATGCCTTTTTGTTTAAAAACTAAACCGGGTTAACTCAGTTAGTTGTTAAGTATAATAAAAACCGAGATAATAACCAGGTTAGACACACAGTCCAGCGGTGGACTGTGTGCAACACTGAATCGCACGTCACGAGTTCGAAACCCATCACAGGCACCGGTCCGTTGAATTAAAATGTTTTTGCAATTAAAAGGAATTCGGTTAAACTGAATAAGTGTATAAATATAATTAAAAACAAGATCATTTCGGGTTAGACACGTAGCTCAGTTGGTAGAGCTGCGTGCACGCGTACGGGAGGTCTCGGGTTCGAACCTCACCCGGCGCAAACTAATTCGCTGACCGAACCGGTCAATAGGTCAACGGTCAACGGTCAACGCTAAATAAACAATTTTTTTTATATATTTATTTATTTAATTTAATTTAAAAATCAATTAAAAATACTTAAAAATAACATTTTTTAAAGATAGAAAATAGCCTTGAACTCACAAAAATATATCTAAAAATTTCATTAAAATCCTTAATAAAATCCACTCATTTAATATATTTTTTCCGTTATTATTTAGGTTAGTATTTCTCGTTGTTCCGCTCATCTAATTCGTGCGCATCTCACCATCTCCAATCCAACGCACCCAATGTGAGTGAATCTTTACAAATTCCCCGTTTTAATCACGTTTTGGGGTGTATCATGTGTCCTGTTATAATATATATATATATTATAATTAAACCATTGTGCATACATCATATCATGAACATGTGTATTTAGTTTGTTTCAACTGCTGTGTAGTTATTGTTGGATGCAATTTATTGTTTTCAGTACATGCAATTTCATAGGCCGCCGCTCCCCATTACATTATGAGCGTTGAGCATGTTCCCCATTTCATTATGAGGTTGAACCTGGCGTGCCCACATACGATCGGCTCCGTTTGATTGAGCCTTGATCGCACAGACATTTTACATTTTCAGTACATGCAATATGATCGGCTCCGTTTGATTGAGCCTTGATCGCACAGACAATTTACATTTTCAGTACATGCAATACGATCGGCTCCGTTTGATTGAGCCTTGATCGCACAGTTCATTTATGTTATTTATCGTATGTTGTTGGTATGTTAATGTATGCTATCATATGTTGTTGTATGTTATAGTTGTGTTTGCTAATTGCCACTGCTTGATTATTTACATTTGCTCATTCATGATTATGCACAATTTTTCATTGATAAACTAACAAGTAATTCATTAATAAATGTTTATCTAATAAGGTTCACTCGCCAACTTATGTTGACCCAAAAACCCCCATTTTTACAAATGATACAGGTGAATCAGCAGCAGCTAGGAACACATAGGATTGGACTAGAAGAATAAAATGATTTAGAGTTGGGATTGTAATGATTGGTTTATTTTCTTTGTATTGTATGAACATGTTTGGATATTTGGAAATGTAACTTTGATTTTATTAAATATGAAACATATTAGTAAATGTCATGAGCTTTGGTGATAACCCAATTATGCCCCGACTCTTATTCCGCTGCGGGTCGGGGTGTGACATCAGTGATGATCAAAACATATCGAAGTAGGATTTAGGTCTAATTAAGGCGGCAACGTTCCTGGTAAGGGCTGGACACCCTGTTAGAGGAGTTGTTGTTGGATGCCTAAAATGTGGGAAGGAAATATGTGATGTCACATAGATGACCTGTAACCTAATGGAGGTTTCGCTTTTAAGTCGTAAACATACTCATGATGTCTAATTGAAATTGGTGTCACCATAAGGAATTTTGAAAAACACACCATAATGAAAACCTTAAAAATGAAATGATTAACCACTTAAACTCTCATGATTAGTTTAACGTTACTCTTGAAAATCTGTCAGAGACACTTATATATAGGAAGTACCATCGGTGTATCCACCATGTCTCTACCAAACTTTCAACCACATCATTATTTGAATCATAATTGACATTACTTACACAGAACTTCCCATGACCATGCTAACGAGGCTTTTGATCGTTTGATAAGAACACTTATATATAAGAAGTACTAGAACCTCAGTGAGGATCAAAACATATCGAAGTAGGATTTAGGTCTAATTAAGGCAGTATGTTCCTAGTAAGGCCTAGATACCCTGTTAGAGGAATCGTTGTTTCGATGCCTAAAATGCGGGAAGGAAATACATGATGTCACGTAGATGACATGTAACCTAATGGAGCTTTCGCTATTAAGTCGTAAACATACTCATGATGTCTAATTGAAATTTGTGTCACCAAAAGGACGTTTGAACAAAACACCATAATGAAAACCTCAAAAATGAAATCATCAATCACTTAAACTCTCATGGTTAGTTTAACGTTACTCTTGAAAATCTGTTAGATACACTTATATCTAGGAAGTACCAGCGTTGTATTTACCATGTCTCTACCAAACTTTCAACCACATCGCTATTCGAATCATGATTGACACTACTTACATAGAACTTCCCATGACCAGGCTAACGAGGTTTTTGATCGTTTGACAAGAACACATATTTATAGGAAGTACAAGAGCCTCAGTGAGGATAAAAACATATCAAAGTAGGATTTAGGTCTAATTAAGGTGGTAACATTCCTGGTAAGGGCTGGATACCCTATCAAAGGAATCGTTGTTCGATGCCTAAAATGCGGGAAGGAAATACGTGATGTCACGTATATGACCTGTAACCAAACGGAGGTTTTGCTATTAAGCCGTAAACATACTCATGATGTCTAATTGAAATTTGTGTCACCATAAGGAATTTTGAACAAAACACCATAATGAAAACCTCAAAAATGAAATCATCAACCACTTAAACTCTCATGATTAGTTTAACGTTATCTTGAAAATCTGTCATAGATAGTTATATATATGAAGTACGAGTGTTGTATCCACCATGTCTCTACCAATCTTTTAACCACATCGTTATTCGAATCATGATTGACACCACTTATACAAAACTTCCCATGACCAGGCTAATGAGGATTTTGATCGTTTGACTAGAACACTTATATATAGGAAGTATCAGCGGCGTATCCACCATGTCCTTGTCAAACTTTCATCGGCTTTGTTATCGAGTCATGATTGGTTCATTGTGACTTGACCTAAAATATACTAAACTAAGCAAACATAACTGCAACAACTGATACTTGAGTCTCGAGCCCAAAAGGTGCGACTAAAGGAAGCGGTCAGCCTATGAAAAAGTGAGGCGATACCACGTCCCCTATAATATGAGATGAGGTTAGCCGTAATGTATGATAACATGAACTGGTAATATGAAACATAACATAAATTGCAAATAATAATTGTATTGGTAAGCATGAAATGACAATGATATGAAATGATGATAACTTGAAATGTCAATACGAATTGTCAATCAATAAATGGGAATGATAATAGCTTGGAATAATAATGAAAATAAAATAAATAAACTGGAGCAGGAGTCTTGAGTCTTCATGGTGGAAAAGGGCTAGTTGGGTTGTCATCTCACATCGTTGTGGTTAGTCTCGGCGGGGTTTGCATTGATTTTGTAGGCTCTACCTCTTGCTGGCAGGGGTGCGGGGTTTGCATGATTTGCTTGATTAATTGGGTTAGCTTGGGCTTGAGCGTTGATGATGTTAACCAGCTAAGGGCACGTGTTTCTGAAATGGGTAGGATCTCCACAATTGAAACAAGCTCTAACATAGGGTACCATGGGGTAGTTTGATTGCTAGTACGGTTGGATCATGTTTTAGGCAGGAGGTGGAGCTTGGTTTTGAGGGGCACGGCAGGTGTTGATTAAATGACCATATCATCCATAGTGAACACAGTCGGGAAGGAACGGTGGGTTGATGGCGGTAGTGTCGTTGTTGCATTGGGGGTGAGGACAAGTGTAGGGTTTCTTGTTCGGGTGAGCATGGGTTGGGTGCAACTTGGGTGATTGGAATGGCTTGAAGGGGTATGACTTGTGGGGGTGTGTTAGTTGAGGTAACGACATAGTTTTTACTGCCACGCCTTCGTTTGGAGTTAGAACGGGAGGTTGATTCAGTCCTGGTTGTCCTTGTTTCATCTACTGGATCCTTGCTGGTTGAGCCCATCTTCCCTTCCTCGTCAAAATCCTCGTTTCTGATTTTGTTTTCCGTGACTTCAGAGGCTAATTCCATGGTAGTCTCCAAGGTTGCTGGTACACTACTCATTTTGGGATCTTGAATATAAGAAGGAAGACCCCTAATGTATTTTTCAATGAGTCAGGAAAGAGGGGTGAACAAGTATGGGACTAACCGATTTAGCTCGTGGAAACGCTTGTTGTAAGCCACATAGTCCCCTTTGATTTGTTTCAAATCCCAAAACTCATCTTCTAATTTCTTGATTTCACTACGCGGGCAAAACCGTTTAGACAACAGCTCTTTAAGTTGCTCCCAAGATAGGGCCACAACAGCTTCGGTTCCTCGTTTAGTCTTTTTTGCATTCCACCAAGTTAAGGCTACCCCTATAAGCCGACCGGTAGCGTAACGAAACTTACAGTCGTCTAGGTAAATCACAGTTCAAGAAGGTACTCTCCATTTTTCAAACCACGAAGGAGAGATGTGGCCCCCTCGTATTTTGGGGGATTACAGGACTTGAGGTGCTTAAAGGAGCACTTGCATGTGTTTGAAGGAGCAACAATGACAATTTGAACGACTTGATTAACTTGATTAA
The DNA here is from genome assembly GCA_947069175.1 of Scalesia atractyloides. Classification (NCBI taxonomy): domain Eukaryota; kingdom Viridiplantae; phylum Streptophyta; class Magnoliopsida; order Asterales; family Asteraceae; genus Scalesia; species Scalesia atractyloides. Next base: position 20,418,325 of record CAMTDV010000028.1, on the reverse strand, counting down.
CCGCATCAGAGTCTACAAGGGCTTGCTGGACTTGGAGTACGATGTTGGGAATCACGGCAGCCATTTGCTTGGCGAGTTGAGCAGCCAAACGTCGACCGAAGTTTTCGCTTCATTTTCTAATGGCTCTTAGAAGATGTCTTCAGGAATTTACACAAACGAGATTGTGAGATTTTTGATGGATTTGCTAGCTGGACATGTGAAAATATAAACGTATGATAAAATGAAAAAGTTTTGGGGTGTATTATAAAATAATAACTCATGATAATGCAAAATTTTAAAGTTTTCTTGGTCTTTGCTCAAAACTTGGGCATTGCATGCTGCCATACTTCACCTTCGTAATCATGTGGGCCCCTTGATTACCGGGCTTTCGTAAGGTTCACATGTGTTACCCTGATAACGTACCCTAAAACCCAGAGAAAATCGAGAAATATGAATGTAACGTATGAAAGTCAGAGGGTATCTAGGTGTGGACACAATGATTAATCAAGTAGGGTTAGTTCGCACAACTTTTGGTGTGACATGCTTTGGCCTAATAGGTCCTTCGTACTCTCATTGTTAGTCACCAGGCAGGCAAACTGGTCCTTTAATTCAGATTTGTACGAATGCCAATCCTAGACAGGACGCCCCAACTACCGGTACTCAAAACCCTTCCGGTTACTACATGCCCATCACGTGAACTTACTTTGATGAGATTTGAAAATAAAACCATCACAAAAGTTTTAATAATGAAAAGTAAATATTCTGAAATTGGAAGGAAAAGTGTTTTTGAAAACTTTGGAGGGAATTGGAACCAATAATATAGTGCATTGTGTATGTGTTTGTAGTGAGAGATAAACCAATAATATATATACGTTGCATAAAAATATTTATAACACATTATATGAAACACATAGTAACATAACAGGTAGGGTGCTTGTATGCATTTGTATTTGAGATGAACAGTTATTAAATGTGTAGAGCAATAGCAAATCATAAGTTCAACAAAACATGAGATCACATAAACACATATGTCCTAGTTGACTAAAGTATAGGTTCTAAGGGTCTAATAACCTATCCTATATCCCTAAGTCATTGGTTGTGATACCAGTCTGTCACACCCCAATCCGCAATGGAATAGGAAGTCAGAGCATGATTGATTTGATCCAAAGCTTATGACTTGCTATTTAAATGTTGGAATATTCAATGATTCCATGTTAAAGGTTTCACTTAACAATTAATCCAAATGAAACAGATACATAAAAGACATTGTACAAAGTAGATAATCAACTATAAGTCCATTTCTTGTTACAAAGGCCAATCCTATGTTGACTCCTCTTTAATTCTTGTTCACTTGTAGGTTGGTAAGTGAATGTTATTGTTATTGTGAAAATGATAAGTTTATTTTTGTAAATAGAAAATGTGCATATAACCAAATGTAATTGAATGTGATATATGTAAATGTATCAAACCATAAGCAACCATTCAGCAAATAATGTAATGATTCCAACGAATGTATGCATGTTGCAGTGGATAATGATGTGCAATCTCAAACATTAATCAACTCAACTGTATGTAAATGTGCACGGTATTATAGTGTGTTGGTTTGTATTGCAAGATTCTAGCTTAATCAAACGGAGTTGATCTCGTGTGGTAACGTTAGGTTCAGCTCATGGTAATGGGGAAATTAACATCCGTTGAAAAACGGGTTCGAAAACCCGCACCATTTTATAATCAAGTTTATAATATGATTTTTTCGTTGCGTATTTGTGTTAATCGTTTAATAGATTCATTATAAATAGAAGATAATAAATAATAATAAATAATATATAAGTAATAATAAAAGGATATTATAAATAAAAATAAAAAATATATATACATGTGTTGACCGCGGGACTCGAACCCGGGTCGCACAAGTATACAAACACACAACACCACCACTGCATCACCCGCACTACATCCGAATAAACCCATCAAGAAAATCTTTCAACTCAGTCTTCTTCCCGAAACTTGCCGCCCAGTAATGGATGCACATAATCCGACAATCATCAAATGGTCGTTTCCTTGCAATTAACTGAAGAACCCGTTTCTAAACGTGAACCTGGACTCAATTGCGAGTTAAACCGCACTTAATTAGATGTGCAATCAACCCCCCATAACCGAAATTGACCCGAACCGAAACATAAAAATCTACAACTGTCTTCATCTAAAAATAGAGGCTCTAGGAACCTTTAGAATACACAAAACACACTCGCAAACTTTTCTGTCAGTCTCTGCTCTTTAGAACACTTCGCCGGAATAATCTACCATCGCCGGAAAAAACCGAACTAGCCTATGTTTGATATATCATTTAACCTAATCCTTTTCATTTTTATTAATCTCATGCGTAGTTGTTTAAGGTTTAGTTGTTAATTGAATTAATCAAGCGGGATTAACAGTCTGTGTTTTTGAAATGAAGAAGATGATCTGAGTTTATGTTTAAAAGAATTTAAAATTTTATTTAAACTGGGTTAGACACACAATTCGGTTGGATGGACTGTGTGCAAATGAAGTCCAAGGTCCCTGGTTCGATTCTGTTCACATTCCGATTTGCTACCAAACCTTTTTATAAAACCAAATTTGAAACTCAGCAGTACGTGTTTAAAAGAAATAAAAATAAAGTATTCTTCGGGTTAGACACACAACCAAATTGGACGGGCTGTGTGCACACACGAAACAAAGGTCGCGAGTTCGAACAGTTTTCATAACGTTCCCAATAATAAATCAAGCCTTTTTATTAAATCAATATATGAAAAGCAGCAGTAAGTATATAAATATAATTAAAAACCAATACTCCCCGGGTTAGACACGCAGCCCAGTTGGCCGGGCTGCGTGCACACGAACGAGAGGTCGCCGGTTCGACTCCCACACGCTGCGTATCCGACCGGTTTAATCCGATTAAATCCGATTCAATTCAAAGAAAAACATATTTTTTTAAATACTAAACCTTTAATTATTCTCCCCAAAACTATTATTTTATAAGCAAATAATATTATTTGCAAATAAAAGTTTAAGCAAATAAAAATATAGTAAATAACACAATAAAATTAATCCAAATTATCTAATAAAATGTGTAATTAATAAGCTAAGTAAAAATATTAAATTCAACCAAAAGAATATATTTTTATCTAAATTATTATGTGAATATTTAGGTTAGCCATTTCGTCGCTTGGTATCCCAACCTCTCACTCGTGCGCTACCTCCAACGAATCGTAATCGCACCCACTGTGAGTGAATCTTACAACTCCCCTTTTTATTTAGGTTTTTGGGGTGTATCATGTGTCGCTATTGTTATCTCGTTATTTAAATCTCGTGCTATTACCATCATGTGATCTAACGTGCTATGTGATATTGTTTTATTTGTTGCCATTTAGTGTTTATATTCTCATTACAGTCAATCTCTCACATTAGGCCCATTTTTTCCCCGTTATCTACGGGTGGAGTGTCGCGTTGCCTAATATATCAGATCAGCTCCGTTTGGTTGAGCTTTATCTCGCAGCACATTGCTTTTCATGCTCACATGTACATTATTAGTTGATGATATGTTTGTGATTTAGATTACATGCACGACATTCCCATATTTGGTTAATGCACATTTTTATAAAATACAATATATCTTTTTTATCTTAATGATAAAATGGGATTCACTCACCAACTTATGTTGATCCAACAACTTTATTTTTACACATGATACAGGTGAACTGTTTGAAGTGCGGATCGCAAAGGACATGGGACTTAGAAGAAATAAAATATTATTTGCAAGTTTTGTTTGGAATAATACTGTGTTGTTTGATTTATGTGTTGTTGGAATATTTGGAATAATAAATATTAAATCTTTATAATAGTAAATGTCATGAGCTTTGATGAAAACCCAATCATGCCCCGACTACTTTATCCGCTGTGGGTCAGGGTGTGACAAGGAATGGACGAGCTAATGGATCCATATGTAACTGTCTCATGAATGTAATGCACCAAATGATATCCAAACAAGTCTCGCAAAACACATAAACTACAGAAGTTGGTATTTGCACGTATGGAATTATAATAAAGTAATAACTGAAAATGTAACACATGACACATGACGTGATGCAAGCGTGGGGATATTTTTAGGTATATTTTAAGCACTATTTACTTGTTTAATCAAGCTTTATATTTATAAAACAAGATATTTAGTATCATCCTCTACAACACGCTAGAGCAAGTGTATCCATCGTTGACGTAGTATAGTGATGGCAAGATACCAAGATCGTCCAAGGACACAAGAGCTTCTAATACCGGAATATTATCAGCGTCTAATCTAACCAAACTTTTAGGAAAAGTTAATTAATAAGAATAAACTTAAATAATAATAAAATAAACAAATAGACAAGATAGAATCACTTGAATCTGACTCATTATTTACGTATCCTTTGATGATTTCCATGCCTTGGGCTTTATAAGAGATTATCTTAGTTAAAGTGTCATGTCCCTCTGTTGAAGGCAACGCTACCTAAAGCCATATTGGTATGAGTCGGGATACAGTCCCGCAAGGCCGGAATATTGAAATATAATAAGTAAGTTATTAATGCAAAATATGGCATGACCCTCTTTTGGAGGCAAAGCTACGCTCAGCCATATTGGTCTGAGTCACTAGGGATACAGTCCCGCTAGGCAAGTTTAAAGTTCTAATAGTAGTTTACTTATAATGGGTTCAAGCCATTCTTACTTCCCCTGATTTGATGCTATCTGCCTCAAGGGAAATCCTAATATTCTTGAACCAAGTCCTCGCAGGATCTATACACTGAACGAGGCAATAACTTTACCCATACCACCCTCCTAACCCTCTTCCAGTCAGTTAACGTGCTTTATATAAACCGTAAAGACAAGAATGAACGAATCAACGAAACATGAAGGATGATAGAATAAAATTCACTTTCAATATAAAAAACTAGTTATTAAAGTCATTAATACATACCCAAATAAAAAGTTTACGAAAGCTAGGAAATAAAAAATAATACATAAATAACTTGTCTTCACCAAATGATGTAAGAGACTAGCCAACAATGGCCTTTGATTGACTAAAACTCTTACGATCAATCTTGGATCCCGAGACTACTACACACTCTATGGTGAAGAATGGATGAAAGTGGTGGATGATGATGGTATTATGGTGGTGAGTGGTGGCTGGTGTGAGAGAAGTGGTTTGCCAAGGAATGAGCTGGAATGAAACCAAGCACCCCTATTTATAGCTGGAAACAAAGACCTCACATGGCCCCGTGCCCGGAGGGCACGATCCCATGCCTTCTTTCTTCTCTATCTTCATTTAATTCTTTTGTCAGATCAGCCTACTACACGGCCCCGTGTGTCAACGACACAGCCCTGTGGCTATTGTACTTATTGTACTATCCCAGATATGCAAATCTAGAAGTTGACCACGACCCGTGCCCCAGGGGACACGGCCCCGTGTCTCTTGTTTGCTTCTATTTGTCTTCTTCTGATCTGGAATCATGCCGACGAGGCACGGTGTCACACCCTCAATTTCCACTTGCGGAGTTTTACCGCGAGGCGTGTGAACAAACCAGAATCTGAAACACTAGTACGTCGAACGACTCTACATGATTTGATAATACGTTTTCCAAAATCGTTCATTTTAGATTTTATATCAATTACCATTATTTAGCAGAGCATTAGTTTTAAGTTTGAGCGGAAGCATAAATAAGTAGGTGATGCGGGCGCCAACACAAACGCCAAAACAAATGAAAAGTCCCAAAACAATATTAATAAATATGACTCGATAATGATGTCTTGTTCAATGCATGTGCTGCACCTAGAGCTCCTAGCATCCTGAGAAACATGTAAAGAAACAAGTGTCAACATTAAAGATGAGTGAGTTCACAGGTTTTCATAAATTCGTTTGTTCGGTTATAGTTTGATTACTCCGTTATCCCCAACCCGGGATAACGTATCAGTTCCATTATTCCAATCCCGGAATAATAAGTTGTTGCTTCCAATATTCCCATCCCGGAATATTAAGTTGTTTCCAATATTCCCAACCCGGAATATTATGTTGATGTTTCCAATATTCCAAACCCGGAATATTAAGTTGATTAGTAATTAAGTTCAATGTTAATATATATAGGTAGCTAGCCTAAAGTCATGTCACGTAAGAGTTCGCGATCGAAGCTGACTGTTGTGCCTCCGTTTTGCCAGGCCTATCACATGACCATGGCGGTGTTAGGCCAATTATTCACCCGTTGACCATACCAGGTCGGCTAGCGCGACTAGCTCGGATGGGGCTTGTCGGGCCCAGTAGTACTACTTATAATTCCCCCGCTATTTAACCCAAATACTAACGATCCGAGGAGATTGTCGAGGACTTAAGTGATAAAGCTGCTTAGTGACCATAACATTACATTAACATTAACTTAGTTACCGTATAGTTATGTGACGTTAAATTCGTATAACGTAAAGAGATTGAGTTTGAGAGTGTATACATGTTTCTCCCCCTGTTGTTTAAAAACCGGATAAAGTTAGGGGCCGTGAACTCACCTTTATTTGCTCGGTTAGTGTAGCAAAGATGTTATAAGAGATGGGACCGCTAGTTGCGTCCTAACAAACCAATTAATTGCACGTCAGTGTGAAATCACACCAATACAAATTCCACACGCAATTTACTCACAAAGTGATACACACAATCAACATATCTAACACTCAAACATGCATGCAAGTAATACAAATTCCATACACAATTTACTCACAAAGTGATACACACAAACAATCATCTCTAACACTCAAACATGCATGCAAGTATCCTCATGTGATCATAGTAATCAAACAACTTATCATGAACATATTCCAAATCCATGCAACACTTTAATGCATAAAATCACAAGTCATCAACTTTCTGCTTAACACTCAATTATTCAGCTGTTTTCTAGGATTTTTATAAAATAGTTCTAACATTCCAAAAATTCCCATATTTTTAAAGTAGGTGACATTCATACCATAGAAATTTATATAATTTTTCCAAGTCCTAAATCTTTACCAATTAACCATAAATATTAATTCACTAAGCTGCAGTCAGATTTACCGCTTTCTGACTGCAGTCCACGGAAGAATTTATTTAAAAATCACTGATCGTCCGATTAACAAAATTCCAGTTGGAGTTGCCCGGAAATTTCCATACCTAGTTTCTGTACAAAAATCATGACTCAACTCCCTACTGATTTTAAAATCTAACTTGATAAACAACTAGCAAAATTTCAGAATTTTCACAGCTTTAGCTACTGAACTTGTTTGGCCCTTTAAAAATATCAAACGATTTCAGAAAATTATGAATCCAATGCCATTAGATTCCTTATTCAAATCTCTACGTCCTAGACATCAGAAAATCCGTTTTTTGACAATTATCGACCGAGTTACAGCCAGATGAAGTCGGCTGTAACTATTACTCAGCCACTGATTCAGCATCTCTTTATCATAAACTCATGTAATCCCGTTCATGCGATTAATCTAGGCGATCTAAAACCGATTTCTAATCCTAGATTAATACCAATATCTCATCCATGCAACCCTAGTTCTTACTTCTAGTTATTATAACAAAACACACTTGCAACCTTATGAGATCCGCAAACAAGTATACATGCATATCAACAATGATCAATTCAGCCGATTACATATAATACATCTAATATCCGAAAACAATCATGCGTATACACACAGTCAATTCAGCAGACTACTTGTAAGCACATATAGTCCGAAAACAAGCTGATCAATTCGTTCAAGCAGATATATATACATCCGAAACATTTATATCATCTATCTCATTCTATTATTCAAAATCCGAAAACTATACCATCATGCAATCTGAGAACAGCAACAATCAAGACATATATATCCGAACATGATATGACAAATTCGAGTCTTTCAACGGTAGAGTAAACGAACCGTGATTTAGATAGGAAACCGATGATCAACAGAAATCGCTGCCGAGGACTGAGATGGCGAGGGCTGTTGCGACTGGGAGGAAGGAAAGGGCTGACCTCGTGACTGAGGACCGAAGCTAAACTGTTTGTGATCGAGGTGGGGTGTATTATGATTGAACTGACGATCGAGAGAATGAGTAAGGGGCTGCCGTCGGCTGCTAACTTCAACTAGGGTTTTTTTATAATTTTTGAAGGAGCATGCATAGATGATATAAATAGGCAAAGAGGGAGGTGAGGGTTGCGGTTTTAGATAAGCATTCGTGGCCGAGGATCCTAGGTTGGTTCGGTTTGGTTTTGATCGTATGGCCGAGGACTAGGGTGAGTTAGTTTGGTTTGGATGTGATCTCGCGGCCAAGTACTAGGGTGGGTTCGGTTTGGGTTTGAACTCGCGGTTTTGAACTTGATCTCGGCCGAGAGTGTTTTGGTTTAGGGTTTAAGTTTGCTCTCGGTTTGGATTTGATCTTGGCCTAGAACTTGACTTGAGTTAAAGTTTAAAACTTGTTACTCCTAGAGTCACAATGAATCGAAGTAGGTTCACGTCGCGGTTCAGTTCAATTCGTGTACATATCTACAGTAATTATTCTATAACCAAAACAATCACGCAACACACAACACGTATTCATTTAACTCATGCATGTTTAATACTTAACATATACATTATTCGGCATGTGTCACGTGTAAGTTATCCGAAAAACCCTGGATATCACATTATCCCCATGTTGAAAGAATTTTCGTCCCGAAAATTGAGTAAACGCGGTTTAGCATGTAACGTACATGTTTAGAGTGCCACGCACAAAGAGTTAGTTCGTTTATAATGGTACGCAACGTTACAAGAAGTTCCCAAGTGTCATACACAAAGATTTCCAAGTGCCATGCACAAGAATTTAGTCAACAATAGTACACGAAAGTATGAAATTTCCAGGTTGTCACATCATCCCCTTGTTGAAAGAATTTTCGTCCCGAAAATTTAGTTACTGGTATCGTTAATTTGCTGCTCAGTTGCGAAGAGGTGTGGGTATTTGCTTTTCATTTGGTCCTCTCTTTCGCACGTGAACTCCGGTCCACGCTTAGAGTCCCAACGAACTTTAACGATTGGAATCTTGCTGTGCCTTCGAGTCTTGATCTCACGATCCATGATCTCAATAGGCTTTTCCACGAAGTGTAGTTGTTCATCCACTTGGATCTCATCCAATGGAATAACTAAAGTTTCATCTGATAGACACTTCTTCAGATTTGACACGTGAAATACGTTGTGAACTCCACTGAGTTCGGCAGGAAGGTCTAATTGGTATGCCACGGGTCCAATACGTTTCAAGATTTCAAACGGGCCTACGTACCGTGGGTTAAGTTTGCCTCGTTTTCCAAAGCGGATTACACCCTTCCAGGGTGACACCTTTAGTAGGACGCGATCGCCTACTTGAAATTCGAGCGGTTTGCGTCGTTGATCAGCGTAGCTTTTCTGTCGATCTCGTGCCGCCGCCATGCGGTTTCTGATTTGTACAATCTTTTCAGTAGCCTCAAGTATTAACTCAGGGCCTGTGAGTTGACTGTCACCGACTTCTGCCCAGCAGACCGGTGATCTACATTTACGACCGTATAATGCTTCAAACGGTGCTGCCGAAATACTCGTATGATAGCTGTTGTTATATGAGAATTCTACTAGAGGCAGGTGAATCTCCCAATTATTTCCGAAGTCCACCACGCATGCCCTAAGCATGTCTTCCAAGGTCTGTATGGTCCTTTCGCTTTGACCATCAGTCTGAGGGTGATAAGCTGTGCTCATATCCAAGCGTGTTCCCAACGCTTTCTGGAGTGACTGCCAGAAGTTTGACGTGAAACGAGCATCTCTATCTGAGATGATGGACGTTGGCACTCCGTGCCGAGAAACTACTTCCTTAATGTAGATGCGAGTCAGCTTCTCCATCTTATCTGTTTCTTTGATAGCTAGGAAGTGTGCAGACTTAGTTAAACGATCCACGATCACCCAGATGGTATCGCAACCACCCAAGGTTCGCGGGAGTTTAGTGATGAAATCCATTGAGATCTGATCCCACTTCCACACTGGGATCTCAGGTTGTTGGAGTAGCCCTGATGGCTTTTGATACTCCACCTTGACTTTTGCACAAGTCACACATCTACTCACGTAGGTGGCTATATAGGCTTTCATGTTAGGCCACCAATACGCAGCTTTAAGGTCTTGATACATCTTATCCGAACCCGGATGGACAGAGTATCGAGATTGTGAGCTTCGTCCATGACTAGCTCTCTGAGGTTTCCGTAGAGAGGTACCCATATGCGATTCATGAAATACCGGGCTCCATTGGGCTTTACTTCCCAATCGTGTTCCATTTTTCCCACTGATTCGGCTTTGATGTTTTCCCCCTTAACTGCTTCTAACTGGGCGTCGCGTATTTGATCGGGTAGCCCCGAATGAATAGTGAGTTGTAGAGCTCGTACGCGACGAGGTTTCAAGTGTTCCTTCCTACTGAGGGCATCAGCTACCACGTTAGCTTTACCCGGGTGATACCGAATGGCACACTCATAATCGTTCAAGAGTTCGACCCAGCGACGCTGTCGCATGTTCAACTCTTTCTGATAAAAGATGTGTTGGAGGCTTTTGTGGTCTGTGAAGATTGTGCACTTCGTTCCATAGAGGTAGTGTCTCCAAATCTTAAGTGCAAACACTACTGCTGCCAATTCCAGGTCATGCGTCGTGTAGTTTTTCTCGTGAACCTTCAGCTGTCGCGACGCATACGCGATGACCTTATCGCGTTGCATGAGTACGCATCCCAATCCCTGAATGGAAGCATCACAATACACTACGAAGTCATCTGTCCCTTCCGGCAAGGACAGAATGGGTGCACTGCAAAGTTTCTACTTCAGTAATTGAAATGCTGCTTCTTGTTTTTCACCCCAAGCATACTTGATGCCTTTCTGGGTAAGGGTAGTGAGCGGTTGTGCAATCTTTGAAAACCCCTCGATGAAGCGTCTGTAGTAACCAGCCAATCCTAAGAATTGGCGGATCTCCGTCGGTGTCTTAGGTGCTTCCCAGTTTTTAATGGCTTCAATCTTGGCAGGGTCTACATGGATACCCTTTTTATTCACGACGTGCCCGAGAAACTGAACTTCCCGGATCCAGAAATTACACTTCGAGAGCTTGGCATATAGCTTTTCCTGTTGAAGTAATCCTAGCAGTAATCGTAGATGCTCAGCATGCTCTTCTTCACTTTTGGAGTAGATGAGTATGTCATCGATGAACACAATGACAAATTTGTCGAGGTATGGTTTACACACGCGGTTCATGAGGTCCATGAATACCGCAGGTGCGTTAGTGAGACCGAATGGCATGACCAAGAACTCGTAATGGCCATACCGAGTGCGAAATGCCGTCTTGGCGATATCCTCCTCCCTGACGCGTAGCTGATGATAACCGGACCGTAAATCAATCTTAGAGTAGTAACTTGACCCTTGCAGTTGGTCGAATAGATCGTCGATGCGAGGTAACGGGTATCGGTTCTTGACTGTAACCTTGTTGAGTTCCCTATAGTCGATGCACATGCGGAAAGTCCCGTCCTTCTTCTTGACAAACAGGACTGGAGCTCCCCATGGCGAAACGCTTGGTCGGATAAATCCTTTTTCTAGCAGCTCTTGAAGTTGGGTAGACAGCTCCTGCAGCTCGGCTGGAGCCAGGCGGTATGGAGCCTTGGCGATAGGAGTTGCATTGCTTGCCAATTTGATTTCAAACTCCAATTGTCGATGTGGTGGAAGACCAGGTAGTTTTTCTTGGAATACATCGGAAAAATCACGGACGACAGGGATGTCTTCTATACGTTTCTCGTCCTTAGGCTGTTCGGTAATTAGTGCGAGTAAAGCGAAGGAATTCTTTTTCCGAAGGTACTTCTGCGCTTGCATGTATGAGATGATGTTGGTGACGACGCTTGCCTTATCGCCTTGTACTGTCAGGATTTCGTCGTTCGAGAGTGGAATACGGATAGATTTTTCAAAGCAGAGGACTTCAGCCCGGACGTCGGATAGCCAGTCCATTCCGACTACCACGTCAAAACTACCCAGGGTAGTTGTCATCAGATCAATGGTAAAAGTGTGGCCCGCGAGTTTGAGTTGACAGCCGGATACGATTTGGGTCACATCTACCGATTTACCATTGGCTAATTCTATCACATAAGGGGTCTCTAATGGTTTAAGCGTGAGGTTTAGGTTCTTCCTAAAAGATTCAGATATAAAGCTCCTATCCGCACCCGTATCAAAAAGCACAGTAGCAAAATGTTCATTAAGGGGAAACTTACCGGTGACCACGTTCGTTTCGTTTCTGGCCTCTCCGCGGCCCAATGTAAATGCACGACCTTTGGCACCTCCTGTGCCACCGTTCCCATTGTTGTTGTTATTATAGTTGTTGTGGTTGTTGTGGTTGTTTCCACCATTATTGTTGTTGTTGCGCAATTGTGGGCAGTCTTTTCTGAAATGAGCAGTGCTACCACACTGATAGCATCCCCGGTTTATACCCTGCTGCTGACCCTGGGGCTGATTCTGATTTTGTCGGGACATGATTTCCCCACGACAATCCTTTGCTGCATGTCCCACCTTGCCACATCTTTGGCAGCGGCTTCCGACACAAGGGCCGTTATGGTGGAGATTACAGCGGTTGCACTGTGGCTTTCGGCCCACATAGCCGCTTGCATTCGGGTTGTTGATATTGTTGTTGTTGTTGTTATTGTTGGCGGGATGATTTTGATGACCCCGGTGGCTGTCGTAATGATTGAACCGTTTCTGGTTCCCTTGCTGCGGATGTGATGACGAAGACTGTCGAACAGTGGAGTCTTCAAACTTTCTTTTGTTGTCCGGGGCAACTTCAGTTGTACCCCGTGCTGGCAGTTTCTTCTGTTCCACCGCCTTATCGGTGAGTTTGTGAGCCAATCGGATTGCTTGATGTTCAGTTACAGGGTTACTAGACATCACCATACCCTGAATTTCCGGAACCAGACCCCCTGGATAGAACTCGAGTCTTTTCTCCACCGTGTTGGCCAATTCAGGACACAGAAATACCAAGTCATGGTGTTTTGCGGTGTAAGCCTCAATTTCCGATCCCACCATCTTGTGGTTCCATAGAGCTTGCTCCAATTGTTCCACTCTGTCTCGTGGACAGTACTCCTCTTTAATCAGGGCCTTGAACTCAGTCCATGCCATTGCGTTCGCAGCTATAAGCCCACGTGTTTGAACTTGGGCATTCCACCATGTCAGTGCCCCATCTTCCAGTGTTGAGGCTGCGTATTTGACCTTGTTTGCTTCTAGGCAGTTGCACATTTCAAAAACGGATTCTGATTTTTCGATCCAGCGGACCACTCCAATGGGTCCTTCCGCCCCCGAGAATTTGCTAGGCTTTGCGTCCAGGAACATCTTGTAGGGGTTAAAGCCCCCTCCTGCTGACAGAGAACAGGAAGTCAGCAAGGAATTTTACTAGCGTCACTATTAGATTTTCACGCGAAAATTTAATAATGGTTACCTGCCGGCTGGTTCTGAACACCCGCTAAGGCTGCGTTCACATGCTCTTGAATCATGGCAGCTAGCTCTTCGGGCGTCAAGTTAAGGTTTCCACGTCTTCCGGTCGCCATTTAGATCTTCGAAACACAACACAAACACACCCTGATAAGTCTATATATCCAATATAGTTATCCTACTTCGTACTTTAATAATTATTAAGTTAGGTCAACTCAATATGTTAAATAGTCAAAGAAATACTTGATTAACTGGAATTTCAACGTCTTACAAAAGTGCAATCAAACATACGAATTCACTATAAAGTCTCAGGTTTAAATACAAGTGGGAAAATAATAAACTGAAGGAAAACAAATAATATAAACGAGACGTGTCAGTCGTCTACGTCTCCATTCCCCAAGTCACTGTCGTTGCCGTCATCCTGTGCGGCATTTCCAGCTTCCTCAGCTGGGTCCTCCTCCAGATCCTCTTCAGGATCCTCTTCTGGATCCTCCTCTACCGGCACCGGAGGGGCAGGTGCTGGTTCAAGTGCTTGATTTTGCAGTTCCTGAATGTTCCAACTGTTTTCCAGGACTCTGTCCTCCAGCCAGTCGGCTCTTATCTGCTCAGCACGCAGATCTCTGGCTATGGTGTTACGAACTATCTTGCTCGTACGATGCTCTTCCTCGAGCGAGTCGGTCTTTCCGGTAAGGTGTCGGATCATCCATCCTTGTGCTAGGATGGTTTCCTGCATTCTTTCTAACTGTTTTTGTTGTGTATGTACCAGGATTCTAAGCATGTCAATTCCTATCTCTACAGGATTAACCGGTTCAACCGGTACAGCAATAGTTGGACGTAACGACGACTCCTCCCCCAGAGCAACCTTTTCCTCGCCGCTGAGCGTGTCTCCACGCCATAAGGTGGTATGGGTTCCACCATTGGTGCCTTTCCTAGTGCCCTTGGTGGCGTAGGTTTGTCGGACGAGGATGACGATGAGGATGATGACATTGCCTGTTAGGTCGTGTAGTTAGTTATGAGTTGTTTCCATTCCTTATTATGAAGGCATAATCTACCAAACACAGTTGGGGTATATTGCATAACAAGATATAATAATTTGGTGCCAAACTAAGTCTAGTGTCGTGATATCAGCTATAGTTTAGGTCTACTTCTAATGCAAACCTGGTTCTCTATAGCTAGTGGCTCTGATACCAATCAGTCACACCCTCAATTTCCACTTGCGGAGTTTTACTGCGAGGCGTGTGAACAAACCAGAATCTGAAACACTAGTACGTCGAACGACTCTACATGATTTGATAATACGTTTTCCAAAATCGTTCATTTTAGATTTTATATCAATTACCATTATTTAGCAGAGCATTAGTTTTAAGTTTGAGCGGAAGCATAAATAAGTAGGTGATGCGGGCGCCAACACAAACGCCAAAACAAATGAAAAGTCCCAAAACAATATTAATAAATATGACTCGATAATGATGTCTTGTTCAATGCATGTGCGTGCACCTAGAGCTCCTAGCATCCTGAGAAACATGTAAAGAAACAAGTGTCAACATTAAAGATGAGTGAGTTCACAGGTTTTCATAAATTCGTTTGTTCGGTTATAGTTTGATTACTCCGTTATCCCCAACCCGGGATAACGTATCAGTTCCATTATTCCAATCCCGGAATAATAAGTTGTTGCTTCCAATATTCCCATCCCGGAATATTAAGTTGTTTCCAATATTCCCAACCCGGAATATTATGTTGATGTTTCCAATATTCCAAACCCGGAATATTAAGTTGATTAGTAATTAAGTTCAATGTTAATATATATAGGTAGCTAGCCTAAAGTCATGTCACGTAAGAGTTCGCGATCGAAGCTGACTGTTGTGCCTCCGTTTTGCCAGGCCTATCACATGACCATGGCGGTGTTAGGCCAATTATTCACCCGTTGACCATACCAGGTCGGCTAGCGCGACTAGCTCGGATGGGGCTTGTCGGGCCCAGTAGTACTACTTATAATTCCCCCGCTATTTAACCGAGGAGATTGTCGGGCCCAGTAGTACTACTTATAATTCCCCCAAATACTAACGATCCGAGGAGATTGTCGAGGACTTAAGTGATAAAGCTGCTTAGTGACCATAACATTACATTAACATTAACTTAGTTACCGTATAGTTATGTGACGTTAAATTCGTATAACGTAAAGAGATTGAGTTTGAGAGTTTATACATGTTTCTCCCCTGTTGTTTAAAAACCGGATAAAGTTAGGGGCCGTGAACTCACCTTTATTTGCTCGGTTAGTGTAGCAAAGATGTTATAAGAGATGGGACCGCTAGTTGCGTCCTAACAAACCAATAAATTGCACGTCAATGTGAAATCACACCAATACAAATTCCACACGCAATTTACTCACAAAGTGATACACACAATCAACATATCTAACACTCAAACATGCATGCAAGTAATACAAATTCCATACACAATTTACTCACAAAGTGATACACACAAACAATCATCTCTAACACTCAAACATGCATGCAAGTATCCTCATGTGATCATAGTAATCAAACAACTTATCATGAACATATTCCAAATCCATGCAACACTTTAATGCATAAAATCACAAGTTATCAACTTTCTGCTTAACACTCAATTATTCAGCTGTTTTCTAGGATTTTTATAAAATAGTTCTAACATTCCAAAAATTCCCATATTTTTACAGTAGGTGACATTCATACCATAGAAATTTATATAATTTTTCCAAGTCCTAAATCTTTACCAATAAACCATAAATATTAATTCACTAAGCTGCAGTCAGATTTACCGCTTTCTGACTGCAGTCCACGGAAGAATTTATTTAAAAATCACTGATCGTCCGATTAACAAAATTCCAGTTGGAGTTGCCCGGAAATTTCCATACCTAGTTGCTGTACAAAAATCATGACTCAACTCCCTACTGATTTTAAAATCTAACTTGATAAACAACTAGCAAAATTTCAGAATTTTCACAGCTTTAGCTACTGAACTTGTTTGGCCCTTTAAAAATATCAAACGATTTCAGAAAATTATGAATCCAATGCCATTAGATTCCTTATTCAAATATCTACGTCCTAGACATCAGAAAATCCGTTTTCGACAACTATCGACCGAGGTACAGCCAGATGAAGTCGGCTGTAACTATTACTAAGCCACTGATTCAGCATCTCTTTATCATAAACTCATGTAATCCCGTTCATGCGATTAATCTAGGCGATCTAAAACCGATTTCTAATCCTAGATTAATACCAATATCTCATCCATGCAACCCTAGTTCTTACTTCTAGTTATTATAACAAAATACACTTGCAACCTTATGAGATCTGCAAACAAGTATACATGCATATCAACAATGATCAATTCAGCCGATTACATATAATACATCTAATATCCGAAAACAATCATGCGTATACACACAGTCAATTCAGCAGACTACTTGTAAGCACATATAGTCCGAAAACAAGCTGATCAATTCGTTCAAGCAGATATATATACATCCGAAACATTTATATCATCTATCTCATTCTATTATTCAAAATCCAAAAACTATACCATCATGCAATCTGAGAACAGCAACAATCAAGACATATATATCCGAACATGATATGACAAATTCGAGTCTTTCAACGGTAGAGTAAACGAACCGTGATTTAGATAGGAAACCGATGATCAACAGAAATCGATGCCGAGGACTGAGATGGCGAGGGCTGTTGCGACCGGGAGGAAGGAAAGGGCTGACCTCGTGACTGAGGACCGAAGCTAAAGTGTTTGTGATCGAGGTGGGGTGTATTATGATTGAACTGACGATCGAGAGAATGAGTAAGGGGCTGCCGTCGGCTGCTAACTTCAACTAGGGTTTTTTTATAATTTTTGAAGGAGCATGCATAGATGATATAAATAGGCAAAGAGGGAGGTGAGGGTTGCGGTTTTAGATAAGCATTCGTGGCCGAGGATCCTAGGTTGGTTCGGTTTGGTTTTGATCGTATGGCCGAGGACTAGGGTGAGTTAGTTTGGTTTGGATGTGATCTCGCGGCCAAGTACTAGGGTGGGTTCGGTTTGGGTTTGAACTCGCGGTTTTGAACTTGATCTCGGCCGAGAGTGTTTTGGTTTAGGGTTTAAGTTTGCTCTCGGTTTGGATTTGATCTTGGCCGAGAACTTGACTTGAGTTAAAGTTTAAAACTTGTTACTCCTAGAGTCACAATGAATCGAAGTAGGTTCACGTCGCGGTTCGGTTCAGTTCGTGTACATAGCTACAGTAATTATTCTATAACCAAAACAATCACGCAACACACAACACGTATTCATTTAACTCATGCATGTTTAATACTTAACATATACATTATTCGGCATGTGTCACGTGTAAGTTATCCGAAAAACCCGGGATATCACACACGGCCCCGTGCCAAACTTCTGATTTGTTGTTTTTGTCTTTGGGTTGAAGCTTGGTAGGTTGGTATAGTATGTTGTCGTACCGTCTTTCATACATATGCTAGACTTTGTTGTTAATTTGTTCCTTTTGTTCATATAAGCTCTTTTAATCCTGAAAATCAAAAGTATAAAAAAACACACTTTTCCAACATTAGTATTAAAAATGGTTGATTTCATACCGTATTTGATATAATTTATATGTTTCATATGACGCATATCAAATGCCCCCACACTTGAATATTACCTGTCCTCAGGCAAAACTCTTTAATTTATTCTTACACACCCATATGGAATTGGTAGAGAAGAAGTTTTTGGGTCTTTTTTTTGTAAATTGTCGGGAATCCAAGCTCTTTTTATTCTTGTTTTTATAGTATTTACAATTCTATTCGACATGATTTATTTAGAATATTTTTAAGAAATAAATATTTTTTGGCATAACATGACTTTATAAAATTCTATTTAGTACAAGTTCACATACCTCACAAACACTCGGCCGTAAATGTATAAATGACTTACTCCTATGATATGCTTGACATGTAATCAATCCTCCCCCTTTTTAACAAAAATCCTTGTAAATATCAAGAGGACTTTTATAAAGGTAGGTTTTTTGTTAGGGGTAGGAAGGTTTTATTGAAAAGTGGCAAAAAGCGTAAAATGTCGGTTTTCTTTTAAAAAAAATATTTATTGTGACTTAGGTATGAACTATTTATAAGCAATAAATTTTTTCTTATTTATTTCAAGTAACTAGAGAGATTTTTTTAATAAAACTAAGTCACCTCTTTTTATATTCTTCACAGTAACCGCATTTTACTAAAATAAAGGGTGTGAAAAGAAAATTTGGTTTTGGGTGATGGGTAGTTTGTGCAAAATGGTATTTTGCGGGTTTTGAAATGAAAGGTTTAGGTTCAAAAGGGTTTAACTAGGGGGATATATTTTTGTTGTTTTTGTTTATGGTGGGGAGATAAAGAGGAAATAAAGTTGAAGATGAAAAAGAGGTTCTAAAATCCTAATGGCTGCATCATTTACTTACATGGATCTGTCGGTTCGACCGGAAATATATTGTCTTGTCAAGTTCTAGATTCTTAAGAACCATACCACTATTCACAAAAGAATTGAAAATGAGCATTTAGTAAAGATATATATTTGGAAGCTCGGTAATGGCTCAAAACTCATGTTTTTGTGGGAAGTAAGGTAACAATGTGAAAATATATACACAATCAAATTTTATAAAGAATAGTCATGACATTTTTTTATATATTTTTCTTGTATGATTTTTTTATCACGGCGCTATCAGTTGTAAACTTTATAAAAACTTAAAAAAATCATTTTTTTAATCTTGGTTTCTAACTTAAACTATAAACAAGACAAAACAAATTAAAAGAAATGTTTTTGAAAAAGATTTGGGATGTTATAGTGTTTCGATGTAGAGTTTTGTGTAAGGCTTGATTTTAGGACAAACAACTTCAAGTTAAACTCCCCCTCACACTTCAATTACGCATTGTCCTCAATAAGTCTAAAATTGGTTAAAATTGATTAGATGTGTAAAAAGTGGGATAAAAACAACATTTTTTTTAGAAAACCAGACACTGGACACGAGGGCGTAGTAGGGCAGCATGGCCCTGTGTCACAAAGGGGCAGTAACAGTTTTTGAGAAAATTTTCAAAAGCCAGACATGGAGGCGTGCTTAGATGACACGGTCATATTTCAAAAAGTGCGGTAACGAAAATTTTCCTGTAGCTCGGCACGGGGGCGTGTCTATGGGACACGACCCCGTGTTAGTGTTCTAGAAACAGTTTTTTTTTCTCCAAACTTGAGGCACGGGGGCGTGCTTACCTAACACGGTCCCGTTCTTCACTTACTATTATGAAGATTTCGAGTTGGGAAGTGTCTGTTTTTATGCATGGGGTGCTGGTTCAACATCCCTTTGACCTTTTTTCATCCCTCCATACACACTTATTTTTTAAACCACCACTTTCATTCCATTCATTAACTATTACAACTAGAAACTGAAAAATTACAAGAAGATTAAAGTCCTAAACTAGATAGTTGGTGGATACCCTACGAGATTATTAAACCCTAAATAGATTTTCCCTAGATAAATCTATGAAAGATTGACAAAAGCCGAAAATAGTTTTCGGAAGAGAAGGGCTCTAAGCTATTCTCCGGGGATGCCCCTTTAGAGGTCGTTGAGCATCTCCTCGATCTCCCTTGGAAGGAAGATGAAGGGTTTCTCATCGACCTCCTCTTGGGGAAGAGGAGCGGGTTTATCAGAACCTCGAAATAGGCATTAGTGGGAAGTTTCGGAGCACTTCCTCTTCCCGTTAGACTTTTAGAGTTGTAAAAGGGTCACACGGCCCCGTGCTCAAGGAGCAGAGCCCTATGTTGCTTCAACAGTCCTGGTTTTTTAGCCCATGAACCTTTATTTTAAGTTAAAACATTTTGTTTTTTGACATTTATGAATGTAGATAACTTAAAACATTGTTGTATGATAGTAGTTTTGTAAAAATTTAGGCTAAAAACCATACTTTTTACCTCACATTTGAAGTTTTTGAATAAGAAGAAATGATTATAAGTGGCAAAGACAAGAAGGTTTGAATAAAACTTTTTAAGAAACTACCTTTTAAGGTATGTGTGGGAGATCATATAGGATCTTGGCCCTTTTGGAATGGGTCCAAACATACTCCTCATAGCTGACTTTATAGAATGTGACAGCAGGTTGACACGGCCCCGTGTTTGGGAGGCACGACCCCGTGTCGCCTGCATGAATCAAAGAACATTGTTTGGTAGTGGAACACGGGGCATATCGAGCATGACACGGCCATGTGTCAAAAAGTACGAGTGGCATCTTTTTAAAACCCCCTTAATTTTGGAGGATAGGTGGGACACGGCCCGTGCCCTATGCGGCCCCATGTCTTTAAGTTTTTATGAAGTTTTGTCGATGTTTTTAATGAACCGTATCGTATCAGGTGGTTCCTTACTGGTTAAAACAACACCGAATTGCATGATATACCTTAGGCTCCGACGAGAAGTATGAAAACGCAAGAGGTTATCGAAAAGATAGAATCCTAGTTTCAGGTGAAACCTCCTATTGTTTACCTTTTATGGGCTCTTGTTAAAAAGGTGTGAGTCGACTCACTCTCGTCCAAACCGTCGGTGTGAAATTCTCACACTATAAAGGGGACGGTCATTGCAAAGTTGATACAGGGACGACTATCGCCTTCGTTTCTGCAAGAGTCTAGGGTAGTTTTTAGGTCTAGGTATTGTTTATTACTGAACATGGCTCCATCGTATCTCCTTCCTTTTTGTTCCTTGATGAATATCGTGCCTTCATCATGGATTCTATTTATTTTAATTTTTGGAGAATCCTCTTTTCTATTCGACATACTTCTTCCAAACTTATGTCTAGGGAAGAGGTTTAATGGAATTAAGGAGGATGGAAGTTATTATTGTTTTTACTCTCGCCCATCTTAAGGTAATTGCACAGGAAAACGATGGGTCTAAGTAGTGGGTATTAAATTTTAAAATGGCACATTCTAAATCTTTTTGCAATCCTCCACATAAATGACACAATTCACCGTAAGACTGGCGGGGGTAAAAATAATCATTAACATCCATAATTGCAAGATTATGATTTAACCATTGGGACTGGACGGTACTGTTTTTCAGAACTGTTGTTGAGACACGACCCCATGTGACTACCACACGGCTCGGTGCTGCAACTTCTATCTAGCACAAAACACCCTTGAAGTACTATACTGGGAACTAACACGGCCCCGTACTGATCAAACACGGCCCCATGTCGTAGCTGCAGAAGGAAAAAAATTGAGAAAAAGAAGAAAAACTTAAAAAGAAATATTATTCAAGTATAAAAATAATCAGGCAACCAATTTTAAACTTTCTTAAAATCCTTGTGTCACTAGGAATGACACGAAAAACTAGACGCGATGCGAGCGTGGGTATATTTTTAGATATATTCTCAGCACTATTTACTCGTTTATTTCAAGCTTTATTTAAAAAAATAGATACTTACTATCACCCTCTACAACACGTTATGGCAAGTGCACCCATCGTTGACATATTATAGTGATGGCAAGATATCGAAGTCGTCCAAGAACACAAGAGCTTTTAATAATGGAATATCGTCGGCGTCTAATCTAACCAAAATTTTAAGAAAAAGTTAATAATGAGAATAAACTTAAATAACAATAAAAGAAACAAATAGACAAGATAGAATCACTAGGTTCCGACTCATTATTTACGTATCCCTTGATGATTTCCATGCTTTAGACTTTTAAGAGATTATCTTAGTTAAAGTGGCATGTCCCTCTTTTGGAGGTAACGCTACCCTCAGCATATTGGTCTGAGTCAGCAGTAATGCAGTCCCGCATGGTCGAAATATTGAAAGATAATGAAGTAAGTTATTAATGCAAAATGTGGTATTTCCCTCTTTTGGAAGCAAAGTTACGCTCAGCCATATTGGTCTGAGTCAGCAGGGATGCAGTCCTGTAATGCCAGTTTAAAGTTTTAATAGTAGTTTACTTATAAGGGGGTGCAAGCCGTTCTTACTTCCCCCGATTTGATGATATCTGCCTCAAGGGAAGTCCTAATAAGCTTGAACCAAGTCCTCACGGATCTATACACTAAACGAGGCAATAACTTTACCCATACTACCCTTCTAACCTCCTTCTAGGCAGTTAACGCACTTTATATAGATCGTAAAGACACGAATGAATTAATAAACGAAACATGAAGGATGATAGAATAAAATTCACTTTCAATATAAAAACTAGTTATTAAAGTCATTATTACATACCCAAATAAAAAGTATAACAAAGCTAGGAAATAAAAACTAATACATAAATAACTTGACTTCACCACGTGATGTAAGAGATTAGACAAACATTGCCTTTGATTGACAAAAGCTCTTACGATCAAGATCCCGAGACTACTACACACTCTAGGGTGGAGAATGGATGAAAGTGGTGGATGATGATGGTATCATGGTGGTGGAGTGGTGACTGATGTGAGAGAAGTGGTTTGCCAATGGATGAGTTGGAATAAAACCAAGCACCCCTATTTATAGCTGGAAACAGTGACGTCACACGCCCCATGCCTAGAATGCACGGCACTGTGCCTTCCTTCTTCTCTATCTTCATTTAATTTAGTTGTTAGATTAGCCTGCTAAACGGCCCTATGCGTCAACGGCACGGCCCCGTGCCCATTGTACTTGTTGTACTATCCTAGATATGTAAATCTGGAAGTTGACCATGGCCCGTGTCCAAGGGAACACGGCCCCGTGTCTCTTGTATGCTTTTGTTTGTCCTCTTTTGATATGAAATCATGAACCGACACCAACCCATTTGTTGTTTTTGTCTTTGGGTTGAAGCTTGGTGGGTTGGTATAGTATATTGTCGTCTCATCTTTCATACTTATGCTGGATTTTGTTGTTAATTTTTTTGTTTGTACATTTAAGCTATTTTAATCCCGAAAATCAGAAGTATACAAATAAACACACTTTTTCCAACATTAGTATTAAAATGATTAATTTTATACCATATCTGATATAATTTATATGTTGTATTTGACGCATATCAATACACCCCAAAATTTGTATTAAAAAGGGGAAATGGAAGATCCACTCATAGTGTTTGCTTATGTGATTTCTTATAAATCTAAGCGCACAAGGAAGATAGAGAAACTTCAAACGACGAGAAAATCCTAAAACAAGAGTTAAAAAAATACTAAATAAAGAGGGAAAAATGAATAATAGGGTTGATTATATTTTGACGCGTTTGATTTTTTTTTTTACAATGGCTTCCTAGATCCGAAGACCCGGTTGAGATCAGAAATCGTCACCATTTTGAAAATTTGGAGCCGTCTCGACATTATGCAGTTGCAATTAATGGTTTAGATAATTTATTTAAAGCGTAATTAACGATCCTATTCGATCAGTGTATTGATTAGGTTTGTTTTATTATATATATATATATATATTAATTTTTAATATTAATATAAATATATGATAATTATATAGGCATGTTTATATATATATATATATATATATAGATATATATTATTTAAACATACCAATACTTTATTTTTAAGGTGTACTTGTTCTGATTCTTATAAAACATGTAAGAGGAAATTGCAGTTTTAATCCCTGTAATTAGTGGTTATTGCTATTATTTACAAAACTCAAATGTTTTGTAATTTTATACCAAGCTTTTTATTTTATTATAGTTTTAGTTTACTACACTAACTTCATATAGTTAAATTCTTATCATATAAAAGGCATGTACAAGATAGTTTAGTGAATAACCATTTAATAGAAGCTTGTAATTAGAAGAATAAATTATTTGTTGTTAGGCGGTTACATAACCGTTATACCTATTACACTTAAGAAGTAATTGGCACAAGTGTTTTTAAGATCAGGTTCACGTTTCTCTTACTGAAAACCTTAAAATATAAATGTCCACATTTCTAGCAACTGCAAGGATTTTTAATTACTAAAATAATGGATAGTAACTTGTACACAGTAGATTTCTCCAAGTCCATATGAGTTCACAACATACTATGCATTGGTACAATATGCCACATAGCCATAATCTCACCCAATATTATTAGCAGTGATTATCAAATTTTTTTTCTTTGTGGATGGCTTCTGATGCATCCACCAATAATCTGCAAAAACTTCAAATCCAAATATATTGTACGCCAAATGATGAAGTCACCTCCTTTAGGAAAATGCATACACATGATTGCATGTTGGTTTTGAATGTTTTTAGTCATTCTAAATTTTATAATTGTTTTTTAAAAGAAATATGAGAAGGATGCAAGCAATATTGAGCTATTTTCTACAAACGTCATCAAGATTGGGTTCGTTTTGTTTTTTCCTCCATTGTTATAGTTTGACTTGTATGTTTTTCCCATCCATTCTTTTTCTTTTTAGAGTTGATCCTTTTTAGTGGTTGTACAAATTGTATAATTGTAAGGCATCATACGAGAAGGTTAGTATTTAAATTTGATTAAATACTACCGTGGTTTTTTCAATTAGAATGATTATTTACAAAAATATTCTGTACATGCCTTTAATGTGACAAAGATTTAACTATAAATTGGATGGAGTTATTGTAGTGTACCATAACCGCAATAAAATAAAAACCTTGGTATTAAATGCAAGACATTTAAATTTTGTAAATAATAGTAATAACCAGTAAACCACAATTTACTCAACATGTAATTATGTTCGCAACTTGTTTTTTACCTAGCAATTTTAGTTGTAAATACATTATTACCACTGAATAATGATTTTGTAAATAAAAATAACGAAGAATTCGGAAAGCTCATGATCGAACGCACGATCTATAATTCCCTCGACAGTCCATTTAGCACTCTACTACGTTTTAATTGCTACTTTGATACCACTACATAGATTTTATATTCTGCTGGTTCAAAACAAGCTTTCTTTTAAAACAAGTAAAAAGAACGAAAATAGCGGAGGGGGTCCGGGTCGAACCCAATACCTCCCGTGTACTACTGGGCTTTAAAGCTTTATTAGTTCATCAGGTTCCTGTTTTATTTTTAAACACACATACATCGTATCATCTTCTTCGCATAATATCCTTAGCCCAACCTGTTACCCTACCCTATACTCCTGTATTCTTGATACGTGCTCTGTGTTTATTATGAATATACGGAGGTGAACATTTAAAAAAAATGAATACGAAAGTATAAGAGAGGTATACCGAACCTACCGTTGATGCGTTTTCGTCTTGGTTGGCTTCCTCATGTCTCCGGTGACGACTGCGGGTCCTCTTCGATAGCACTGATGGAGGAGGTTGGCTCGTTATTTCTTAGCAGCAGAGTGAGAGGGAGAGAGAGAGTAAAACGTCAAAGACGATGAACGTTTCGGTTCTTATATAGAGTTTTGAAGGTTTTGGGTTTTCCTTAGTGTTAAATATAGAATGATTGGAAGATTGATTTCCCAATCTGCCAGGTTGATATGTGCATGTCGATTAGCTGTAACAAGTCTGTATTTGACGAAGTTTCTTGTTTTCTGATAAGCTTTTAGGCGGCAAAAAAAAAGTTTTGAGATTATCTTTTTATTTATGCAGAGATAAATTATTTGTGGATAAGAGTACAAATCCAAAACTACAGTTGGTGTAGTGGAAATATCTGAGTTGTTCAACCGGATAGACAAAGGTTCGAACCCTGTAGTCTACCTACCGCTTGTAATATCATTTTGATTATTAAAAGTTTTGAGCTTATAATCTACACACAATCAGTCCCTATACTTGTTATGTGCTTTATTTGTATATAAATGCCTGTGTATATCTACATATATGTTAAGTATGCGTTTACATATATATGATTGTAAGAAAAAAAATTCCATTTCCATGAAATAAATACATAAGAAGGGACTAAACTAGTTCGGTTTTTTTGGGTTCGTTTTCCATGGAGGTTACACTTTTCGTCGTAACCGTACCATGATCCCAAGTGGAGAGCGCATCTGTTGCATTGTTGAACATAGAATCTACCTTTTCAACAGAACTGACTCCATGTACGCTGTCTTGCACCTCTACACCCGCTGCTTGATCTATATCGCATGAACTCCCCTCCACGTTTGGCGTGCACACACTATCCTTCGTCTTCGTCGAATCCCTGACAACATGTTATGTAGCTGACGTCAGTTAAACTGATGTCATCTCCACAACCACTTTGTCCACCACATCTGTGCCATGGGACACGGGCACCCCTGTTCTGGGTTCCACATGCAGAATAATAGGAGCAAAGGCACCTAATTTAACCACACCTCCGTCGTCCCGAGCCACCGAAACTGCTTCCGAACTTTTCATAGTCTCACGCCCTTTATTGCCCGGTCAATAAGAGACTACAAATTAGAGGGGGACTGTAGGGCAACCTTTCACAAAATAAAATAGAATAACAATTTTATTAATCAAATTCGGGTTACATTCATAAACAGGAACTGAAGTATACAGTATCAAAATACAATTCAAAATTGAACTAAGAAACAAATTACAAAGATATAAAGAAAAAATAAAACAAAGGTGACTGAGGCACGTGAAGGTCATGCTTCCCTTAAAACAGATTTCGGGCCACCCAGGTGAACTCGTCTGTTTCCCAGAGTACAACAGCTAGAGCAGATTATACTGCCAGGGACAGCCAAGCACCTGAAAGAACACCGGAAACAAGAGTTCTCAAGGATGCAAAGTTAGGAAAAACGTTTGATGTATGTGTTGTATGAACCATACGATTTCTGTCTTTTGTATCCTCAACAAAACATAAAGCTTTGCACATAATATGTTTAGAAATCACACTGAAAGGTTAGAATTGAATAAAGAATTCAATAAAAATTAAGTCGAAATTTAATGACCTAATGAATTCTGAGAACTTAATTCACTTGACCAGTAGGAATGTAGACAGTAACCAGACCACTGGCTCAAGCCACATCTAAAAATAGTAAAGGCGGCTCTAAGTGGCTCGCAGCGATGCGAGCGTGTGAAGTGCAAAGTGCGTCATCAAAGCGTCACATTACGCCCATCGCCCTCGTCCCGGTCCCGGTCCCGTGCCCGGGCGCGGGTGCGTGTCGGGTGCTTGGCACTGTAGCACCTCGTAAAATCGTGTCCAATAATATGGTGACACATGTCAAATGTTTTTTGATATAAGTCTATTAAGGACTAATAAGGACTAAAGGTGTCAGCATGCTCAAACTAAGCCTCTGAGTGACCTTCTCATGTCAACATGCATAAACTGAGCCTCTGAGTGACCATTATTGTCAACATGCTTAAACCAAGCCTCTGAGTGACCATTAGAGTCAACATGCTTAAACCGAGCCTCTAAGTGACCATTAGTGTCAACATGCTTAAACTTAGCCTCTGAGTGACCATTAGAGTCAACATGCTTATACTGAGCCTCAGAGTGATCCTTTACGAAGTCCTAACTCTCATATGAGCCACTTGTTGGATGAGAGAGATAATTCTGTAAATATGTTAAAGTAGGACAATGGAGGGGTTAAAAGTGTCAACATGTTAATTTATACCTCTGAGTGAACTTTTAACGAACCGAGAGCTTGACAATGTCCAGGCATCCTCCCGGGTACGCCAAATATTGGCTACGGAGGGCTAAATATGCTAGATGTTTTTAAAGGTTTAATAAGTGAGGGGCTAAATGTGGCAAGTTTTGAAAGTTCCCAGGAGGCACTCGCGGGCCGCGAGAGACACTGGCCTGGTCTCTTGCGGGGCGCGAGAGGACTGTGTCTGCAGAAAATTTGCTTGGGCTCCACACATATTGCCAAAACCCATTTGATTCGAATCAGGGAATTCCAAACTGCAATGCCACATTTTAGGACACTTGTAAGCTCCCTCAAACACTCCCTAACACCTGGCATCACCTCCTTCAAGCTCCCCAACTATAAATAGGTGTATTAGTTCATCACTTGAACTTGCACCATTCTCACTTATCACTCTATCTCCCTCCTCAGAAAGTTTCTAACTGAAAGGAGCATCCAACTTAGTTCTATTTCATCCTAGGAATCACCTATAAGTGTTCTTTTCTCTTGCAGTTACGGAAAACGTTTTAACTTTCGGTTAAGACCATTATGGTCCAGCCATTGATCGTAAGGAACATGGCTAGGTGATCATAATAAGGTAGGTGTTAATCCCTATAAAGGGCACCTCATAAAGATCAAGTTTGCTAGACCAATTGACGGGTCAAAGTTTTAATATTAGAAAGTCAAACAGGTCAGTTTTTGAAAATATTATAATCTGAATTTATATATATATATATATTATAGAACATGTTTTGACACTTAAACAAGTTAGCAATAATTATTAGAACATGTAAGAGCATGTTCGACTCGTCAATTTCAGTTCTAGGGTCGGTTCGCAACCAAAAGTCGCAAAGTTCGACTTCTGCTTTGACTTATCCGTTACTGATCTAAAGTTGCAAAGTTCGATTCCGAACCGATTTAGATTAGTTAGCTACTGATCTAAAGTTGCATTATGATCGTAATATAATGTAGCATAACCCCCTGAGGTTATATTACATGATCATAATCAGAATCTGGGTTTATGCACAAGTTCCGTTATTATACCATTTTGACTAAAATGCCTTTTTTTTACATAAAATGTGGTTTAATCGATAACGAACTTGAAAATGAATTTCCTACTGATGTAATATCAAAAGTTAGATTATTTGGGATGTCAATTCAGATTATATACTGAGTTTATGTACAAGTTCTTGTATTATGTCGATAAATGACGATAAAGCCCTTGTGGAACATAAAATGGTTTTAATCATACCTTTTCATATAAAATCTTTTACCTACTGAAATATTATATTAAATAACATATCTAAAGCAATTAAACTTGATTTTAACATCAGTTTTTACTAAAATTCGCACAAATTGTCATTTTACGACATAAACGCCGTTTCGAGGCATAGTATGGTTTTAAACCATATTTATCAACCAAGTCTTGTTACCTACTGATTTTAAAACTTATTTAAATATTTTTATATTAGGTACATAATATAAACTCAGAATCCCAAATAAATTATAGAACTATGTGTAAGATGACCAAAATGCCCCTACGGTGTATAGTTTGGTCATAAATGATAAATTACACATATAAACAAAATCTTACTGATATTATATCATAAATAAATTATTTTTCAGAATACTTATGATTATAACATCAATATATATTTAAGTTCCTTTTATAGGGTATATAATTACCAAAACGCCCTTATGAGGCATAATTTCTTTTTAAACCTTAACAGGCATGTAAGTTCATATCCCACTGATATTGCAACTTATTTAAAGTATAATGGCATATAGAACTTGTCCATGACTTATCCGGTTACCTGATATCGCTTATAAGTGCACAGTTAAGTATATGCAACTATTTTATGGATATTAACCGAAACGGGTTTAACCTTTTCATTTTAGTCTCAAAATCCAGAATGATTATGGTTTACCCATATTATACATGTCATAGTACTTATTGGGTTTAAACTACATTCTATCCGATCATCGTTTAATCTAGCGTATTATACCGTTTGATCCTGTACGCTAGTCGGTCTAAGTCTATGACTTAATTAAAACCGTTATCATTTAATTGGTTAGCTTATGACATAATGCAGACTAGAGCCTTCCGGTAAATGCTATCTGCACTTAGTTCATTTGGATATAGCTGAGATATTAAATCTTGCATTTTTAATCAAGACTAGCTTAGGTAAATACTCTCGACTTATTTTCCCTATACGGGCTTGGGTTACGGTAAACCATTACCGCTTGGTCGGAAATAGGATCAATTGAATGCCGGACTGTGGCTAGTAAATCCGTATATTCCGTTTTAATCAGTTTTGTTTGATAACTTAAACATAAGGGGTTAACGACCGTGTCCTGGATATCCTCGGCTCATTACATTAGTTAATGGCCATGACCAAAGCGCGGGGTGTAGGCATACACCTGACACATGCTCATGCTAAATTATTTTTACCCACTAGTTGGGATAACTCCTTCATGGGTTCTTAAGTGGTGTGTACGTTAATCATGTCTCGGTCTCTGTACTAGGCCCCGTATGTGTGGACAAACATGTGAATCTGTTAAACAAGGTTACAAGGCTGACTTTCCCAAGTTATAAAAGATTTTTCATGCCATGTGCATTTAAATCCATTTTCAAAATGTTTTTAAAATGAGTCAGTTGAGTGTATCTACCAGCAAAAGCTGACGTATTTTCAAAAGACTAAGCTTGTAGGTACAAGAGGCTGGAAACTGCTCAGTAGTGATATAAGAGGATCTTGCAAATCCTTAGATCTGCATATGTTTGTTATACACTTTTTGTACATTTTATGATCCGCCTGTGGATCTTCCATTACATGCCATCTGTATATTATTTTTTGTACTTTGAACATTTGGTTTATAATAGTAATTTAAACTCCAAGACTTCCGCTGTGATGTCTTTATTGACTATGATGATATCAACTTACGTCATGATATTCCCCATCCGGGCCCACTGGTGTTTGGTTATAAATGTAGGGGTGTGACAGGTTGGTATAAGAGCCACCGTTTGAGAGAATTAAACACTAGCCCTCTTGTGTTTAATCTCAAACTTACACAAAAGCACATTCCTTAGACTTCCGAGTCTAGGCTTTGACCTAGGATTACTCATCTCATTATTAAGTTATTAGTATTGTTTTTTATGTGATTTTTAACAGGAAAATGCCGCGAAGAGTACGAGGAAGATGTAAAGGACATATGAGGGGAGGACCGTCAGGACATATCCCTTCACAACCCCATCACTCAAATCCCTATGAGGATTCGGAGCGCAACATTCACCTACCCACATACAAAACTCATACCACTCATAATCATTCTCACCAATCACACCACTCTCATCACTCTCATCATTCATATCATGATGAGTTTAACCCTAACCACTACTTCAACACACCCCAGCTGATCAGATGCAGTTGGATCAACCCAACCCAATGGACGAGGACTCCGACCCAGAGATCCCGCCGTCGGGATCGCACACACATCATATCGAAATCTATAGCGATTCAACTTCGTACGCCGGATTTGCCATACCAAGGTCCTAAGGAATGGGACCAATATTGGAACCAATTCACTTTTGCTAACATTCCTTCCCATCACTCCCCAACACCTCCCGTACAAAAAGTTGTTCATATGGAATCGGTGGAACAACCTCATCCGCCACCTGATCCACCAAGGAGGAAACGTGGAGCGCGTATATCGGTACGTGCAGGTCAACGGTTAGGTTCGCTGCCACCGTTACCCAAAACTTACCCTACCATTCACGAGGACCCACAAATGGGTGGACCTTCCAATGCTTCAACTGTGGTGGAACTGATACATCTGGATATCAACATTTTAACCCATCTACGCTAGTAAACTACCAGGCATTGTCGCATGACCCTTATATGCAAGCAGTCATGCATAACGCACTTTACCCATCTCCTTTCCCACCAGCATATCCACCTACTAGATACCCAAATTATGGGTACCAGTATCCTGTTATACCTCAACCACAACCACAACCTCTGCCACCACTTGAGGCCATTAATGAGGCCTTGGAACGAATGAAGGAAATGCAACAACAAGCGAAGAAGACGGAGAAGAAGACCAATAAATTCTGCAAGAAGATCTCCAAGTTGGTTAAGGGAAAGGACGAGTGAAGTCTCTTCAATTTAATATTTAGTCCCTGCGAGGAAATTGTTATTTCTTTAGTCCCTGCGTGGACATTGTTATTTCTTTTAAGTCCTTGCATGCGCAGTTTGTTTCATTTATTTATTTCTAATATTGTAGTTTCATATTGGCATTTAATGAAATATTTTGGGATTATATATATATATAATATATATATATACATCCTCTTCAAGCGAATGTCTCGATTTTAGTCGAAATTTATGCTCCGCTATATAATTCCAAAAGATCTTAATGGTTTTGATTAGCCAAGTGGCACAGACCACATTATTTGGCCAAGCTTATAAATGAAAGTTAAGGAGAGTTATCCTTCTATCCACGGTGGTGGACTATGTTCAAGCCTCCAAGTCGTTAAGGTCATTGCGACCTTGACTATTAATCACCATTAAGATATTGCTGTGTTAACATTCAAGTAATGCTCATACTCTTGGTAGTGTGACTTGAGGAACTACACTAACCGTCTAGGTGATGGACTATGTCCTAAAACCTATTATATAGCCTATGTGATCAATATGATCCCGGCTAATATCATAAATGCAATGATAATAATTGACATCCATTAGTGATGTGGTGCCTACGGGCCATAACTGACATCCATTAGTGATGTAGTGCCTACGGGCCATGATTAAACATCTATTAGTGATGACTTGCCTTTGCGCAATATTATATTGTCAATTAAGACAAAGACAGTTGTGGTTAATATAACCATCTGTCCAAAATTATGTCCATTAGTGACAGGCCAATATGCCGTATTTTTTATGTCCATTAGGACAGGCCAATGTGTCGTATTATGTCCATTAGTGACAGGCCAATGTGCCGTATTTTTTATGTCCATTAGTGACAGGCCAATGTGCCTTATTTTTTTATGTCCATTAGTGACATGCCAATGTGCCGTATTTTTATGTCCATTAGTGACAGTCCAATGTGCCACATTTTCATGTCTGTCATGACAAGGCTATGAGCTATTATTAATTTCTTATGACAATGACAGTTGTGACATTACGATCCACTGTCTAATAATATATGGACTATGTCCATGTTGTAATTTGCCTTTGATGGTCCTTTTGAGAACTAGGCTAAATATAGATAACATTCATAGAGATGTTAAAACCTAAGAGTTATGATTATATTCACACTAGCTTAAAATAGGCAATGGATTTATATATCCAAGTTTTATGACCAGTATGGTTATTAATACCATGGCTAACAGAAGCTTAATTTGGTGTTTAGAACCAAAGCTCAAGAATGGCTAACTCGGATGAGGCGCAAAGTAGCCACCGAGATATTAACTCTAACAACGCCGAAAACATAGCCATTAATAACGATGATTTCCGAGCTCGCGTAGATGCATTTGTCGTAAAGGCCATGGAAAAATTTAAAGAATTGAGTGCTACTCGCTCCAAACCCTTTTCTATTCCACCATCTTCGGCTCTAAGGAGGGCTCTGTTCACTCTTCAGATGCGAGGAGTGAACCAAAGAAACTAGAGCTTAATGATAGGTCCCGTTCTTCTAAAGATGGATGTACCTATAAATACTTCGTCTCATGTAAGCTCCGAGATTTTAATGGGGAAAGGGGAGCTATAGAAGCCTTGAGATGGCTTAATGAGATGGAGACGATAGTGGATATCAGCGGTTGTGCTGATAAGGAAGTGGTTAAGTATGTATCACAGTCCTTCAAGAGTGATGCCTTAATTTGGTGGAAGGCAATGATCCAGTCAACAGGTAAAGTATACATGTACAACTTCGGATGGTCCAAGTTTTTGACCTTGTCAAGGAGACTTACTACCCACCGCATGAGGTGGAGAAGATAGAGTCAGACTTTCTAACTCTCACAATGAAAAATCTAGACTTTAGGAAGTATGTTTCTGACTTCAACTCCCTGTCTAGATTAATTTCCTATCTAATCACTCCTGAACCCAAACGCATTGTGCGTTTTATTAATGGGTTAGCGCTCAAGATCAAGGGCATGGTAAAGGCTGTTCAGCCTAGTACCTATAGGTCTACTGTTGACCTATCTCTCTCCCTCACATTATACTTGGTGAGGCAAAAGTCAGTTAGAACTGAGACTGACGGAAAAAGGAAACGAGAGGAGGATAACTCCCAAAGGTTCAAAAAGAAAGGAAATTTTGGGTTTAAGAAGAACTAGCACAAGCCTGATGATAGACCTCTGTGCAAGACCTGTAACCGCACGCACTGGGGGCAATGTAGTGCTGACCCACAAATTAAACCCTCTGGTATTTGCAAAAGAAGAGGGCATAAGACCGACGAGTGCAAAAATCTTAAAGATGCAGTCTGTTATGGCTATAATGAGAAAGTGTACATTAAGCCTAATTGCCCTAAGAATCCCAGGGGAAATGACTCAAAGCCTAGAGAGGCTAAGAAAGGAAATGCGCGCGCCTTTCAGATTAATGCTAGAGAAGCTGTTAATTACAACAACGTCATAACAGGTACATTCCTCATTAATGACATATGCTAGAGTACTTTTTGATTCCGGTGCAGATAAGTCTTTCGTAGACCATAAGTTTAGTAAACTATTAAACTTACCCACATGAACTCTAGACATAACTATGAGGTAGAACTTGCTGATGGAACTTTAGAAACAACATCTTCCATTCTTAATGGATGTTTTATATTATATCAATTAAGAACCATTCTATTCCTATCTCTCTTTTGCCAATGAAATTTACAGGGTTCGATGTAGTCTTAGGCATGGATTGGTTATCCCATAACCAAGCCCGCATTGCCTGTGATAAGAAACTCATTGAAATTAAAACCCCATCTGGTGAAATACTCACCATTCTTGGAGATTCAAACTATGGTTTGCCAGACAAGGTGTCATTATTTAAGGCATCCAAGTGTCGGGGAAAAGGTTGTGTCATTTACATGGCACAAGTCACTATCAACGAGCCTAAGCTGAAGATTGAAGACCTTCCAATTATCTTGGAGTATTCCAATGTCTTTCTGAAGAATTACCAGGTTTACCTCCAGATAGACAAGTGGAGTTTAGGATTGATATCCTACCGGGATCAGCACCCGTTGCTAGAGCTCCATATCGGTTAGTACCGATGGAAATGAAGGAATTGAGAATTCAATTAGATGAACTTTTAGAAAAAGGCTTTATTCAGCGTAGTTCCTCACCTTGGGGAGCTCCAATTCTTTTTGTTAAGAAAAAGGACGGTTCAATGCGGATGTGCATTGATTATTGCGAATTGAACAAGATAACGATCAAGAATCGTTATCCTCTGCCCAGGATCGATGACTTGTTCGATCAACTTCAAGGGGCTAGTTACTTCTATAAGATTGATTTGAGATCAGGATACTATCAATTGAAGGTTAGAAGTGAGGATGTGCCTAAAAGTGCCTTCAGAACCCGATATGGTCATTAAGAATTCTTGGTGATGCCTTTTGGGCTCACAAATGCACCTACAGCATTCATGGATCTCATGAATAGAGTCTGCAAGCCGTATTTAGATAAGTTTGTCATTATCTTCATAGACAACATACTTATCTACTCTCGTAATCATGATGATCACGAGAAACATCTTCGATGCATACTAGAATTGCTACGACAAGAGAAGCTTTATGCTAAATTCCCTAAGTGCGAATTTTGGCTTAGAGAAGTCCAGTTTCTTGGACATGTTGTAAGTGAGCATGGTATCCAAGTGGATCCCGCTAAGATTGAAGCTATAATGAATTTGGAATACCCAAAACTCCATCAGAAATTCATAGCTTCTTATGATTTGCTTGCTATTATAGGAGGTTCATTTAGAACTTTTCGAGGAGAGCCACTCCTTTAACTACCTTGACCCGTAAGAATATCAAGTTTGACTGGGGTCCAAAACAACAAGAATCTTTTGAGGTTTTAAAACACAAGTTGAGCAATGCTCCTATGTTATCACTACCTGAGAGTATTGAAGATTTTGTTGTTTACTAGTGATGCCTTGCACACTTGCATGGGCTGTGTGCTAATGCCAAAAGGCAAGGTAATTGCTTATGCATCACGACAATTAAAGGTGCACGAAAGGAATTATACCACCCATGATTTGGAATTGGGTGCCGTTGTATTTGCGCTTAAGTTGTGTAGACATTACTTATATGGCACGAAGTGTATTATATACACTGACCATAAGAGTCTTCAACATCTGTTCAATCAAAAGGATTTGAACATGCGATAATGCCGTTGGATGGAAACACTTAATGATTATGATAGCAAAATTCGCTATCATCCCGGCAAAGCAAATGTCATTGCTGACGCCTTAAGTTGCAAAGAAAGGGTTTAGCCTATTAGGATTAACGCCAAGAGCATTGAACTCAGAAATAGCTTGAATGAAAAGTTATTAGACGCACAAAAGCAAGCCCTATTAGAGGATAATGTTCCTAATGAAGGATTAGGCGTAACTGTTGATCAGTTAATGCATGGAAAAGATGGAATCCTTAGATTTAATGGAAGAATATGGGTTCCAATCTTTGGAGGGCTTAGAGATCTAATCCTCCAACAAGCGCATAATACGAGATACTCAGTTCACCCAGGTGGTGACAAGATGTATCATGATTGGAAAAAGAATTATTGGTGGATGGGTTTGAAGAAATCCATAGCCACTTATGTAGCTAAGTGTCTGACGTGTTCGCAAGTTAAAGCCGAACATCAGAAGCCGTCAGGACTTCTACAACAGCTTGAAATCCCACTTGGAAGTGGGAAATGGTAACTATGGATTTGATTACCAAGTTACCTAAGACCAAACGTGGTAGTGACATGATTTGGGTCATTGTAGATAGGCTGACTAAGTCAACACATTTCTTGCCAATTAAAGAAACATATAATTTTGACAAACTGGCTAAGTTGTACATGGACAAGATTGTGTCCCTACATGGTGTGCAGTATCTATTGTATCTGATAGAGATACTAGATATACATCTCATTTTTGGAAGAGTTTCCAACAATCATTAGGCACAAGATTAAACTTTAGTACGGCTTACCACCCTAGACGGATGGACAAAGTGAGCGTACTATAATGACTTTGGAAGACATGCTTAGAGCTTGTGTGATTGATTTAGGTGGAAGTTGGGATGACCACTTACCCCTAATAGTATTCTCCTATAATAATAGTTAACATACAAGCATCAAGGCTGCTCCTTTTGAGGCCTTGTATGGGAGAAAGTGTCGAATGCCCGTGTGCTAGGCAGAAGTTGGGGAAGCCCAACTATCAGGACCAGAGATTGTCCTGGAGACCACAGATAAGATTGTGCAAATCTGTGATCATCTCAAAGCTGCCCGCGATAGGCAGAAAAGTTATGCTGACAAGAGGCGTAAACCTCTTAAGTTCCAAATAGGGACAGAGTCATGCTAAAAGTATCACATTGGAAAGGTGTAATGAGATTTGGAAAAAAAGGGCAAGTTAAGCCAGAGATGTATTGGACCATTCGAGATAATCGAATGTGTCGACGCGGTAGCTTATAAGCTTAAGCTGCAAGAGGAGCTCAGTGGAACTCAAGATGTATTCTACATCTGTAATCTTAAGAAATGTCTAGCCGATGAGTCGCTAGCAATGTTACATCATGATGTGCAAATTGATGAAAACCTGAGGTTCGTTGAGAAACCGATTTCGATCGAGGATCGACAGGTTAGAAGCACCGAAGGAAAAAGATACCTATAGTAAAGGTTAAGTGGGATGCCCTACAAGGCCCCAAGTATACATGAGAGGTTGAGTCCACTATGCGACAAAAATACCCCCATCTTTTTGAATAACATCTCGAGGTCGAGATTTCTTTAAAGGGGCTTCACACTGTAAAACCTTGTAAAATCGTGTCCATAATATAGTGACACGTGTCATATATCTTTTATATAAGTCTATTAAGGACTAAAGGTGTAAACATGCTCAAACTAAGCCTCTGAGTGACCCTCAGATGTCAACATGCATAAACTGAGCCTCTGAGTGACCATTAGTGTCAACATGCATAAACCAAGCCTCTGAGTGACCATTAGAGTTAACATGCTTAAACTGAACCTCTAAGTGACCATCAGTGTCAACATGCTTAAACTTAGCCTCTGAGTAGCCATTAGTGTCAACATGCTTAGCCTCTAAGTGACCATTAGAGTCAACATGCTTATACTGAGCCTCAGAGTGATCCTTTACGAAGTCCTAACTCTCATATGAGCCACTTCTTGGATGAGAGGGATAATTTTGTAAATATGTTAAAGTTGGACAATGGAGGGGTTAAAAGTGTCAACATGTTAATTTATACTTCTGAGTGACCTTTTAACGAACCGAGAGCTTGACAATGTCAGGGGATACTCCCGGGTACGCCAAATATTGGCTAAGGAGCGCAAAATATGCTATAAAGGTGTTTTTAGAGGTTTAATAAGTTGAGGGGCTAAATGTGGCAAGTTTTGAAAGTTCCCAGGAGGCGTTCGCGGGCCGCGAGAGACACTGGCCTGGTCTCTCACGGGGCGCGAGAGGACTGGGTCTATAGAAAATTTGCTTGGCCTCCACACATATTGCCAAAAACCATTTGATTCGAGACTAGGGACTTCCAAACTTCTATGCCACGTTTTAGGACACTTGTTAGCTCCCTCTAACACTCCTTAACACCTGGAATTACCTCCTTCAAGCTCCCCAACTATAAATAGGTGCATTAGTTCACCACTTGAACTTGCACCATTCTCATTTATCACTCTATCTCCCTCATCTGAAAGTTTCTAACTGAAATGAGCATCCAACTTAGTTCTATTTCATCCTAGAAATCACTTGTAAGTGTTCTTTTCTCTTAAATTTTCGTTTATAGGCTTTTATAGCCAAACGTAAAGCGTTTTATGGAAAACGGTTTGACTTTAGATTAAGACCATTATAGTCCAGCCATTGTTCGTAAGGAACATGGCTAGGTGATCGTAATAAGGTAGGTGTTAATCCATATAAAGGGCACCTCCTAAAGATCACGTTTACTACACCAATTCACGGGTCAAAGTTTTAATATTAAAAAGTCAAACAGGCCAGTTTTCGAAAATATTATAATCTGAATTTATATATGTTATAAAACATGTTTTGACACTTAAACAAGTTGGTAATAATTATTTGAAAATGTAAAACATGTTCAACTCGTCAATTTCAGTTCTAGGGTCGGTTCGCAACCGGATGTCGCAAAGTTTGACTTATGCTTTGACTTTGATCTGACCTAATTAGATTAGTTAGCTATTAATCTAAAGTTGCATTATGATCATAATATAATGTAGCATAACCCCTGAGATTGTATTACATGATCATAATCAGACTCTGGGTTTATGCACAAGTTCCGTTATTATGCCATTTTGACTAAAATGCTTTTTTTTTTACATAAAATGAGGTTTAATCGATAACGAACTTGAAAATGAATTTCCTACTGATGTAATATCATAAGTAAGATTATTTGGGATGTCAAGTCAGATTATATACTAAGTTTATGTACAAGTTCTTGTATTATATCGATAAATGACGATAAAGCCCTTGTGGCACATAAAATGGTTTTAATCATACCTTATCATATAAAATCTTTTACCTACTGAAATGTTATATTAAATAACATATCTAAAGCAATTAAACTTGATTTTAACATCAGTTTTTACTAAAATTCGCACAAATCGTCATTTTAGACATAAGCACCGTTTCGACGCATAGTATGGTTTTAAACCATATTTATCAACCAAGACTTGTTACCTACTGATTTTAAAACTTATTTAAAAATTTTTATATTAGGTACATAATATAAACTCAGAATCCCAAATAAATTATAGAACTATGTGTAAGATGACCAAAATGCCCCTACGGTGCATAGTTTGGTCATAAATGATAAATTACACATATAAACAAAATCTTACTAATATTATATCATAAATAAATTAGTTTTTCAAGAATACTTATGATTATAACATCAAAATATATTCAAGTTCATTTTATACAGTATTTAATTACCAAAACGCCCTTATGAGGCATAATTTCATTTTAAAACCTTAACAGGCATGTAAGTTCATATCCAATTGATATTGCAACTTATTTAAAGTATAATGGCATATAGAACTTGTCCATGACTTATCCGGTTACCTGATATCGCTTATAAGCGCACAGTTAAGTATATGTAACTATTTTATGGATATTAACCGAAACGGGTTTAACCTTATCATTTTACTCTCAATATTCAGAATGCTTATGGTTTACCCATAATATATAAGTCATAGTACTTGTTGGATTTAAACTACATTCTATCCGGTTATCGCTTAATCTAGCATATTATACCATTTGATCTTGTATGCTAGTAGGCTAAGTCTATGACTTGATTAAGACCGTTAGCATTTAATTAGTTAGCTTATGCCATAATCCAGACTAGAGCCTTCCGGTTAATGCTATCTGCACTTAGTTCATTTTGGATACAGCTAAGATATTAAATCTTGCATTTCTAATCTAGACTAGCTCAGGTAAATACTCTCGACTTATTTTTCCTATTCGGGCTTTGGTTACAGTGAATTGTTATCGCTTGGTCGGAAATAGGATCAATCGAATGCCGGACTGTGGCTAGTAAATACGCATATTCTGTTTTAATCAGTTTTATTTGATAACTTAAACATCGGGGGTTAACGACCGTATCCTGGATATCCTCGGCTCATTACATTAGTTAATGACCACGACCAAAGCGCGGGGTGTAGGCATACACCTGACAGATGCTCATGCTAAATTTCTTTTACCGACTAGTTGGGGATAACTCCTTCGTGG
This sequence comes from Scalesia atractyloides, assembly GCA_947069175.1. NCBI lineage: Eukaryota > Viridiplantae > Streptophyta > Magnoliopsida > Asterales > Asteraceae > Scalesia > Scalesia atractyloides. The sequence goes on along the minus strand of CAMTDV010000028.1, from coordinate 20,377,409 downwards.
GTTCTTAAGTGGTGTGTACGTTAATCATGTATTAGTCTCTGAACCGGGCCACGTATGTATGGACAAACATGTGAATCTGTTAACAAGGTTACAAGGCTGACTTTTCCATTTTACAAAAGATTTTTCTTGCCATGTGCACTTAAATCCATTTTTCAAAATGTTTTCAAAATGAGTCAGTTGGGTGTATTTACCAGCGAAAGCTGACGTATTTTCAACAGACTAAGCTTGCATGTACAATACGAATAAGCTGGAAACTACTCGGTGGTGATATAAGAAGATCTTGCAAATCCTTAGATCTGCCCAAAGTATGTTATACACTTTTTGTATATTTTATGATCCGCATGTGGATCTTCCATTATAAGTTGTCTGTATATTATTTTTCGTACTTTGAACATTTGGTTTGTAGTAGTAATTTAAACTCCAAGACTTCCGTTGTGTTGTCTTTAATTAACTATGATGATATCAACTTACATCATGATATTCCCCACCCGGGCCCACTGGTGTTTGGTTGTAAATCCAGGGGTGTGACACGCACCCTCCTGGCTGCCATTGGGTGTGACTTGTCATATAGGAACACATTCGTGTAGAGAATTATAAATATAAATCAACCAAAAGATTTATCTCTCTACCAATGTGGGACAAACACAACTTCCCACACATAAAATTCCAACACACAATTAAAGCTTATGATCTCTCATTCATTTGCTATTCAAAATTTCCAACAATCCCCCACATGAATGGAGATCATCCCACATACTGAAGTGTCACGATAAAATTTCAGCGGTTAAGTAATGCAGGATAGGTAAGTTTCCTTTTGAACCCCTCCTTTGTGAAATACCTAGTCTCCTAGCAGTTAGTAGACATGATGCCCTTGAACCAACCCCTTTTTACGTTGACGTTATTACACATCACACATTACTCTTCATGGTCTGGTTAACCCCACATAGTTATGTTCATTATGGTCATGGAACACTGTCCTGGTTCTGCGAGAGCTCTAGGAATTGTGCCCCCAATTCCATTTGAAGCGACCCCACTTCTCTCTAACATAGGTGATTTACAATACAGTAAAATCCATATGCTTAACCTTTCTTGATATCACTGATTTAAGTAGGAATGCACTAGGAAGTTTGTAACTCCCTTTGTATGTTGAGGTACTCCCCCACAGTGACCTCAATTCGTACAGTTAGGTGGTCCTATTGAGCCTAGATAATGGGATCTCCAATCTTCTAGGATAGATTTTCCATTGTACAAACTTACTCCAAGGGCTTAGTCCCATTCCCATTGACGACTTATGTACTACCTCTCTGCTTAAGCCTTTTGTAAGCGGATCCGCAACGTTATCCTTTGACTTGACATAGTCAATCGCGATAACTCCAGTTGAGAGTAGTTGTCGTATCGTGTTATGCCGACGTCTTATGTGCCTTAATCTTCCATTATACATTGCATTTTGAGCTCTACCAATAGCTGATTGGCAATCACAATGTATAGAAATAGGCATCACAGGCTTAGGCCATTTTCGAACATATTCCAAGAATTGACGTAACCATTCTGCCTGTTCTCCAGTTTTATCTAACGCGATAAACTCATATTCCATAGTGGATCTAGCTATAAGTGTTTGTTTGGACGACTTCCAAGATATAACTGCTCCTCTAAGGGTAAACACATAACCACTTGTAGCTCTGGAATCTTTCGTATCGGATATCCAGTTGGCATCACTGAATCCTTCATAATAGCTGGATTTTAGCCATAATGCAGTCCATAGTTTCTCGTGTATCACAAATACCTTAATAATCATGTCATACCCTTCAAGTGCTCTGAACTAGGATTACTAGTATATCTACTTAGCCTACTCACAGCATATTCAAAGTCTGGCTGAGTACATGACATGAGATACATAAGATTGCCAATGATCCTTGAGTATTCCAATTCAGCAACACTCTCGCCTCTATTTTTTTGACAAATGTTGAGAGGTATCAATTGGAGTTTGAGCTACACTCGTGTCCTCTGGATTGAACTTCTGAAGGATCTTATCAACATAATGATATTGACTTAGCAGCAAACCAGTTTGGGTTCTAATGATCGTTATTCCAAGAATCACATCAGCTAGACCCATATCTTTCATGTCAAATCTCGCTTTCAACATGTCTTTAGTAGATCTGATCATCTTATCATCACTCCCAATGATAAGATATCATCTACATAAAGGGATAAGATCACATAACCTTTAGAAGTGTCTTTCACATAGACACATTTATCGCATTCATTTATTTTGAAACCATTGTTAAGCATAACTTGGTCAAACTTTTGATGCCATTGTTTTGGACCTTGCTTCAAGCCATATAATGACTTGACGAGTTTACACACTTTGCCCTATTGGCCAGGAGTAGAAAAACCCTCTGGTTGCTCCATGTAAATCTCTTCCTCTAATTCCCTATTGAGAAATGCGGTTTTTACATCCATTTGATGTATTTCTAAATTTCTCAAAGCTGCAATTGCAAGCACCAATCCAATAGAGGTTATTCTAGTTACAGGCGAGTATGTGTCAAAATAGTCAATACCTTCCTTTTGTCTAAACCCTTTGATCACAAGCCTTGCCTTATACTAGTCGAAAGATTGCACCCTAGTGGAAGATCTACTAGCTCCTAAGTATGATTCTGCAAGATAGAATCAATTTCACTCTTGATGGCTTCTTTCCTTTAAGGTCCAATGAAGAGGTGACTGCTTCTCGATAGGTTTGAGGCTCACTCTTAACCATGTATGTAAGAAAGTCAGGCCCAAATGATTTAACAGTCCTTTGCCTATTACTTCTTCTTAGCTAACCTTCTTCAGCCTCTGATTGCTCTCGAGTTTCCTTTCGAACAATCTCATCAACCATTGTTGATGAACTTGCATGATTTGAAGAACTAGCAAGAGTTTGTTCTAACATTGGAAACTCTTCTTCAAAGTAAGTCACATTTCCTGGCCTTGTCTCTATGATAGAGTCTTTGTGCACATCAGGATTCTTCGATTCATATACAAGAAAACGATGTGAACTACTGTTTTTGGCATATCCAATGAAAATGTAATCAACAATTTTGGGCCCTATTCTAAGAGGCTTAGGGGGTGTAACTATCACCTTGGCCAGGCACCCCCTCACTTTCAAGTATTTATAGGATGATTTATGTCCCCACCACAACTCATGAGGTGTTACATCCTTATTCTTGAAAGGTATTTTGTTTACCAAAAAATTGGCTGACAAAATGGCCTCCTCCACATGTCCTGGCTCATCCCCTAACTTATCAACATGGCATTCATCATTTCTTTTAGTGTACGATTCTTTCGCTCCGCGATACCATTTGATTGGGGTGTATAAGGCTAGGTACACTCGTGTATTATGCCACCTTTTGCACACACTTCCCCAAATGGTGAAACATATTTACCTCCTCTATCACTTCTAACATGTTTTAGTTTCTTGTTTAGTGGATTCTCAACTTTAGCTTTATACAAGATAAACTTGTCAATTGCTTGATCCTTACTCTTAAGTAAGTATACATAACAATACCTTGTATTGTCATCGACAAAGGTAATAAAATATTTATTTCCACCTCTGGTTGGGATTGATTTTAAATCACACACATCAGTGTGTATCAGAAGATCAAAGGGTTTAGTTATTCTTTCAACTCATTTGAAGGATGATCTTGTTTGTTTGGCTTCAACACATGTTTTACATTTTGTTTTAGAGTCAATGGCAAAACTTGGTATGTAATCAAATTTAATTAAATGACACATCAAATTAAAATTTATATGACCAAGACGTCCATGCCAAACATTAGGAGACTCAACAAAGTAAGCAGAAGTACTAGCATTTTATTCATGTTTTTCTTAATAGACATTACATTAAGTTTGAACATGCCATTTTGAGCATAACCCTTTCCAACAAACATTGCACGATTACTTAAAACAAATGTATGACTTTCAAAAACCAAACAAAAGCCAAACTTGTTAAGCATCCAACCCGACATAAGACTCATGTGCAAATCAGGAACATAAAGCACATTCTTCCAAGCGAGCTCTTTCCCAGAAGTCCACTGTAACATTTATGAAAAACGGGTTCAAAACCCGCTTCGTTTAATAATCATGCATTCGGTTAAAAGTTCGTTGCGTATTGATTGTGCCGACTATTTTTAAACATCTCATAATTAATAAATATTATAGAAGTTAAAAACCATAATTAATAAATAATAATAATAAGTAAAATAAACTTAAAAATAATAAATAGAGTCGCCGGGTCTCGAACCCGGGTCTCCCGCAAAGACACACACACACCACACCACTCCTCTACACACATCATTTGTGTTATGTACTGAAACAAATAAAACTTATAGTAAAAAAACCGAAAATCAAAACCGGTAATCAGCGCGCCCAGAACTCGCAATCGCCGGAAAAACCGAAACTCCGCAAATGTTGCCATTTCCCTTGACTGAAACGCATAAACTGATTTCGACATCAGTTATAACCGTTGCCTGGCACTCAATTTAAGTCAAAACCGTTGGAAATCATTGACCACGAATCTTGACCCCTAATTCGAACCTAATCGGCCTGTCCTCCTTATAAATACCCACTCAAACTCCTGGTAAACATTTCGCTCAGAACTGCACTCTCTTTCCGAAGCTTTATTCCTTCCAAATCACGTTGCCGGAGATCTTCGCACTCGCCGGAATATCGCCGGAATCGCTGATCAGAAAACCGCATTTGTTCTTCAGACGGTATAATTGTCTAAACCTCCTTACTACCTCTTGATTGATAATTTAATTGCTCAAATCAATAATCAAAACTGTTAAATCAGTTCATTCAGCCGGAAATCGCAAATCAGGGTCGACGAAACTTGCCGGAAATCTGAAGAGAACTCTCTGTTTTGGTATATCATATTACTTAATCTTTATTTTCCTATTCTATTTTAATCGAGTATAAGTTTGTTGGTCGATTAAGCAAAACAGTCGGGTTCACTGTTCTGTGTTTTTCTTAGTGAAGAAGACGAAGCCTAAGTTGTGTATTAATGTAATTAAAATCGGGTATATAACCGGGTTAGACACACAGTCCAGCGGTGGACTGTGTGCAAATATAAAACACACGTCCCGGGTTCGAATCACGCATGTTTCCGACTTTCTAAAATAAAACCAACATTTTTAAAATCTATTCAGATCAATTCGCAGTATATATATAAGAGGAATATAATCAAGTAGTTAAGCAGATTAGACACAAAGCCCAACTGGTTGGGCTGTGTGCACTCGAACCGAAGGTCCCGAGTTCGATTCCAGGTTTCTGTAACCGGTTCGGCCATATTAAATCATTTTTAATAAAAACTAAATAAGGTTAAAGTTAGTTAGTATATATATATAATTAAAACAGAGAATATTTCGGGTTAGACACGTAGCTCAGTTGGTAGAGTTGCGTGCACGTATACGAGAGGTCCCGAGTTCGAACCTCACTCGCCGCCTGGAATACATGCTGTCTGACAGGTCAGACCCGGTCAAACCTGACAAAGTCAACCCATTTTTTATTTATTTTTGTTTATTTATTTAATTGAAAATTATTTAAAATACTTAAAAATAAGGTTTTTAAAGTCAAAAATTTGCATTTAACTAACAAAAATAAATCTAAAAATCTCATTAAAGAATACTAATTAAAAATAATAATCTCAAATAAAATTTATTTATTTAATCGAATCATGTCGTTATTATTTAGGTTAGTTTTCCCTCGTCGGTTGAATCATAATATTCGTGCGCATTCCTCGTCATCAAGAAACACATCCAGTGTGAGTGAATCTCTACCAATTCCCTGTTTTAATCATGTTTTGGGGTGTATCATGTGTCGTACTATTCTTTTATTTTATTTAAACACTTGTGCATACATCATATCCGTGATCAAATGTGTGTCAATTGTTGTGTGAATTATATGTAGATTGAATTTATCATTTCAGTGCACGCATTTCATTAGGCCCATCAGTTCCCCGTGGGATACGGGTTGAGCATCAGGAGCCTCATTAATCGGCTCCGTTTGATTGAGCCTTGATCTCAAATACATCATCATTCATGTCATATACTCATCCAAAGTGGTTTGTGATTGTTTATATATATATGTTTGCTCACATGTGATTAATGCACGACTTTCCTTTAATAAATAAAACAAGAAATTAGTCCACAATGTTTTATCAAGGTTACTCGCCAATTTTTGTTGACCCAAAATCTCCCTCGTTTTACACATGATACAGGTGATCCAGCCGAGACAGGAAACACTTAGGATGGCCTAGAAGAATAAACAAGTTCATGCTTTGGAATAAATTTATAGTTTCATTTTCCTTTGTAATTGTATGAATTTTGTTTTTGGATATTTAAGTTTGTAATTTGAATTTAATAAATATGAAACATCTTAGTAAATATCATGAGCTTTGGTGAATAACCCAATTATGCCCCGACTTTTATTCCGCTGCGGGTTGGGGTGTGACAGATTGATATCAGAGCTTATGACTATAGGGATATAGGATAGATTATTAGACCCTTAGAGCCTATACTATAGTTGATTAAATTTTAATTGTTTATGCGTTACATGCAAAATTCATGATGTTTATATGTTTCATGTTTATTTTCACACTCAATGTTATGCAAGCACGCTCACAAATACATGTTATTATACAATGCTCATCATAAATCATATCCTCATAACATATCATATCTATGAGAGCACACACCTCACGATTTCCATGATTTTTGCAATGATTTTATATTTTTCAAATCACATCAAAGTGAGTTCTCACGACGGGCATGTATTAACTGGAAGGGTACGAGTACCGGTAGTCGGAACGTCCTGTCTAGGCTTGGCATTCGTATAAATCCAAAGTAAAGGACCAGTTTGCCTACCTGGGGACTAACGATGAGAGTACGAAGGACCTATTAGGCCAAAGCATGCTATACCAAACGTCGTGTGAACTAACCCCACTTTGAGTTGTCATTGTGTCTACACCTGGACACCCTCCTACCATACATCTCGCAATCATGTTTTACGATTTTCATTCGGGTGGTGCGAGCGTTAACCCGCCGACACCAATGTGAATCCTACCAAGCCCAATAGTCATGGGGGCCCACATGACTACACAGGAAATCGTATGGGGGACAGTTGGAGGCCCAAACATAAGCAAACCCAAAACATCCTATAGATGTAGTTAAATTATTGTCAGTTATGTTGTTTTTCATTCTTTTTACGACACATGACACCTAGAAAATTCTTAAACTCACAATCTTCCTATATATGTTCCTGTAGATGTCGGCTAGGCAACTACGTGGAGGTAGAAAGTCAGGAAGGTCAAATGAACGCTTGGCCACACAAATTGCTAAACAAATGGCCGCAGTGCTTCCTGACATCGTGCTTCAAGTTCAACAAGCTCTCACCGCAAATCCCATCAACCCTCCGAATCATGAAGACCAGAGCGTCGCCAACTCTCCTTCTAAAACTCCCAAGTGCACCTACAAACACTTCAAATCTTGCGATCCCCCAAAATATGAAGGGACCGAAGGTGTTACCGCCCTCCTTCACTGGTTTGAAGAAATGGAAAACACTTTCCTCAATTGCGACTGTCCCGAGGACCGTAAGGTACGTTACGCAACTGGAAGACTGTTTGGGGTAGCCCTTACCTGGTGGAACACGGAAAAGGGTAAGCGAGGAGTTGAAGATGCCATGGCCTTAACATGGGAAGAGTTAAGGGAACTCATGAAAAGACGTTTCTGTCAGAGAAGCGAAATCAAAAAGTTGGAAGACGAATTCCACACACTGAAACAAAAGGAAGGAGATCACACTTCCTATAATAAGAGATTTCTCGAGCTGAACCAGATGATCCCTAATTTGTTCACCCCCTTGTACCACTTAGTTGAACATTACATTCGAGGTCTCCCCTCGAAAATTCAAGATTCGGTTTTAAGCACATCGCCTACAACACTTGAAGCCGCAATGGAGTTAGCTACAGAACTCACTGAAAATCGCATTCGAAACGGAAATTCAAAGATGAGAAGAAGAAAGCACCCATTGATACCCCAACTCCAAACCACCCAGTCTCATCCTCGAAGTTTGCTGGTAAGAGGAAGCGAAATGGCAAAAATTTTGCTGTCACTCAAACCAACCCTCCTATCACTGTTGCACCAATCACCCAAATTGCCCCTCCAGCTGCACCATTCAAAAAGCCATATACTGGCCCACATCCAAAATGCAACCGCTGTCAATACCATCCCCCTTCCGAAAATCCCTGCCAACATTGCACAAGTTGTGGCCGTGCGGGTCACACCAACCAAACCTGCCGTACCCTTCAACGAATGAATCGCAATCAACCTCCAACCCAAACCCAAAATCAGATAGTGGGCCAAACCCAACAACCCTTACTCCTACCACCTTCACAACACGTAGCCCAACCTTACTACCAACCCAACTACCCCATGATGCAACCCATGTGAGCTTGTTTCAACTGTGGGGACCCAAACCACTACAGGAACACATGTCCACGCCTAGTGAACATCATCCATGCCCAAGCTCACGCAAACCCGATAAACCGACCTAACCAAGCTCCCCCACCTGCCAGAGGGAGAGCTTTCAACATCTGCCAACCAAGCCAGGGCTGACAACAATGTGGTCAACGGTACGTTTCTCATCAATGGTAGTTATGCATCCATATTATTCGATACTGGTGCGGATAAGAGCTTTGTGTCCTTAGAATTTGAACCTATCCTCGACCAACCTCGTGTTAATCTCATCGAATCTCTAATGGTGGAAGTTGTTGACGGAAAACCCGTTTCATTAAATCTATTATACGCAATTGTACTCTCACCCTAAACGATCACGATTTTCCAATTGACCTTATTCCTATGGAAGGTTTCGATGTTATAATCGGTATGGACTGGCTCAGCCAGCATCACGCTGAAGTGGTGTGCCACAAAAGTTCATTCGCATTCCTCTTGCAGAGGTCAGACACTACGTATTTTTGGGGAAACCCCTTCGAAAGGACTCAAATTAATGTCCTGCCTTCAAGCCCGAAGATATCTCCGCAAGAACTATGTCGCATTCCTAACTCACGTCGTAAAAAGGAAAACAAGGAGAGGAAACTCGAAGATATCCCAGTTGTGAAAGAATTCCCACAAGTCTTTCCCGACGACATTTCAGGACTTCCTCCTGTGAGAGAAGTCGAATTTCGCATCGATCTTGTACTTGGCGCTACACCAGTCGCAAAATCTCCTTATAGGTTAGCCCCATCCGAAATGCAAGAGCTGGCCAGTCAACTGCAAGAGCTGACTGACAAAGGTTTCATACGTCCTAGCTCATCGCCTTGGGGTGCACCTGTTCTTTTTGTGAAGAAGAAAGATGGAACGTTTTGCATGTGCATTGATTATAGAGAACTCAACAAGTTAACAGTTAAAAATCGCTATCCACTGCCTCGCATTGATGACCTCCTAGACCAACTTCAAGGTGCCACCTTCTTTTCAAAAATCGAACCTTCGTTCTGGTTATCATCAGCTCAGAGTGCACGAAGAAGATATCCCAAAAACCGCCTTCCAGACTCGTTATGGTCATTACGAGTTCATGGTCATGCCATTCGGTTTAAGCAACGCCCCCACTGTCTTCATGGATTAATGAATAGGTATGCAAGCCCTACCTCGACCGTTTCGTCATAGTCTTCATCGACGACATCCTTATTTACTCCAAGTCTAAATCCGATCATGAGCGACACCTTCGACTCATCCTTACACTCTTAAGGACTGAAAAGCTTTACGCTAAGTTCTCAAAATGCGAATTCTAGGTTAGGAGAAGTACAATTCCTTGGACATGTCGTCAAAGACAAGGGAATTCATGTCGATCCTTCAAAAATCAAGGCAGTGCAGGAATGGCAAGCGCCACGTACCCCTACCGAAGTTAGGTCATTTCTTGGTTTAGCTGGTTACTATCGACGCTTCATTGCCAATTTTTCCCGTATTGCTGTACCACTCACGGCCTTGACTCATAAAGGAAAACCCTTCATATGGGGACCTAAGCAAGAGGAGGCCTTCCAAACTCTAAAGCAAAAACTTTGTGACGCACCTATCCTCACACTCCCTGAGGGTTGCGATGACTTTGTGGTATATTGCGACGCATCAGGGCAAGGTCTAGGCTATGTATTGATGCAAAGAGGAAAAGTGATAGCCTATGCCTCTAGGCAACTCAAGGTTCACGAGAAGAATTACACCACCCACGACCTGGAACTTGGAGCCGTTGTGTTCGCTCTCAAGATATGGAGACATTACCTCTACGGTACTAAGTGTGAAATATACACTGACCACAAGAGTCTCCAACATATCTTCAACCAAAAGGAGTTGAATATGAGGCAACGAAGATGGGTCGAACTTCTCAACGACTACGACTGTGAAATTCGGTATCATCCTGGCAAGGAAAACGTGCTGGCCGATTGGCTCAGTCGAAAAGGTTATGCGAACTCCATTGGTCTTCTATGTTCGCAAATCATAACCGACATCAAGGATCGAATCCGGGCAGCTCAACATGTTTCTGTAACAGAAAATGATGTACGCGATGAGCTGTCATGTGGAGCTAAACTCAAAATCGAAACCAAATCCGACGGTATTCTATACTATTTAAACCGCATATGGATTCCTGATCGCGATAACCTTCGTGATTTCCTCATGAATGAGGCACACAAAACCCGATGCTCTGTACACCCAGGAGCCGACAAGATGTATCAAGACCTACGATACACCTACTGGTGGCCTGGCATGAAAAAGGATATCGTTATTTTTGTTTCCAAGTGCCTTACCTGTTCCAAAGTAAAAGCTGAACATCAAAGACCTTCAGGACTTCTGGTCCAACCCGAAATACCTGTATGGAAGTGGGAAAACATAACCATGGATTTCATTACCGGGTTACCTCGCACCTCCAGTGGGTATGACACCATATGGGTAATAATCGATCGTCTTACAAAGTTATCTCACTTCATTCCGATTCACGAGGACTTCAAGAACGAGAAGTTAGCTCGTATCTACATCAGCGAGATCGTAAGCCGTCATGGTGTACCATTAAGCATCATTTCAGACCGTGATGAGCCGTACAAACCGCCTTGGGTACACGATTAGACCTCGGTACCGCTTTTCATCCTCAAACTGATGGTCAATCTGAACGCACCATCCAAACCCTTGAAGACATGCTGCGAGCATGTGTCATAGACTTCAAAGGGAACTGGGACGCTCACCTACCATTAGTGGAATTTTCGTACAACAATAGCTATCATTCAAGTATCGGCCTGGCTCCTTTCGAAGCTTTATATGGTCGTAAGTGCCGATCTCCAGTATGTTGGCACGAAATTGGGGAAGCGCAAATCACCGGACCATAATTAATTCAAGAAACAACCGACAAGATCCTTCAAATTCGAAACAATCTTCTAGCGGCTCAAAGTCGTCAAAAGAGTTATGCTGACAAACGACGAAAGCCCTTGGAGTTTGACATTGGTGATCAAGTACTTTTAAAAGTATCACCGTGGAAGGGAGTGGTTCGTTTTGGCCAGACGGGCAAGCTAGCACCACGCTACGTAGGACCTTTCAAGATACTCGAAAGAGTAGGTCCTGTAGCATACAAGCTTGACCTACCAGAAGAGCTCAACAGAATTCATCCCACATTCCACGTATCAAACTTGAAAAAGTGCCTAGCCGATGAAAACCTCCACATTCCTCTAGAAGACATTCAAGTCGATGAATCGATGCACTTCGTTGAAAGACCAGCAGAAATCATGGATTTCGGAGAGAAGCGTTAAAGGCGAAGTCGTATTCCAATTGTCAGGGTACGTTGGGAGTCGAAACGAGGACCCGAGTTTACTTGGGAACGTGAAGACTCAATGCGCGAGAAATACCCGCATCTTTTTCCGGTTACCACTACTACTTAAATTTCGGGACGAAATTCCTAAAAGTAGGGGATACTGTATCATTTATGAAAAACGGGTTCAAAACCGCTTCGTTTAATAATCAAGCATTCGGTTAAAAGTTCGTTGCGTATTGATTGTGCCGACTATTTTTAAACATCTCATAATTAATAAATATTATAGAAGTTAAAAACCATAATTAATAAATAATAATAATAAGTAAAATAAACTTAAAAATAATAAATAGAGTCGCCGGGTCTCGAACCCGGGTCTCCCGCAAAGACACACACACACCACACCACTCCTCCACACACATCATTTGTGTTATGTACTGAAACAAATAAAACTTATAGTAAAAAAACCGAAAATCAAAACCGGTAATCAGCGCGCCCAGAACTCGCAATCACCGAAAAAACCGAAACTCCGCAAATGTTGCCATTTCCCTTGACTGAAACGCATAAACTGATTTCGACATTAGTTATAACCGTTGCCTGGCACTCAATTTCAGTCAAAACCTTTGGAAATCATTGACCGCGAATCTTGCCCCTAATTCGAACTTAATCGGCCTGTCCTCCTTATAAATACCCACTCAAACTCCTGGTAAACATTTCGCTCATAACCGCACTCTCTTTCCGAGCTTTATTCCTTCCAAATCACGTCGCCGGAGATCTTCGCACTCGCCGGATATGCCGGAATCGCTGATCAGAAAACCGCATTTGTTCTTCAGACGGTATAATTGTCTAAACTCCTTACTACCTCTTGATTGATAATTTAATTGCTCAAATCAATAATCAAAACTGTTAAATCAGTTCATTCAGCCGGAAATCGCAAATCAGGGTCGATGAAACTTGCCGGAAATCTGAAGAAAACTCTCTATTTTGGTATATCATATTACTTAATCTTTATTTTCCTATTCTATTTCAATCGAGTATAAGTTTGTTGGTCGATTAAGCAAAACAGTCGGGTTCACTGTTCTGTGTTTTTCTTAGTGAAGAAGACGAAGCCTAAGTTGTGTATTAATGTAATTAAAATCGGGTATATAACCGGGTTAGACACACACTCCAGCGGTGGACTGTGTGCAAATATAAAACACACGTCCCGGGTTCGAATCACCGACTTTCTAAAATAAAACCAACATTTTTAAAACCTATTCAGATCAATTCACAGTATATATATAAGAGGAATATAATCCAGTAGTTAAGCATATTAGACACACAGCCCAACTGGTTGGGCTGTGTGCACTCGAACCGAAGGTCCCGAGTTCGATTCCGGGTTTCTGTAACCGGTTCGGCCATATTAAATCATTTTTAATAAAAACTAAATAAGGTTAAAGTTAGTTAGTATATTATATATATAATTAAAACAGAGAATATTTCGGGTTAGACACGTAGCTCAGTTGGTAGAGTTGCGTGCACGTATACGAGAGGTCCCGAGTTCGAACCTCACTCGCCGCATGGAATACATGCTGTCTGACCGGTCAGACCCGGTCAAACCTGACAAAGTCAACCCATTTTTTATTTATTTTTGTTTATTTATTTAATTGAAAAATTATTTAAAATACTTAAAAATAAGGTTTTTAAAGTTAAAAATTTGCATTTAACTCACAAAAATAAATCTAAAAATCTCATTAAAGAACACTAATTAAAAATAGTAATCTCAAATAAAATTTATTTATTTAATCGAATTATGTCGTTATTATTTATGTTAGTTTTCCCTCGTCGGTTGAATCATAATATTCGTGCGCATTCCTCGTCATCAAGAAACGCATCCACTGTGAGTGAATCTCTACCAATTCCCCGTTTTAATCATGTTTTAGGGTGTATCATGTGTCGTACTATTCTTTTATTTTATTTAAACACTTGTGCATACATCATATCCGTGATCAAATGTGTATCAATTGTTGTGTGAATTATATGTAGATTGAATTTTATCATTTCAGTGCACGCATTTCATTTGGCCCATCAGTTCCCCGTGGGATACGGGTTGAGCATCAGGAGCCTCATTAGATCGGCTCCGTTTGATTGAGCCTTGATCTCAAATACATAATCATTCATGTCATATACTCATCCAAAGTGGTTTGTGATTGTTTATATATATATGTTTGCTCACATGTGATTAATGCACGACTTTCCTTTAATAAATAAAACAAGAAATTAGACCACAATGTTTTATCAAGGTTCACTCGCCAACTTTTGTTGACCCAAAATCTCCCCCGTTTTACACATGATACAGGTGATCCAGCCGAGACCGGAAACACTTAGGATGGCCTAGAAGAATAAACAAGTTCATGCTTTGGAATAAATTTATAGTTTCATTTTCCTTTGTAATTGTATGAATTTTGTTTTTGGATATTTAAGTTTGTAATTTGAATTTAATAAATATGAAACATCTTAGTAAATATCATGAGCTTTGGTGATAACCCAATTATGCCCCGACTTTTATTCCGGTGCGGGTCGGGGTGTGACATCCACTTTAAGATCACATCACGTTCTCTCTTAATATCAGCTGTAGCAGCATTTCCCATGTACAACTTCTCTTCTCCCACCACTTATTTAAAAGTATTAAAGAGGGTCTTGCTGGGTACATATGGCGGGTTGCCCTAGTGTCAACCCACCACCCTTTTGGCTCGTTAGCCACCAAATTTACCTCCTCCATCATAGCAGTGAGGTCTGAAAATATGGCCACTAAAGGCATACCATCATCATCAACCATAAGAGCTGTGTCACATTTAGGCTCTTTGCATTGGTCAGCACGATGACCCGTTTAGTCCGCAGTTGTAACACTTCCCTTTAAAGGGACCAGCCTTCTTCTTAACACCATCTTTCTTTGGCCCAAGGTCAACACCTTTGTTTTTCCCCTTGCCATTAAACTTGTGGCCTTTGTTACCCTTATGACCCCTTAAGGATTGACCATGTTCCACAAGGTTTATCTTTTGAAGAAGCTTCAACTTGACTTCCTTTGTGTGACAACCTGTTGTCTTCTTGAATACGAAGACGAACCGCAAGGTCTTCAATGGTCATTTCCTTTCGCTTATGCTTAAGGTAATTCTTGAAGTCCACCCAACTAGGAGGCAACTTTTCAACAATTGCTGCCAATTGGAATGTTTCACTAAGATTCATTCCTTTAGACAAAATGTCACTAAGAATAATCTGCAATTCATGAACTTGACTCATAACAGTCTTTGAATCAATCATTTTATAGTGCAAAAATCTAGCCACAAGATACTTTTTAGTACCCGCATCCTCGGTCTTGTATTTGCGTTCCAACGACTCCCATAATTCTTTGGCGGATGGAACCTTGAGATAGACGTTATACAAGGCATCTGACAAGCTGTTTAACACATAGTTGCGACATAGGTACTCAGAATGTTTCCATGCATCAACAGCACTCACAGATTGAACATCATATGTCCCTTTTGCGAGAACAGGAGGGGACTTAGTCAGAAACCTCGCAAGGTTTAGAGTCATCAGATAGAACAACATCTTCTGTTGCCATCATTTAAAATTTAAACAAGTAAAATTCTCTGGTTTTTCAGCATGGTTAGCAACCGCTTGAGCCGCTTGGGTACCAACTAATGGTCCCCTGGTAGTGGATGTGGATCCAATGGTGGTTGATGTGTTTGCTTGAACAGTAGCCATTTCTGAAACAAGAGTAAAAAAACAATCAGTTTATGGTAGAAATGATTTCATTTATAGAAAACCAACGCAAACTACAAAAGTTTTGCAATAAACAAAAGAAACACTTTATAAAAATTTTTAAAAAACCAAAACAGTGAACGGGTTTTAAAATCTGTTTTAAACTTGTAGGGCAACCGTTCACAAAATAATATAGAATTTTATTAATCAAATTCGGGTTACATTACATAAACAGGAACTCAAGTATACAGAATCAAAATACAATTCAAAATTGAACTGAGAAACAAATTACAAAGAAAAAGAAAAAAATAAAACAAAGGTGACCGAGGCACGTGAAAGTCACGCTTCCCTTGAAACAGAGTTCGGGCCACCCAGGTGAACCCGTCAGTTTCCAAGGGTACAACAACAACAACAGATTGTACTGCGAGGACAGCCAAGCACCCGAAAGAATACCTAAAAC
This sequence comes from Scalesia atractyloides, assembly GCA_947069175.1. Lineage (NCBI taxonomy): Eukaryota > Viridiplantae > Streptophyta > Magnoliopsida > Asterales > Asteraceae > Scalesia > Scalesia atractyloides. The sequence continues at coordinate 20,361,400 of CAMTDV010000028.1, read as the reverse complement.
AAGAGTTCTCAGGGATGCAAAGTTATGAAAAACGTTTGATGTTTGTGTATGAACCATACGTTTTCTGTCTTCTGTATCCTCAACAAAGCATAAAGCTTTGCATATAATATGTTTAGAAATCACACTCAAAGTTCAGAATTGAATACATAATTCAATAAAAATTAAGTCTTAAATTCAATGACCTAATGAATTCTGAGAACTTAATTCACTTGACCAGTAGGAATGTAGACAGTCACCAGACCACTGGCTCAAGCGACATCTAAAAAATAGTAAAGGCGGCTCCAAGCGGCTCGCGACGATGCAAACGTGTGAAATGCAAAGTGCGCCATCAAAGCGCCACATTGCGCCCATCGCCCTCGTCCCGGTCCCATGACCGGGCGCGTGTTGGGTGCTTCGCACCCTCCTGGCTACCACTGAGTGTGACTTGTCACATAGGAATACATTCGTGTAGAGAATTATAAATATAAATCCACAAAAGATTTATCTCTCCACCAATGTAGGACAAACACAACTTCCCACACATAAAATTCCAACACACAATTAAACCTTATTGTATCTCATTTATTTGTTTTTCAAAATTTCCAACACGGACAACATGTAAGAAATTTAAAAAAGGGACAACCACTCGGTTGTCTGGTTGTCGTTTCTTTTTGCCTGCGTATATCCCCACCGAAGATATGTTTAACTCAACAGTACCTGTCATATGCATTCCGAGGCGACTGTATCTAAAAACATTTTGGCCACATAATCAGAATAGGGGATGGGGTTTGCTATACCTACCCTTGCGGTCGAGGTACGTGACGTGCTCGTCGATGTGCGCTTAAACATTTCTCCATCCTCAAAGGCATCCAACCCTTTGATTGGCCAAATTGGCAAGACATCCAATAGTTGAATGTATCTATGCTTTAGCCGCTGGAGTGCCTCGTGGGGTTGGGTCCTCGGCTAACCGAACGCCTAAGTTCTGTCAGATCTTGCCTCGAAGGGCTACCAATGCATCCACCCTTTAGTAATGTAGCCAATACCATCCGATTACAAGAGCAATGCTTTAAAAAGTATGGTCCAAGAGAGGTAATTTTTTTTTACGGTCAACAAAACAAAAGGCTTAAATGCAAAAATACCTCCGTGTGCCCAAATGACGGATCATCTACGTGCATCTCTACTACAACTGCACCAGCATTTATGCCTTTCAGCTTACCACACCCGAACCCTCCATTCCCGATTGCATACCCTTGACGCCGGGTTACATGTCTTTAGTCACGTTGTACGTTACTAATTTTCTTTTTGCATTCACGGATGTGCATGAAAAAAAATTGGCCTTCAACAGTAGACATAAAAGAATTGCAAGGTTTTACTTGACATAACATGCGTGTAAAAAAATATTTATGTGCAATTTTAAATTTATATAGACAATTGACACCTTAGGTAAAAAAACAGATTACACTTATACTCGTGCATGAAAATAAAGGTTGAAACTCCTAACCCCAGCGTAAATAATTTTTGTGACATTCAATACCGTATTTTTTTCAAATTCATAAACTATACGTAAAAAGTATAACGTTTTATACTCAACTCCATGCATAAACAAATTTCCTGAGCGTCTTCATTGTACGGTATAATTTTGACATACAACCTCGTACGTAAACAATCTTTCCTCACGTAAACAACTTTAACTACAACCCCCGGTTACATTTTGACGTAGGCTCCCCTGTGTGTAATTAATTTTTCCGACAATCAATACCATACGACCATAAGAAAGCACTTGTGAAATCTTTGTTAGGGGACACTACACGTAATTAATTTTTCCGACAATCAATACCATACGACCATAAGAAAGCACTTGTGAAATCTTTCAACACACTTGTGTATTTGTTAGGGGACACTACACGTAAAAAACGTTAACATTTTTTTATTCAACATTCAAACATGTACGTAAAATATACAATGCGTCACATTTTTTTTACACAGAGGTTATATTCAACACAGATGTAACTATATTTCTTTTATGCCATGGATCACCGGGAGACCATCTTCAAAACATCTTAGTTTGTACATATTTTAGATAGAAAGTTATATTCAAGTTTATTTTAACCATCCAACTTTTTTTTGGGACCTTGCTATGTAAATGTAAAAGTAGACATTATACAACCACTACCCTAACACTTGCATCCTGTTTTATTCATAACACAACATATATATATATGTATATATCTCACAAGAACATGGTGCACACAACGATACGAAACACATCATGGGGATGGAACGCCTACCAACACCTAAAACACCGCCAAATCACAACCACATCCAATTCTTCAATAAAGCAGGGAAACGCTAACCACGGCGCATTCGGACGCCCAAGAAAAACCACGAAAATCAGTCTCATAGTCCTCCCCACCTATTGCATCCACCCGATCATACTCACCGCAACTAACCTCAAATGTTACCTGCTTGGGTACCCAAACCTGCTTCACTGTTGCCCCTGCTCCCCCCATCGCATACGGTGGCGACCCAAAACTACCTCCACATGAAGGACGGAAACCACCCTTCGCATTTGCTTTAGGTGAACCAAAGGGCTAAAACGTGGTACGAGGGGACAGGGGGAACCAAATGGCGTTGAAGGGGAACCAAAGTGCCCCACGCCAGGGGCGACGAGAGGAGGGGAACCAAAACTAGTTGCAGGGGAACTAAAATGGGGGCGATGGGAACAAAGTGGGTGGGAGGGAAAGTGGCTCGGAGGGGAACCAAACTGGACCAGAGGAACCAAATTTGGTCGTGGAGGAGCCAACGTGGGACAGATGGGTACCGTATTGGCTAGGAGGGGAGCCAGTCGGCTGAGTGGGGATCCAAACCGAGATTGGGCTCGATTGCAATACAAGTTGTCAACGATCCCACACTTTTACCCCTTTCCCGCCCCTGTCTTGATGAATGGGGAGCCAAAGCGTATCTTGGTTCGATTGCAGCCCTAGTTGTTGACTATCCCATGCTTGCGTTCTTTTGCTTTCCTATTCTATTCGGGTTGGGGGGATTCGGGTAACTCACTTACCACATCTGTTTCCCGACATACTTGTCTTCCGACACACCTAAAAAATGTAATACTAATGTTTATACACAAATGAGCGAGTTACAAATAAACCATACGCGTAAAAAGAATACTTTCGTCTCTTAACCTTTCGAGGTTGCAGTGTTACGTGGACGCCACACTTTACGATCATCCGCCATTTGTTTTATTTCCTGGCAACTACGAAAAGCAAGCTCAATATTAATTATTGAAATCACCGAAAATATATATTTTTAAGCACCAAATTAATGCAAGAAGAAAAGAACAGAAGGTGTAAAAAAATATATGTGTCGTTTTCGTGTCTCGACATTTCCAAGTATTCGTTTAGCATTTGTGTAAAGGTATATGTATCCATGTAATTTATACTTTGTAACTTTCAAGTATTTGGTGTTTGTATGTTTGGGTATTTCTGTGTTTAAGCGTGTATACCCTATTGTTTCTAGATACATGCACATGAATACACATTTTACTTATACACATAAAATGGGTGTTTCTAAATATATATTTTTGTCATCCGATATATATATATATATATATTAGAGGTTCATGTGAGAAAATTTAAAAGTGTGAGAAGGATAAGAAAGATTGTGGAGGTGACATGTGTCCCTTTTTATTTTGGTAGTTTAAGGGTATAAGTGTAATTTAACTAACAAAATCTAATTATGGAATGAATATATATGCAACAAATTTTTGGCAATTATTGTAGGGATTTTCGAATTTGAAATAACACCCTAACTCATAAAAACACTACAACATCTATATTGAAGGCATACATTTTATAAAGAACACAAATATAACTCATCAAAACACCCTAACTTATAAAAACACTCTAACTCATAAAAACACCATAGCATGTATATTGAAGGCATACATCTTATAAAGACAGAAATATAAAAAAAATAGCACCATAACTCATTAAAACACCACAACAGTTATATTGAAGGCACACATCTTATAAAGAACACCCTAACATTGAATATAACTGAAATAACACCCTAATATAACACTAGTTAACACTTTAATCAGAATCAAAAAGAAATAACACCCTAAATATATAAAAACAGAAATAACTCTAATAAGTATATCAATATGGTACTCATATTAAAGATAAAAAACACTTTGTTATTATGGTGTAATTTTTTTAAAAAAGAGTTACGTATAAAAAGTTATTGATGTTTAAAAAAGAAGGGGGGAACTTTGCATGTGTATAATGTTAGTTTCTTAATTTAAAAATATTAAATTTACCTTTATACCCTTAATCTAGAAAATTAGTTAGTTTAATAGTCAACATTATTTACAGAATTGGCACTATGATCTCAACCATTAGATTAAATATCTAATGGTTTAGATTCTTTCTTATCCTTCTCACACTTTTATATATATGATTTGATTTTAATTTAAGAAAATAATCATAAGTATTTAGAAAAATTGTCTAGGAGTTTAAGACTTAATCATTTTGATAAATCTTTGCCTAATCACGATTAAGGTCACTAATCATGTTTAGTCACGTTAATCATCTTTTTATCACACCTTAATCGCGATTAGAATTTTATGAAATTTCTCCAAGTTTTCCCTTAAATTATGGCGTTTTCCACGTTTTTAAAACGTATTTTAAACACTTTTAAACTCCCCAAATCATCATCAACACAATCAGTTTACAAACCATCAACATGTCCATATTAAAATCTTCATGAACTTGTTTATATAATTGTCAAGTCTTCTAAAATAACCATATTTTTGTACTCAACATTTAATCCCACTTTTTATATAAGCTTTTGTTAGAGGGGATCGACTCTCCTCTTTGAGCACCGGACCGCTTCGACTCAGCTAACAAAGGCGGAATTCAATTGCTAGCGAGTTAGACAAACAAACAATCAAGTAAGCTGCTTAAACGCCTTTACTTCATATATTAATAAAAGTGAAAGTTACAGACGAGTAAACAAATGGATAGGGCTTCGCCGTAGTCACACACCAACAGATTATCCACAACACTCAAGCTCCACTATTTATAGGCCAACATGGCTCGCACAGGAGTGAGTGTGTAGGCTCGTACGAGTGGTGCCTCGTACGAGTGACAAGGTGTCACTCGTACGAGCCACATCAGCTCACTCATACGAGCCACTACAATACATAAAATATAAAAACTAAGCCCTATATACACAACCGACATATCCTAGACGTAGGCAATAGACATTATGCACTAACAAACTCCCCCTTGGATATTGCCGTAGTCTTGGATAGTCTTCAAAAATTCCTTCAAAATGTTTGACATTTAACATCCAAAGAAACGTTTCGGTGGCCTGCGACGCTCCTCAGATGATATCGGCGTTTGGTCTGTAGGGGGAGGCTGATTGTACGTGTTGCCAAACCGAAAGCTTCTCAGCGATGCAATCCTTGCTCTCTCAGCAATCCTTTCAGCATTTTTCTCCCTTTTCCGTTGCTCTTTTTCTTCAAGCTTTCTCCACGAAGTGTTCCATGTTTTACTTGAATGTATATCATTAGCATAACAAACATTAACAATCTTCTGAAATTGTAGAGCCTGCTCTTTGTCCTTTTCTTCATAACTAATCTTCACATAAAATAAACATTCAATATCCTTCTGCGAACAGTTGACTAGCCACATCGGGTCTAGTACTCGAATACCGCACCATAAACCATATATACGCTTGTGCGCAATGACGGATTCGGATAGTTCTTCTGTAATTTTCCTTGAATATTCATCCGGTTGGACATAAATCACAGCTTCGCCTGTGCTCGAATCATAGTGCCACCATTTGAATATCTTATGAAAATCCTGTTCCATTCTGATCAAAGGCATATTCTTCATTACTCGTGGCCTTTTCACAATCAACATAACAACTTTCTCCTTCGTCACTGGATCAATCTTGGTAACTCTTTTGGGGAAATGCGGCTTCCAACTTTTAAAACCGTGTGTAGCTTCAAGCTTTATCAATCTCCACAGCCGCTGGTCATGAAATTTCATCTTTAGATTAATCATCTTAGTCTACACAAGCTCTTTTATATCCCATAACGGCAGGGTCTTTATGTCGCTTAAGTATCAAAAGTACTGGAGCCCATATTCCCTCTTTATCACATGTACATCTAGTTCCTCGATCCATCCCCAGCTAATAATATCCCCTAGAGAAATATCAGCATCACGTGTGAAGAATGCTAGGGGATGTTTGTATTTACGTTCTTCTGGTAATTCCTTAAACCATAGTTTCCGCATTTCAGCTATCTCCTCTTTTGATAATCGTTTAGGCACCATTCCCTGCTTCATAGCCTCTTCTACTTTATGTTTCAACAGGTCATCGCTTTCGGCTGTGAACATTTCTCTAAAGGTTGGGAAGTCATCCGTACCCTCACCGGCATCATTTGTAGTATCATCGTCATCGGAATTATCCTCCACGACAACCTTATCGTAATCATGTGCTTCAAAAAAGTGTTTGAAGAGATAATCTTCAGGCTGGATAGCACTGATGTTGTTTAGCTCATCTTCGAAGTCAAATTCAAATGAATCTTCATTCACACCTAACATTTTTGCAACCTCTTCCTTTGTATAATTGTGGATATATTCACATTCTTCCACATCATGTTCCAAATAGAAAATCTTCGGTTTAGGCACGACAGGAACAGTTGACATAGCAGTCACTGTGAGAATTCCTGCCTTCTTAGAATCCTTTGAGCCATCATACGACTCCCCCTGACCTTGGTCATCATCAAGTTGGTTGGCCGAATCATTCAAGTACACAGAAAAATCAATATCATCATTCATAGTCCAGATTCCGTTACAAGAATTCCTGAACCTCCCTTATCACTATCATCATCCTCCTATCACTATCAGATATTTTCTTTGACGCGTTATCTGCTTCGTCTAAGTCTTCATCAACTTCCTGAAGATCTTTCATAGGATCCTCTCCAACCTTTTCTTTCCCCTTGCCTTGAGCGTCAGTTAATTCTTTAGTAATTCGTTCACACTTTGCTACCCTTTCTCTGGCTTCCTCCCTTTCTATCTAATCGATTTCTGCTGCCCGATTAATCGTAAGCTTTTTGATAAGAATTTTCTGAAACAAGCTCATCTGTCTTTGATTCTTTAGGCATTCTTCGTCATATTCTTCCATGCTTCCTGCAGCCTTTCGTTTTCCGACACCATACTTGCTAAAATAGCTTCGAGATTCTGTCGATCTTCTTCTAAGCTCTTAATGCACTCCTGCAGCTCGGCAATCTTAACGTTATTCGGCATGACTTGAGTTTCTAACTCTGTAATCCGTGAGTCATTGAACATATCAGCCGAATATATTCGCCCCCAGGAATATCACCTAATCAAAGTCAAATTGATCTTCTAATCTGGATCCCTTTATGAAATTGGGGTGGAGATTGAGTCGTGTGAGGTTGTGGGGTGGGTTGGGTTGTGGTGACGGTTGTGGAGGTGGTTGTGGTGATGGTTGTGGTGATGGTTGTGGAGTAGGTTCAACATTCGATGCTTATCAGCCTTCTTCTGCAACTTACGCTTAGACCAAGCTTTCAGAGAGTCTGTTTTTCTAGCTGCTGGCCTCTTCAAACTGCTTGTTGTTGGCCTCTTAGATGTCTTGAGAACAGGAGTATCGCTATCAGAATCAGATGGTACATAAGTAGCATCGTCCTATCTTGTCTCTTTTCTTTTCCTCTCCTCAGCCTTTCGTTGTTCTTCAGCCAAATGCTTTTGGCTCTTTCTTTTTCTTCAGCAATCATATCCTCTGAATCAGTACTAGAGGAGGATGCCTCTTCATCTCTACCGACTTCATCGTCAAATGCCTATTGCTCTATATCAGCTGCAACGGTCTCAACATTCACTTCAATCTCTGGCTCATCGATCAAACTATTGCCAGCCGATGCACGTTTCTTTTGCTGAGGAGCAGAGGAGGAAGATGTGGTGGCTTGTTTTGGTTTTGTCCCCTTACCCTCTTTTTATCCTCTTTTGTGAACCAAACGCTTCTCTTCGATACAAATCCATCCAACGCGTCAATCTCTTCAGTCTCATCTCCATTGTCATCCTTTCTCCACTTCCCCTTGGGCGGTGCCACATAATCATTGTCTATAATAGCCCCAAAAACTGGCTTGGCATTCGGGGAGGCTTTCAAATGAAGATTCATCTTTTTTAGAGTAGACACATCCATGTGTTCAAGCCTCAAAATATCTTCTTTCTTTTTCTTTAGATTGTTGTGGAGATGATCCATCAGCATCTTCACAAACATCGGGTACTCAAGGAATTTTGCTCTCTGAATATTCTATACCATCTGCATAAATATGAGCCTTGAGAAGTTATACGACAGATTTAGGATAAGTGCTGTAATCATGCACATTTGGTAATAAACGAAATCATCAAAACCTCCATTTCTATGACTTAGGGCGTGAATAATACAATGAGCGATATATCTGAAAGGCGCGCTCAGATTACCCTTCTTGAATGGTGCAGCATTGACGTATCCTGCATATCCCATTTGATAGAAGTACCCCTTGAACTTTAACACTTTTCGAATCAAATCTTCAGTGATTTTCACTTGGATATCTTGGTTGTTAATCTTCACTGCCGAGACCATAGCATTAACTTCTTCATCAAATTCTGCGGCGTCCCAAAAACATTCGACGTGCGGTCGGTAAGCCGTGTGTCTGTCAGTAAGAGCCTTCGTAATTGGTAGTCGACTCAAAAATTCTAGCACTTCTCTATACGCTGCGATCTCTGGAATGTTTTCGTCTAATAAACAACAGATGTTTTGGAATGGAGAAAACGAAGACTTCTTGATCTACATACATAAAAATTTCCAACACTTTGATAAATTTTCAACATTTTCAAATCTTTGACACTCGTACGGGTCACCATTCGTACGAGTCAGATAATTACTTAACAGTTTAGGTTTGAACAACTCGCTCGTACGAGTGGTGTCTCGTATGAGTCAAAGAGTTTCATAACATTAAGGACTTACTCGTACGAACGATCACTCGTATGAGTGACGAGAATAATCTGATTTAAAAAGCTTACTCGTACGAGCGATCATTCGTACGGGTCATGAATCACATAAAATAACACCTTTCAAACCGAACTTAAAATATGTAAATTTTAACAAATTGAATGATGATTTAGAGGTTAAAAGGGCTGATTTGTACGATTTTAAGTTCAATTTTATATTTTACCGGTCTAATTATCCTAAATCTATGTTTTAAGTCCTTTTGGTCCAATTTCGGCATTATAACGGCTCAAATCTTGAATTAGTACCTTTCCCATCGAAAGAGGTGTGCAAATCAACCTCCCCGAAGTCAAAGAAACGTGATATGATCAAGAGAATGTGAAATAGGAACTGGATCGCACAAAGAGTGTTTTCAATCGCACAGAGTCACATATGTGACTCGTGCGAGTGAAAGCCTCTTTTATACTCACCAAGTCATTAGTACGAGTGATGCCTCGTACGAATAAGGCCTTTATCATTCGTATGAGTCAGATAGTCACTCGTACGAGCCAGTTCCTTTCACTTGTTTTTCCTTTTGATTTATTATTTGAAATTATCTGTTTTTACTTCCCACTCAGTTGACTGAGTCCAAGTTAATGACCCCGGTTAACTGATTTGCCTTCCAAGTCCAAGTTAATGACCTTGGTTGACCGTTGTTTGACCAAAACAATTTTTTTAGATTAGCTCCCAGCCCGTGATCATCAGCTATCCTTCAGCAACTGTCGCTTTGACTTTGACTAATGATATTTCCATCATCTGTAGACGAAAAACTAAGATAGAAATTAAATCCTTTTGTGTTTTTCAAAGTTTTGCTAAAAGAAAACTAAAAATATTTTTGGGTTTTTCTGAAAAGAAATATAAAGTAAATAAAGACGTATTTACATACATATTTTTGTGAGTTTGTGTTAGAGGATCACATCAGTTATTTAGACAAATCACCAATACCGTTGATCTTGGTAATAACTTAAGGTCTTAAACAGATTTACTTAGATTGCCAATATACTGATCCATTTAAACTTCTACACATTTCTCAATTGTTTTCAAGATATGTAGGTAATTTTAAAGGAACATGAAGTAACTGTGTTTTCCATCTAAGAATATACTCCCGTATCAAGATTCCCAGAATTTCATCTCACAGGTGAATATAAATAACTGATATCTGTAAATGGGGTGAATTGAGAGACCGTGAGAGCTCAAGTTAGTATTTCCATACAGAGAAAGAGATGAAGGCTCGACTTTAGGTGGTGTTGCGTTTAGGAATCTTTTTGAACTGCAGATGTCGTATCTTTTTATGACATATACTCATTTTTATGCAGCTTTTGGAAGTGAATAATGCGTAAAGTATTATACAAGTTCTAGGTTATTGTTGACGCATAATCAGAAGAACTCGGATAGTACCATAAATATTAATTAAATATAAAGACCTAGTATCACAAAATCTGGCATTCTCTCAAATGAAATTTTGGAGTACTAAGTCCATATATCCAAGAGATGTTGACCCACAAATTACTCAGTTTTTCTTTTAAGTTTATATTTTGAAGAACAATTTACTAAACGTGTGAAGCCTATTAGCACAACATTAGTAAGATCTGTTTAATTACCTGTTTAATCATTTCATTTATTTAGCATACTGTGATAGTCCGCTGATGAGATATGATTCCCTCTTTTTCACAAAAACTCTTTTTGTCCTTTTTTAATGTTTTTGTATTTTTCACAAGTTTTATTCCCCTAAAATCAAAAACATATTTTTGCGTTTTAGTTTTTAAGAAAGAAAGAAAAGTATTTATAGAAAAAAACATATGTCATACCGATGAGAATCACATTAAGTCCTCGTCATCCTCGAATTCAACCTCATTTCCATCCCCTGATGTCAGATTTTTTAAGCCATTTAATTTCAAAGATTTTTAAATCTTGATCTATCAAAAGCTTTGGTGTAAAAATTTGCTTTTTGGTCATTAGTGTGGATTTTTCCAATTCGAACAAAGTATTCCTCATAACAATCACGGATAAAGTGGTGTCGAATTTCTACGGTGTTTAGTGCGTGAGTGTTGAATTGGGTTTTTAGTGATATCAATAGCCGCCTTGTTATCTACATATATGGACGTGTCAAGAAATTGCAGTCCGAATTCTCTCATCTGCTGTTGTATCCAGAGTATCTGGGAACAACAACTGGAGGCTGAAATGTATTCAGCTTCACACGTAGAGAGAGCGATCGCGATCTGTTTCTTGCACTACCATGTTACCAAACGGGTTCCGAAGAACTGGCAACCAGCCGTTGTAGATTTGGCATTGAGCTTGCAGCAACTAAAATCAGAATCTGAATAACCCGCAAGATTGATTTGTCATGTCGAGGATACCACAAGCCGGTGCTTGGACATCCTTTCAAGTAGCGCATGATTCTTTTGACGGCTAACATGTGTTAATCTCTTGGATTGACTGATAACAGGCACACATGCATGTAGGATACATGATATGAGGTCTTGAAGCTGTGAGATACATCAAGGATCCTATCATGGAGCGATATAATGTTTCATCGACTTTGACTCCATGAACATTTGGACAAATGTTGTGGTTTGTGGCTAATGGAGTTGATGCTGGCTTAGTTCCTGTCATGTTAAATTTCTCTAACACATCATGAACATACTTCGTTTGGTGAATGAAGATGCCATCAGGTAATTGTTCAACCTGAAGTCCTAAGAAAAACTTCATCTCCCCCATAGCACTCATTTTGAACTTCTTTTTCATGACTTCTTCAAAGTCTTTACACAACTTATTATTTGTCGATCCAAAGATGATATCATCCACATAAATTTGTACGATACTCAGATGTCCATCCACTTCCATGGTAAAGACGGTACTATCTACTGTGCCTCTGGAGAAACCGTTTCCCAGAAGATGTTTGGAGAGTGTCTTGTACCAGGCTCTCGGGGGCTGCTGCAGTCCGTATAACGCTTAGTTCAACAGATAGACCTTATCCTTGTGTATCAGATCGACAAACCCCGGTGGTTGGCCGACGTACACCTCCTCGTTTACCTTACGGTAAAGAAATGCAGACTTCACATCCAATTGGTACATCATGAAATCTTTCCATGATGCAACGGCCAAGAAAATATGGATAACTTCAAGCCGTGCGACAGGGGCGTAGACTTCGTTGTAGTCTATCCCTTCTTGTTGATGGAAGCCTTGGACCACGAGCCGAGCTTTGTTTCTAACCACAATACCTCTATCATCTCTCTTGCACTTGAAGACCCAACAAGTATTAATCTTTTTATGATGATCAGGTAGGTCAACAAGCTTCCAAACACCAAGTTTCTGGAATTGAAGCAACTATTCTTCCATTGCATCCACCTGGCTTTCTTCATTCATATTGTCTTTCCAGTTTCCTGGTTCGACATGCGAAACAAAACAACTGTAAGAAAGTCTGGTTTGTAGTGGAGCAACATATGTATAAAAGCAACTTAGATCCTTATTGATCTGATTTCGAGTTTTCACCCCGGTTTGTAAGTTGCCAATAATATTCTCCAACGGATGGTAAGATAGTGTCCTTGGCATCACTTCGCTTGGAATGTCTACTTGACTTTGCAAATTCGTGACAACTTCATCAGCAACCGGTTCAGAGGATGTAGCTTCATTTCTGCTATTGGATTTATCATGTTGAGTGTTAAGAAAGCTTTGAATTTGCTCTGATCCTTCATTAGAACTGGTTCATCCATCATCAAAAGTAGGTTCATGATCAGAATCGACAACAATTGGTTGATGGGCAGATGATTCGGCAGTATTCAAGACTAGTACATTTACTGAGTCTTGCAGAGTATTGCTCAGACCTACTTCAGAAGAGTTAGAGACAGGAAGTGATGGGGAAATCACCAACGGTCTTGAAACTTGCTCTTGATTGGAGATTTGATTTTGTTGAAAAAGCATAACAAGTTCTTCTTCTGAAGGTACTTCTAGTAGGTCAAATGAATTCCACAACCCATCATAATTGAACAGCCACGGATCACCAGGTTTTTTCGTAGGTGTTGTACATCTTTGAAAATCATCATGTTGTGCAAAAATAACCTTGTTTAGACTCGGCAAGACGACTCTCTTTTGTGGACTAGCATAACCGACAAAAAATCCTTCCAAGGATTTGGCTCCAAATTTTTTGTTCGGGTTTAGAACAGTACACGGCGATCCAAAAGGTTCCAAAAACTCTAGGTTCGGCTTTCGATTGTTTAGTAGCTCAAAGCATGTCTTGTTGTGAGGCTTGACCGTCAAAACACGGTTAAGGGTGTAACACGTAGACACGACTGCTTTTGTAACACCCCTGCCCCTCGTTATCACCAATATTGTCCGCTTTGCCCTTGATGGGTGGCCCATCCAGGAACTCACGGTTTTGTTTTTGGTTGCCCTGGTGGAGACTTCCCAGGAGGTCACCCATCCTAGTACTACTCCCACTTGAGCACGCTTAACTGTGGAGTTCTCCTCTCATCCACTAGCATTAAGCCCAAAACGCGTTGGTGATTTTAGAGGTAGGGCATTACTTATGAACAACGAATCTCTCCTGTCCACAGACGATGATGGGAGGTATGCCATTAGGTGTTATAATCACCCCCTAAGGGACTCATCGTCCTCGATGAGGTTTTGCCCCAACATGTAGGAGGTTGCAATTATCCTCGATGAGGTTTTTTGCCCAACATTTGGGAGGTTGCCATTAGGTGTTACAGCTTTGGTCCAGAAACTAATTGGAAGTTTTGAATCAGCGAGCATTGTTCTGGCAGTCTCAATCAGTGTGCGATTCTTACGTTCAGCTACTCCATTTTGTTGAGGAGTATAGGGAGCGCTGAATTCGTGAAGAATACCCTTCTTGTTGCAGAATTCGAGCATTCTCTTGTTCATGAACTCAGTACCATTATCACTGCGGATTCTCTTGATATGCAAGTGATATAGGTTTTCCAGCTTCCTAAAGAGAATCTTAAGACTTTCAAACGTTTCATCTTTTCTCTCTAGGAAGAAAACACATGAGAATCTTAAATAATCATCTATCACGACTAGGCAATATAGATCTCCAGAAATACTTTTCACGTTCACTGGTCCAAAGAGATCTATATGAAGCCTTTCTAGTGGAAGCTTGATAGAGTTAAGCAGCACGACTAGGCAATATAGATCTCCAGAAATACTTTTCACGTTCACTGGTCCAAAGAGATCTATATGCAGCCTTTCTAGTGGAAGCTTGATAGAGTTAAGCAGCTTTCTCGGGTGTGATTTCTTATACTGCTTCCCCTTTTTGCAGCTTAAACAATCTTCTGATAAGTGAAAATTTTTGAGATTAACACCCTCCACTAGGTCGTTATGCACCAAATAATTCATCTTTCGCAGGTGAATGTGCCCCATCTTACGATTCCATAAGATTGACTCTTTCTCGGTAGCTTTAGATACAAAGCATTGAACCTTCTTTGGAGTAGTAGATGCGACGCTCATGTCTAAGACATAAAGATCACTTTCTCGTGGAGCGAGCATGAGGATCCACTCCTCAGGAATTTTGAATCCTGGTTTGAGAATTAAGCATTCCTTGTCATTGAAGTGGGTTGTGAATTTCTTGTCATAGATTTGCAAGATGCTCAGTAAGTTGTTCTCAAGCTCAGCGATGTAGTTCACCTTGTCGAAAGATACCACTCCGTTTGTGAGAATACCTTCACCCACTATTCTTCCTCCCTGTGTTCCAGCAAACCCAACATATCCTCCCCGGATAGCTTTTACATCATATAACAACACAAGCATCCTTGCATGTGTTGGGAAGCTCCACTGTCCATAATCCATTTTAACATGATTGACCTCGGGAGCCCTTGTGTAACATCCGTCGAGAAATGGGTTTTGGAGCTCAAACCATTTTGTAAACGAACTTCCGACAAATAAATAAAAATATGAAGTTTATATAAATACATCTACATGTATTAATAACACATATTTAAATAGATAAATATAATAAATGAATTCAAAAAATAATAATAAAGTAAATGAAAAATAAAACAGAGACCGTGGGACACGAACTCGGGTCTCCGTGTTCAACCGCAACAAAACCAACCACTGCACCACTAGGTGGTTTGGTATAAGTCTGCCTTACAAACGAAGTAAATGTACACTCTACATATAGCCTCCTTTCAAAACCCAGTTGCCGCCCATATGCCAGCTCGCGAACAGTGGGATAAAATCCTCAATCCTTTCCAAAATTTCTCATGATTGATTTGGAGATCAGTTTCCATATTCAGTATAATGAATCTAGTCGTGATTTTTGGCAAAGAGTGGGCACCAAGACGCGTGAATTGTAGCTGTAAACAGCTTTCACCATTCAAATCGGAAAGACTAAAAATGACCAAATTGATGCGAATTGGGTATAAATAGGTCGTGTGAAGTGAAGCCTCACAACTTTACAAACCCCCTTTATCATTCTCAAACCCCTAGACACCAAAGAAACCCACCAGAGAAACCTGCAATCACGCCAGAGTTCCCAAGACGCCGGAACTCGCTATACCCCTCCTCTCCTCCGCATACGAAAGGTACATTGTGCACTCACCTATTCGTCTTTCATTACCAAACAAAACCCAAAAAAATTTATTGCTAAGGCAAACATTGTAAAGTGACCGAACAATACTCCAGGTTTCTGTTCGGTTGGAACAAAACGAAGAAGATGAACTCGCTTAACGAATTTCAAATAGTTTATAACTTAAAAGATTATCAAAACTGATGTTGTAGCTTAATGGTTGATTTTGTGTGTGAAACACACTAAAAGCCGGCCGAGATCACAGGATCGAGTCCCGGCCCGATATACTTGCTACACTTCTTTTTCCTTTTAAAATAAACCAGTAAATGGGATCAATGCAGTATTAGTATAAGGATAATTAAAATCTTAACATCAGCGGGTTAGACACACAACCCAGTTGGGTGGGCTGTGTGCACATGAAAGAAATTAAATCAGAGTATTAACTGGGTTAGACACACAGCCCAGTTGGTTGGGCTGTGTGCACATGAAGGTCAGGCGTTCGATTCTTGGCCCCGTCCCCATCGCTGCCATTTTCTATCTTTTTAATAAAAATCAATAAAAGGATGAAACGTAGGTTCTGTATAAAAGAAATTAAATCAGATTATTAACTGGGTTAGACACGCAGCCCAGTGGAAGGGCTGCGTGCACGTGAATGAAAGGTCACAAGTTCGAGCCGGGCAGGGGCCGGTTTTGGGGGAATATTTTTTAAAAAATCTTAAACTTTATTTTAAGGCCTTTAAAATTATATGTGTAACCATTATTTCCATTTTTTTAGAATTCATACTTAACCATTTGTAAATCTAACTTAAAAAATAGATAATCCTAACACATTTAAATAATAACTCAATAACACTCACGTAAATAAACAATTAAGAATTTAAATAAATAATTTGCGAACATAAGAAATATTCTTGACTAAGTCGTTATGTGAATATTTAGGATAATCGATTCGTTCATCTGGTACCTCAACTCTATACTCGTGCGACATCTTCAATGCTCGTGCGACATCTTCAAGAAATCCTATACACAACCACAGTGAGTGAATCTACAATTCCCTTTTATTACACGCTTTTTGGGGTGTATCTTGTGTCGCGTTTTTCGTTATTTCATTGTACAAGAATTATTTATATGCAATTACCATTTTGTGAATTTATGTGTTATGTGATAAATGTTGTTGCCATTTGGTGTTTTACATTCATCTCAGTCGTTACCACATCAAAGGCCGCCTGTTTCCAGTACCCATGAGCGCAACTCGACATTGCCCATTTATACGAGATCAGCTCCGTTGGATTGATCTTAGATCTTGCAGCACACTGTAATACCGTGCACACTTGTATACTATTAATTTGTTATAGTATGAGTTTGTTTGTGGAAATTAATATTTAACATACTCGATATTCACTTATATTTGTTAATGCACATTATCATAAATAAAAGGTTCAAAAATATATCTTTACAAATAACAAAGAGATTCACTCACCAACTTTTGTTGACCCAAACTTTTCTTTTAAACATGATACAGGTGAACATGTTTGAAGCATGGATCACATAGGATCTAGCCTTAGAAGAATAAAATATTATTTGCTTTTGATTGGAACTATGTTGTGATTTATTTGAATATTGTGTTATTGGGATTTCTTTTAATTAAGTTGAAATAAAAATATTGAAACTCTAAAATAGCT
This sequence comes from Scalesia atractyloides, assembly GCA_947069175.1. NCBI lineage: Eukaryota > Viridiplantae > Streptophyta > Magnoliopsida > Asterales > Asteraceae > Scalesia > Scalesia atractyloides. Next base: position 20,344,159 of record CAMTDV010000028.1, on the reverse strand, counting down.
ATGTCATAAGCTTTGATGAAAACCCAATCATGCCCCGGTTACCTTATCCGCTACGGGTCGGGGTGTGACAACTTGCACACATGTGGAAGAAATTATTTAAATAGAGAAACCCAAGCCTGCTTGGACTTGGGTGCGTTTAGAATATCAAACTTTGGAACTTTGATCTTGACATCTTGTTTGATTTCTGTTTTAGCTGGAATAGGTGTTTTCATATCTACTGAAGATGGTTTGACTTTTGCTACCCAAGTTTGTGTTTTCAGATTGCCTTTTTGGAATAGAATTTTGAATCCTTTTGACGATTTTTTGTAGAAGTTTCACCAAACTCAAATTTGGAATTAAGTTGAATTTTTTATGTTACATTTATATTGGATTCATTATTTCTTTTCAGAATATGTTTTGGTACAAACTTGGGTGCTTTTTGTTTCACATATTTTGTAGATCTGCTTGAGTTGTAAACATGTTTTGGATTTCATTTGTGAACATTGCCATGCAATATGCCCGACATTGTTACATTTGTAGCATGTCCTGCTGTCATTTCTAACAAAGGAATCCAAATCCTGTTTTCTACTCTCCTTTTCCTTTTTAAATTCAGCGTTGGATTGTTTACCAATGCTTTATTTTTCTTTTTCAGTATTTGTCCCACAGACAAAATCAATTTTCTTTGCAAAGTTCAACTTTTGAAACTTGTTGTTCTTTCTTTGCTTTTGAAAACCCAAACCTGCTCTCCTGTTTACAGGATAGTTACTGTCCTTCTGATGGTGGTTTTTGTAGACACATTTTGATTTAGAATAAAATGATGCATCTCGTTTTTCTAAATTAGAATGACTGACTTCAACTAGCTTGAACAACTTAACAACTCGATCAAGATTAGCATTCTGAATTAGGAAATCCTCATCCGAATATAGTTTATCAGACCGTTCATTTGTACATGACTACGTTTGGATCATTGTCTAAACTATTTTCTGGTGATACAACATCTGGTTCTGATTTTTCGAGATTCAATTATGTACTTTCAGATTTGTCAGACTCATATTGGCAAAACATTTTCGACCATAGTTTTTACCACTTCAGATTCACAGTCATTTTCTATTTTCGTGTATACTACATCAACGTTCGTAGGCAGCTCATTTTTCTTCTCAGTTTTCAATTTTAAATTGAGCGCCCTTTCCACCCCTGATGGTTTCTTACTTGCATAGCTATTCCATAAGGGCGGTGGAACACGATCGTAACTTACACCTTTGTGGTCATCAATTTATTGTCTTCCTTGCTTTCAATTTTCAGAAGAATGTGATCAATGACGTACGAACTTGTAGAATAACTGATTAACAAATTGTTAACCCGTTCAGTTTCGATTTTCAGTTTTCTAATTCACTTTTTAGCTCGGTGATTGTATTTAAATGAATATTGATGGCCATTTGTTTGTCCATTATAGTTGCCTTGAGCATCGAAAGTGGCTTGTCATTTTCTCTGATCACTTGTTCAAATTGTTTAATTGTTTTACTTAATTTGTCATATGCTTCTTTTGTTGTATTATAATCACATGAAAAATTATCTGCATGACTTTTCAACTCTTTGTATCATGTTTCTTTTTCGACACACTCAATGCATGGCTCTTTGCACTTCATGCAAGGTGTTTCTTTTACTGACTCATTTACTGATGCATTTACCGATTTGACTCTAGCTTCCTGAGCTTCCTCAGTAACTACCTCATTCACGCTAGCCATTAGAGGTTTGTTGGCTATGTCAGTTAGATTATCCAAAGTCAATTCCTTGGTCACATGGATCATCTCCTCTATTTCAGACTTTTTCTCTTCTTCACAAGGTGGTTGATAGCTTGATTCGAAATAACCTGCAAAAGTTTTAAGAATGTCAGAAGGCAAAATATGTTTAAATGCACTATTTAAGAGTTCTTCTTCCTCTGATGATGTGTTGTAATATTCATCTGGTGCTTCGTCGAAGGATGCGTCAGCAAATTATTCTCTGCCTGTTCTGATTCTTCAAATATCTCAGCTACCAGTGCGAGGCTTTCCTTCTTTGTACTGTATTTGTTCTAGTTGAACCCTTCATCTTCTTGGGTAACAACCAAAGCCTTATCCTTTGAGTTTGATGGACCATCTTTGATCTGCACTAACCTTGTCTGAGGTTGGGGTCGATGATATATGGCTCTTTTGTAATAATCATCTGCAAATGGATTCTAATTTCCTTTGACTTCTCTGTTTGGGAACTCTCTCTTGAAATGTCCCTTTTCTCTGCACTTGAATCATGTAACTTTAGCCTTATCAAAACCGAGTTTTCCATCAAGACCTCCCAGACTGTCTCTTCCTGTGATTTCCATAAAGCGTTGAGCTCTACGGACTATTGATGCCATGCACCGCTTAATATCAATTAATTCCAATTCAACTGGATTAATTTGATCATAATCTTCTTTGGTCATTTCAGGATTTCCAATCCTTCCGGCTACCAGACTTTCATATGATTCGAGAACTGATGCAAGCAAGGCCATGTGTTGTTTGGCCGTGTGCTCATTGAAATCTTGTGCGTTTTCAAGATTCACAGGTATGTTGCATTGAAGAATTCGCTGATTTAAATTAGGTGGATTGTTTTGACCGTTCTGGGATTGCTTGAGCTTTATGAAGATTGAGGAGCTTGAGGAGACATAGGGTTGCATGATGAAAATGACTGAAACCCACTGGATTGGTTTGATTGCGAACTTGTAGCATTGTTGGCGCTGAAGGCAGTTTGAACCTTGGGAATTTGTATGTTACCAGCATAACTACTTTTGTAGTATAGGTTCACATCTTGTTGCATGTGTGCCCGCCTTTGTTCTTTGCCATTTTCTGCATTTCTAGGTCGTGCCCTTCTAATCTTTCAATAAATCTTGGTAATGTGAAGTTACTATATTCCGTGATGTTTTTCAAAATAGTTAGATAGGTCGTCCATTCTCCTTCTAGTAAAGAATCAACCAGTTTATCAACCAGTTCTTCGTTGGTTTTAAAGATCTCCATTCTTTTCATCTGAACCACTAAATGACAATATCGTTTGATCAACTGCTTTACTGTCTCACCTTTCATCAGATTGAAAATATTGAACTCCTTACTTAGCAGCGTTTTTCTTCCTTTTCGAAGTTGAGAACTTCCTTGAAATTAAGTCTTAAAGCATTCCACAGAGAGTGAGCATCATCATCGTGTTGAAGAAGTGCCATGATATCTTCTTTTACTGCCTGTTGCAATATGTTCATCATTTTCTTTTCGTTGATAAACTTTTCTCTCTCTATACGTTAGCTGGCCAGCGTCTTCTCAAGACCATTCTCACCAGTAGGTGTTGTGTACTTTGACTCGATGGCAAACCAACATGTGAAATGCTTAGCTTGTACCCAGTTTATGAATCTCTCACTCCAACTGTCATAATCTTCTATGTTCATGAGCTTTGGAGGTTTGTCATGGTTCCCATTTCATTCTCTAGATTCATGTTCGGTGCTGCGGTAGTCGTAATAGCTAAAGCAGGAAACACGTTGAAAAACTCTTCTTCAATTAAATCTGTGATTTTTCGAAACACAAACTTTTGACAACACTAGAGATAAGTTGTCGAAACAAGAGAGTTAAGAAAAATCCTCAAAATGTCCTTCGTGTGAGTGACTTAATACTCGTGCGAGTAGTACTCGTGCGAGAGAATGAGTTACTCGTACGAGTGACTCTTTGTGCGAAACACTTGCTCGTATGAATGACTAATTTGGAACTTGAAAATTTAAAAAAAAACTTGTTTTCTTGTTCTTACGAGTGGCTAAATCGTACTGATGGTCGTTCGTACGAGTTGTCCTTCTGTTCGTACGAATAGCTCAAGTCAACAAACGGATGTTTTCTGCAATTTTCGTCATGATTTTTTTCGATTTTGATCTTAAGTTTCTCGGACTTGTTAATGTTGATTTTAACATGTTATACTAAAATCCTAGTCTAATTCGTCCATGAAATCCTCTAGATCTGAAGTATTTATGAAGAAGGAGTAGATATAGAAAATCTTCAACGGTTGAATCTGGATTTACAACTACTGATATTTTAAGTTGCGGACAAATTATATTTGGTAATTTATAATTTGGATCGAACAGTTTGTTACTTTGGGCATTGTACCGGAAAGTATACTTTATTGCAAGTGAGGCTACCACATTAGTTTTTTTATTGACTCAAATATGTCTTTCATATGTCATTATTCATTGTTCTGTTTCGTTTTAGCAACTATGCTGACAAGAATAGCGTGATCGTGAATAGTGCGCCCAACACTCTACTAACACTTTTAGGACATAGTTTGGTTGGTTTCGCGACGCGAAGAAAATCAATATATGTTATAGTATTTTTTAACTTGTCCTATCACTATTATATTTCGTACGACTGAATTACGTAATTAATCACGTTAAATGCATGAGATTATGCAATAAAAATAGTGATTATTGTATGAAATTGCCAGTTATTTGGCGTTTGTCACACAAGCCTTCTCGGTCTTGGGTGGGTTTGGGATATCAAACTTTGGTACATTGGCTTTGATCTCATCATCCTATCCAACCTTTGAGATTATGTAATAAAAATAGTGATTAAATTTGTTAGGAAACTTTTATGTAAGTATTGAAGAAAAACATGATCTATGTGATCAACTGATGAAGATAAAGTCATGAAGGTCAAACAGAAGAAGAGACGAGGCTGGATAGAAGAAAAAGAACAGCACATCTTCTACATTTATCAGATATAAATCAAGAACAAGTAAAGACAATCAGAAGAGACCATCCTGATGGATCTGATGATATTTCTGATGAATATCATCATTTTCTTGTAAAGGCTGGTCAATTTCTGATGATCTGTTCATTAGATTTTCTGATGAGATGGATCTCAAGTCTTTAGAGACACCAACTTGTTTCAAAGACTAGGCTATGCTATTTCCTAAAGTAGCAAGTTGACACTAGTGGATTCAATGAATATGCCAAGAAGCCACTTTATGCAGAGCAAGTGCATGAATAAACAATTTTTTATTCATGCTAAGAACTTTCTACAAATAGAGAGTTAAAACCACCGAAAGGAAATGAGTCAAGCCAAACATTTAATACATACTACAAAAACTCCATTGCCTTGTCAGTATTCTCACAATCACCTAGTAAACCATTTGTTTCAAAGTGATATAAACTTGAAAATTCTATAGATGTTGTTTCTTGAAAGTTCGGTTTCTATTTCTACACACTATTTTCATATCTGTTGAAATCACTTGTCATATTAAGTTAATAGAGAATTTTTCTATCTGGGACCAACAATTGGTATTAGAGTAGATTGAATAAATTATTTTCAAATGATCAACTGCTCATCTCTTTTCTTTTATCCAAATATGGAAAACTTTCAAACCTGGAACAAGGCTTTCAACATTGGGTCTATGTCAAAGCCTCCGACCTTGGTACAAGGAGTAGCCCCAATGGAAAATCAGGATGATCAATTTCCTTAATGGATATGATTGAGCTCTATTTCAATCCATTGTGTGTGGCCCACATATACCCATGGTTGAGATACCAGGTTCCCTAGCAACTGATCAAACACCTGAAATACCTGTCTCCTGGGCTCCAAAAGCTGAAAACTTATGGAGCAAAGAAGAGGTGGAAGCCGATAAAAGGGAAAAGGTGGAAGCCGATAAAAGGGCTAAATCACTTTTGATTATGGCACTTCTACATGACATATTCTCTCAAGTAGATGCATGCGCTTCTGCTAAAGAGATATGGGATCAGTTCGAAAATCTTTGTGAAGGAGGAGAAAGGATGAAGAGAAACAAAAGAACAAACTCTGTCTCCTCATATGAGAGGTCTAAATGTTTACGAAATGAAAATCTTTGTGAAACCTATAACAGATTTGCAAAACTTTTAAATGATCTAAAGAAATTTGGTATTGAGAAGTCAAATAATGAAAAGAATGTAAAATTCCTAGATGCTCTACCAAGAGAATGGAGAAGTCTTACACCGACTTTAGCCTCCACCTTGGAGCTAGGAAACATGAGTCTACATGACCTCTATAACATTCTTGTCCCTAGAGAGGAAGAGATATATGAGAACTCAAACCAAAGAGGCAGATCCATTTCTCTCATCTCAAACTTACAAAGAACATCCAATCCTGATCCTCAAACCTCTTATTGCCAAAACATAGAAATATTTGATACCTCATCAGACTTTTCTGCATTTGCTAAAGCAATTGCACTGCTCACTAAAACTTTTGAGCAAAGATTAAAAGGTGGAAGCCATAAGTACCAGAAAAGTGAGAAAGGGAGGATGGAAGGAAAGTCAAGAGAAAAGGCTAAAGCAGAAGTTATGTGCTATAAATGTAAGCAAAAGGGTCACTATGCAAAAACAAAAAACTAAAAGATTTTGCTTACTATGAGAAGAAACTAGAAGAAGCTAAGAAACAACAACAAGTAAGTCTGATAACAGGAACAAATACTTGGCTAATTGATGATTCTTCTCATGACCAAGCTTTCTGCATCCAGAATCCGAAATATCAGAACCAAAGGTAAGCTTGAATAATTTTGATCTTGAACAAAAATTAAACAAGCTTTTGTCAGATTTTATAAACTTTCAAGAAAAACACAAATTAGAGAACAAAAAATCTGATGATTTGCAAATAACATTGAATAAAGTTATAATTGAAAATAAATTGCTAATTGAAGAAAGCTTAAGCAAAAATGCAAAGATTGAATTCTATGAAAAGGAAAGAAAAGATCTATATAAAAGAATTCATGACAAAAAATTAATGTAAAAGGTTTTCAACAAGCCAAAGATTTGCTAAACTTTATTGAAACCTCACCAAAAAATAAAGGTGAAGGGCTGGAATATGTACAAACAAACATCAGAAATACCACCACCATTCTCCAAGAATCAGGTCAGATTTTTGATAAAATAAAATCAGAATTTGACACTAAATCTTGCAAATCAATGAGGTCTGATAAATCTTTTTAGTCATCAAAAACTAACAACAAAGGAAAAAGGCATGCATCAAAACAATCTTTTTCAGAAAATTCAAAAAGGATTCATCCAGATTCCAAAAATCTACAAATCTTCCATCACAGACAAAGGAATAAAAAAATCCTAATAAAGAAAACTTTATGTGTGTTGACATATTGAACCTAGTTCAACACCATCTCCAAACAAAAACCAAACAATCTGTTAATGACTCAGCATGTAACATAATTTATAGTGAATTCCTCACCCGAAGAAGAAAACTTAATCAGATCTTGATCAGAAAAGTACCCAAGCAAGTCTAGGTACCAAAAGTTCTCTAACTCTTCCATTTCAGGACCATCATGTGCAGCAGATCAAGTACTACGACTCATGAAGCTCCAAGCACATGACTGGGGATAGGAGCTTACTCGGCAATTTTATTCCAAAGTTGGGTAAATTAGTCAATTTTGGAAATGGATTAAAGGGAAGAACATGGGCTATGGATGCATTAAGTATGGATCTTTAAGTATAGAGAAAGTAGCTTATGTAGAAGGTTTGAGGTATAGTCTACTAAGATGTTGTCAATTTTGTGACAGAGGTTTTCTAGTAACCTTTTTACTAGAAAAATGCTTAATACTTGGTTTAGATGACAACAAAATCTATTTAAGCGAAAAAAGAATAAGAAAATCCATATATTACTTTGATTTCAAAGAAGAAATAGAGCACCCTCAATTGTGGTTGTTTTTAAAAGACAATAAAGGTAATAGCTGGTTGTGGGATAAAAGATTGCCCCACTTAATTTCAAGAATCTAAATCAACTAGCAAGCAAGGGTTTGGTAAAAGGTCTACCATTCATATCCTCCAAGAAGGATAAAATATGTGAAGCCTGTGAACTGGGTAAATCCAAAAGAGGCTCACAAAAAATAGTTTCTGAATCATTAATAACTCAAAATTTAGAATTTTTGCATTTGGACCTTTATGGATCTGTAAGCACAACAAGTTTTGTTGGTAAGAATTACATTTTGACCATTGTAGATGACTATTCCAGGTACACTTGGGTTGAATTCTTGAGAAAGAAAAGTGAAACCGCAGATCTAATAAAAAACTTCATCAGAAAAATAAAAAATCTGTTAAAATTGCTATTTAGAAGGATCAGATTTGACAAAGTAGCAGAGTTTAAAAATTTGAAACTTGAGACCTTCCTTATTAGCAAAGGAATCTCTCGTGATTTTTTGCTACTAGAACTCCATAACAAAATTCAGTTGTGGAACAAAGAAATAGAACCTTGGTAGAAGCAGCAAGAACCATGCTAGCTTATGCTAAATTGCCCACTTACTTTAGGCAGAAGCCGTTGCAAATGCATGTTTTACACAGAACAGGTCCATAATAAACAAGAGACTTCAGAAAAGACCCTACAACATCTTAAATGGAAGAATACCAAATATCAAATTTTAAACACATTTGGTTGTAGAAGCTTTGTATTCAATGATTTTGAATGTCTTGAAAATTTTGACAGGAAAGCTGAAAAATGTATTTTTCTTGGTTATCTTTGTCCTCAAAAGCTTACAGAATTTTATCTTAAACACAAGGAAAATAAGAGAAAGTTTATATGTATCATTTGATGATTCATCGGAAACAGAAGTTTCTAGTGAAATTGTGAAAGAAATAATTTTTTCTGTTGAGGAAGAAAATCCTAATCATCTTCTTAACAACTGAAGAACTTCTTGAATGTGACCATACAAACTAAGAATCATCTGAACAAACATCACATACTAACCCTGCAGGAAATCCAATGCCGAAAAATTCAGAAGCAGACAAGAATTTTGAGAGCTCATCAAAAAATCAAACTAGTCATCAGAATTCTAATCCACTCAATGCAATAGTGGTAACCAATCAGGGGGAAGCTTCAGAACTATCAGAATCATCAAGTTCACACAACAATTGTAGATAGGTCAAAGGTCACTCTCAATTAAACATTATTGGGAATCCTGAAGAAGGTGTCAAGACTAGATCAACTACAACCCATGAATGTCTATATGCTGGTTTTATAAGAATGATAGAACCCAAAACTGCCAAAGAAGCACTCAATGACTCAGATTCGGTGTAAGCAACGCAATAAGAGCTTGACCAATTTGAAAAGATTCAAGTATGGAATCTGGTACCAAAACCAACTGACAAAACTGTCATTGGAACAAAATGGGTATTTAGGAAAAATTCTGATGAGCAAGGTATAATAACAAGGAACAAGGCAAGACTGATAGTAAAAGGTTATTGTCAACAAGAAGGCATAGATTATGATAAGACCTTGCACTAGTTGCCTAATTGGAAGTTGTAAGAATATTCCTTGCCTATACTGCATCAAAAGACTTCAAAGTTTATCAGATGGATGTTCAATCAGCATTTCTAAATGGTAAGATTAAGGAATAAGTATTTGTGCAACACTAGAAGGCTTTGTTGACCCTAAAATTCCAAAACATGTTTACAAACTAAACAAAGCCTTGTATGGGTTGAAGCAAGATCCTAGAGCATGGTATGAAACTCTCTCAAACTTCTTAATCAATTCAGGCTTCACAAAAGGTACAATTGACACAACTCAATTTCTCAAAATACATAAGGGTCACACTTTGTTGGTTCAAATATATGTTGATGACATTATTTTTTGTACATCCAACGAAAAATTTTGCAAAAGTTTGAGAAACTAATGACCAGCCATTTTGAAATGAGCATGATGGGTGAATTAATTTTTTTCTTGGGCTTACAAGTCAAACAAAGAAGTGATGGTATATTTTTAACCAATTAAAGTATGTCGGAACAATCTTGAAAAAATATTCACTTGAGAATTGCTCTATTTCAAAAACTCCCATGGCAACTGGAAAGAAACTTGATTCGGATCCAGATGGTAAAAGTGTTGATATTAAAACCTATAGGGGAATGATAGGATCATCATTGTATCTAACAGCCCATAGACAGATATAATGTTTTTCACATGTTTCCTAGCTAGATACCAATGTAATCCTAAAGAATCCCATTTGAAAGCTGTAAAAAGGGTTTTTAAATATTTGAAGGGCACATAAGATTTTGGTCTATGGTATCCAAAAGATATAAATTTGGAACTAATAGCATACGCAGATGCAGATCATGTAGGATGCAAAATAGACATAAAAAGCACACCTGGTGCCTGTCAAATGTTGGGAGAAAAGCTAGTATGTTGGGCAAGCAAAAAACAAATTGTGTTTCCACATCAACAACTGAATATGAATATGTGGCAGCAGCAAGCTGTTGTTCACAAGTGTTGTGGATGCTGACTCAGCTACGAGACTATGGAGTAAATCTGACCAAAATTCCTATCTTGTTTGATTCCAAGAGTGCCATTGCCATAATAGAAAATCCGATGCATCATTCAAGAACCAAACACATTGATGTCAGGTATAACTTCATAAAAGATCATGTGAAAAAAGGTAACATTGAAATGTATTTTGTTCCAATAGAAAACAAAATTCTGACATTTTTACAAAACCTCTCGATGAAAAGAGACACAATTTTCTAATCGGAAAATTGGGAATGGTCAATATAAAGTATGAAGAAAATTCAGAAAATACATTGTCCCAAAAGGATAATCAAAATTATAAATCATCGAAAAATGATCGGAATTAAATTCTGATAATCCATTAGAAACTGTATAAATTCATCAAAAAATTTGATAAACTATTAGATATGTCAAAATCATTAGAAAATCTGATATTGCTCATAATTTATGCTTTCTTTTACAAATTTTCTTCATAGATATACATTAATAGCTCAATAGTTGCATATAAATTCTGTTCTTGTTTTCATCCATTTGTGTTCATATTTCTCTTTCACATTCAAAATTAAAAAAAATACACCACAAATCTTTGAGTATTAGGGTACATTACGTTAAAAAGCAAAATTTCTGAACAAAAAAAATCATTGCTCACACACACTCTCGGCTAATCTTAAAAAGCCTAGTCATCAAGATTGGAGAGAAAAAGGGAGACACATAGGAAGGATAGTCATTGTAATCTTACAGATAGAGTCGCTTAAAACATTTAATGTAGAAAATCTTACCTCACACAGTTCTCTTTGCCTCTAACTGAGGATCTCATGCATTAAAGGACATTGAGAATAAAAAGAAAGAAAATCTTAAGTTAGTAAATACCATATATGGTCGAACTACCACTTTCACTTATATATACAACTGATACCTAAAGATCAACTTCATCTCATCTGCCATTCTCAACTTCTCTTTTCTCGTGCTGAAACTCTAACAAACTTCTACACAAATCCTAACAATGGTAGAAATAAGTGTTATACTCTTTACACTTCCACACTACACAACTCACAACATGAAGATCCGGAGAAATCTTAACGGTCAAGCATGGGAAGGCTGTGGCATAATCCTCAACATGCTGATGCAAACTCCCTAACATATGCTCTATCAGCATATATCTTGGTCCATCTGAGTCTTTTGCAAGAGTTCTGGAGGAATGCACGAACCATTTTCAAAGAAACAAAGGTCTTGATTCAAAGTCAGGTGATGGGGAAGGACATCATCCTGAGGGAGGAGATGATCAGAGAGGCTCTACACCTCGGTGATAACCAGGGTGACATATTTTTCACAAGCGAAACTCTAGATCAGACTCTGAAGGAGATGGGGTACCAAACAGTAAATAGTGCAAGGGGGATCAGCAAGTTCGGATTCACCCAACCATGGGTAGTTCTTGGTCACACAACTTGGTGTATGTTTCTCTATAAAGTATGTAAACTTTCATTAGATCTCATATAGGTTGATGGAGGTGGTGGATGCAGTAGTACAAGAGTTCCCCTATAATTTCTCTAAGTATCTTATGAGAGATTTGAGAGGAACTTGAACTGTCATAAACCATTTCTGATCTACCCTCGTTTTTTAATGAGGGTGATCACACATCAACTTGACTTCGGAGGAGTACCAAACTGGTATCCAAGAGCACAGGCTATCCTTCAAGAAGACATACATAATGCTAGCCTGATACTAAGTACCAACCATTCAGGAGTGGTGACCTACTTGTGGGTTTTTGCTAAAGTTATGTATGATGAAAATTAGGTATATTTTTTGTTGTAGTTATTTATATTTTTCTTCTTTTCCATAAGTTTTCCTTTCTTTTCCTTTTTTCGAATTTTGTTGTAAATATTAATCTATATAAGTATCTTTGTTGTCAAAAAGTGTGGGAAGGGGAAACGAGTCCTTAAAGTTTAAATAATGAATCAGAACGGGGGAACACTATAAGATCAGTTAAAACCAAGGATGAATATCAAGAGATCTGATAAAACTGAGTCAAATCTGATATTTTACGATAAAACAGAGCAGAATCTGAAGAAAATTTCAATCTAATAAGATTAACAAAAATTCTTTCTCTAAAAAGGGTCAAAACCTTTGAATTTTTATGTTAAAATTTTTAAAAGAAATGTTAAAGGCAGTCTTTTTGTTTAAACAAAAGACAAAGAAGGACCATAGGAGCTAACACTGTAAGTACGTCTCTATTGCTCTACTCATTCCCTCTCATCATCATAAAAAAAATATTTGCTATCTTAAAGGGAAATTCCCATTTCTGATGACTTTCTGATGAAACCACTCAGTTAAATTTTCTGATTTCATGTACCAGAAAATAAGACGTATTTCTGATGATGTCATCAAATTGAATTTTGCTTTCAAAAAGGGAAAGAAATGTCAGACTGTAGAAAAGGATATCATTGGACCTTTCTCTAACAAAGGGTCCCACAGGAAGAAAAAGGTACAACTTGGCTGATAGTATTCACCAATCAAGAATTTGTATCCAATTTATTTTAAAGATACATCAAAATTTGGAGATACATAAAAAATTGGGGATATATCAAAAGTTTTCAACAATGATAAAGTTAAAACATCATAACTTGTCATTAACCAACATAAATACCAACCACCCATGATTTAACCCTCATGATCTCTGTTCCACAAACCCTACATATACAATATTCAAAAGGACAAGAAACACACAGAGAAACACACTTGCAACTTCCAAACTTATAGGCCCTAAAAATTCTACATTTTTTTGAAAAGCAAAATTCAACTCACCATGGCTGCACCAAACCTCGTCAATCTCAATAGTCCGGCCGTTAAAACAATTTGTCCCGTTCATCAGAGATGATAATTTCTTGCCATTGAAGAAGAACAACTTGTTGATGAACACCAACCATGAAGCCTACGACAAAAAATGTCAAATTTTGATCGAATTTACGCTAAGATGACCTATTGCTCAAGCTGTGACCAAAACCAAAGAAGTACCGGTGAATATTATGCAGCAGCTCGTCAACACACTTAGCAAAACTGATGTGAACGAAGTCACACCCATCTATGGGGTATCATCTCTGTTACCATTACACCATAAAGAATCAGGGAATGTTTGGAACTTCCAACTAATGTTCACTATGTTGAAGCACCTGGGAAGGAGGAACTGTTGGGACAGCTTGATGTTCTGATGGGATATGGAAGGAAGATTTCTTTAATTGGAGAATTCAAAAGGAATGAGTTACCTGCCTTCTAGCAAGTGATGATGGAAATCCTAACCAAGTGTCTAACTTCAAAAATTAGAGGCACTGATCAGATTAACATAACTATTCTGACAACCATGTATGGACTCATCACTAGGAGCAACATTGATTACAGAATGGAGATTTTTAATCTGATGAAAAGATCTGTATTGACCAAGTCTGGAAGAATTGACTGTCATTTACCATTTCTCAAATTCTCATCAATCCTCATATCTGAAATATTTGTTGAAAGGAATGTTGAAATTGCTATAGTAGAGAACATGCGGAGATCATCAGTTATGATGCCCTGGAATTCATGGTATGATGAATCTGATAGAAGAAGACTCACCCTACAGGGTACAGTATTGGAAATTCTGAACAGAGGACCAGAGAATACTGAGGTGTATGACAAGAACTCTTCACTAGATCATGTTGATCAAGAATCAATGGCTCCACAAACTGATGAAGCAGAGCAATTTCAACATCAAGACATCATAATAGCAATAGAACCAATGGATGTTGATGAGCAGATACAGTAGAATCCAAGAACTGAACAACATCATGCTAAGGCATCTCATATAGTATAAATAGGTGCACAAGCTCTAGAAAAATTCTGGAGGAAATTCATAGCCTAAGAGCCAGTAAAGAATAGTCTGACTGAGGTCTCTTGACAAATTGGTGAGAATGGGCCAAACATTAAAATCAAAATATGGAGGAGTTCAAGAAGATACATGATGAAGAAAGAAGGAATGCCCAACTACTAGGTGATGTGCAATTACTTATAAAAAGGCTACAACTAAATTTTGCAAGAGTAGCAAACATTGATGTTCATGAACTTATAATCCCCATTCCTGAAAAGACATCACACCAGAAAGAGCAAGAAGCCACCCAGCATACTCAAACAAAGCAAACAACACCACTCAGTCCATCTAGGCCTGCACCAATGGGGCCTCCACCTCCTGTGTCAAAGTCAGAGCTGCCGAAGAGATTAGAAGCTACTCCTATGATAATTTCTAATCCAAGCAGTGTTTCTTCAAGAGGTACACAACAAGAGCAACCAAAAATAATCTCATCTAGGGAAACAACATTTAGTGAACAGCTAAATCAGGCAGAGAAAAGGAAATGGGAAGATTCAGCTACTTCTTCAAAGAGACCAAGAGTTGAATTCAGAAAAGATCCACAAAGAAAAGAAAAAGAAGTTTTGGTACAACAAATTGATCAAGACGTATGATTTTCCCTGAATATCATTTGAGAAATTACTACTGGAATAGTGAAATAGATAAGCTTGATAGGCCTCTCAGTCTAATAAGCACAAGATAAAATAAGAGAAGCTGAAAAGAGGAAAGAACAGTTTTCATCCTGCTGTCACAAATCTAGTGGTGAGTGTACACAAGGTGAACACTCAGTTCTTTTAAAGGAAGATAATGGGAACTCATGAGCAAAACAAGTACAGTCTGATCAGAAAAGATGGTAGTTTAACAAAAATTTTAGATGCAAATTTTGGAGAAGAACTTCATCCTATAGACGCAACAAAGTTGAAGCAGCTCTTTGACAAGGAAAAGGGAGATACAAAAGTCAACATAAGGGCTATCTATAGCTTAATAGGATCAGGACAAAAAATGTACTCAAGGATAGCTTAAGCTGATTTTAACCTTTGCATTTCTTTTACCACAACAAGAAAATGCAAACACGACCACCTGACACATCTATTCCGGCTGAACTTGAACCTAAAGCAAGAATAGGAGTCATATTTGAAAAACCTGAATGTCTGTTGTGTTCAGGGACTTTGAAGAAAAAACGGCTCACTTCAGAGTAAACGGAATATGTAGGTACTCAAATCAAACACTTAATTACATCAAAGTCTGCATGAATAATAAATAGGAACAACCATGGCTAAAGAAAAGGGAAGAAACACCGAATGGATCTATCAGAATAGATCTAGGTACGTGGACATGGTTTCTTCATGTGAAGGTTGATCTCCTGTTTGACCGTTGGTGAGAAGAGCTTCGTCCGGAATCACCGCACAACTGAAAACCGCTGTTAGTATCGCCACAGGGAGAAGGGGGGATTCCCTCCGTGACCACACTCCAGCGTGAGAATAAGTACATTGACTTTTAGAAGATGAAGTTTAAGTACTGAGGAGTGAATGAATAGCTGGTACCTCAAGTCTTCTATTTATAGCCAGAGATTTGGTGTCAGAATGTAACAGAAATATAACGAACCTTTTTCACCGTTAGTGGTTAATGCACACGGATTAGGAAATGATCCACCGTTGGGGAAGAGCCACGTGGACAGTGATATGCTTTAGATCTCCATGAAGATTAAGCTGACATTTGAGTGCTAGATAGATGTCCCAGATGTTGCCATGTCATATTCAGTTATAACCGAATGAGGCCTGCACGATTGCCATTTAATGCTTCTAGAAGATCTAAGGCCGTAGAGCCTTGATCTAATGCCACCTGTGCTAGTTAGTTATAACAGAAAATATTCCTTTAGCTTAGTTCTTTATTACCTGCGCGTGAATATGTTTGTGCACTAGACTTAAGAGTTTTGATGGCTCTCTTACTTCAAACTTAACTATACCCTTGCGCGGTTCCGCGCAAGGATGTTAAATGAAGTTTAGATGTTTTCGCTCTTTGTCCTTGCATGAGGTTTAATAAGAACTGCGCTTTCACGTCTGACTTACCATTGCTCATGGTGCGCAAGGTTTATCAAGCAACCTGCTGTTTTCAGGTCTGACTTACCATTGCGCAAGGTGCGCAAGGTTTATCAAGCGAACTGTTGTCATTCTGATGGTATGGTCTACTGCGCAGGTGCATGGTTTCCGTGACCATACCCTTCCAAGTCCCCCCCAGTCCAGTGTTGCTCCTATGCGCAACTACAAGTAGGTGGTGCACTTGACTATAATAAGAATCACATATGCGAATTTTTTACAAAGGGTGTAAGTCGTTGGAGACCTCTATGATGAAGAA
The DNA here is from genome assembly GCA_947069175.1 of Scalesia atractyloides. Lineage (NCBI taxonomy): Eukaryota > Viridiplantae > Streptophyta > Magnoliopsida > Asterales > Asteraceae > Scalesia > Scalesia atractyloides. The sequence goes on along the minus strand of CAMTDV010000028.1, from coordinate 20,327,671 downwards.
CCTAGAGAAAACATCTAGGTGAAGGAAACCCACTGCTCAGATATGGTTTTTGAAATTTGAATTTTCATAAAGCTGACAGGCTGGTAGGCAAGTTGTTGAGAGAAATCGGGATGAAAGTGACGTCTGACAGCTTTGTGGGAAGCTGTCAACATTGTCAGATGCTTTTTCATTAATGAATCGTAGGAAACTAGCAGCCTCGCACGCATAGCACCTGTTAGCCTCCCACCTGCCCTCCATGTGTCATATGTGGCTTCGTTTTCGGGCGTTTGGGGGCGTCACCTGTTTCCCAATCGCATTAAATGCGATGAGTATAAATACTCAACTTAGCTATTAGAAATTCACCCACTTCCCCATCTCATTACATTTCCTCCAAAATTCTCAACTCCAAAACCCCTCTTAATCCTTGCTTTGCATATTAATCGAAAAAGATGGCTGAAGATAGACCTGAAGGTGCAACCAGCGAAGAGACCACGAGATTGCTGCTGGTATTAAAATGGTCTGAGAATAGCTTCAAGAAACTTGTCGCAGGTTTCCGCTTTCCAAAGAAATGGGGTCCCCGGTACCGCGCCGAAGGTGACGCTGCTGCGAATGCCCCACCAAGCTATATAACCTTATTTTTTGATCATTTTGCCGACTAGAACTTTAGGTTGCCGGTAACAAAATTTTTCTTGGATGTCCTCGATCATTACAAATTCCACATTTCCCAGTTGAATCCTATTGGGATGGTTAGGATAAAGCACTTCGAGTTTGTATGTCGGATGATGGATATTCATCCAACTGTAAACCGGTTCCGAGTTTTTTTACCAACTTCATTGCTCGTTAGGGTTTTACTCGTTCAAACACCGCATTCAAGTGAAGAAAATCCTGATACACCACCCAAATCTTATCATGATTGGAAACATAAATTTTTCTATATCAAAGCCGGTGTCATCCCCCTGAAGATGCACTCTGCAGCGTAGAAGATATTCCAGTGGAGACCATCTTTATTCCTGACCGTGAATCGTGGTATCAGGACATCAAAGAGATCTCGGCCGTTCAACTACAGGAGAGGGCTTTGATTGCTGCCGGAATGAGTTGGCTGTGGAATACATCGTCGCGAGAAACCAGTGTACATGGAAGGGACAAGAGTAAGTCCAATTATTGTGCTATTACCTCTTGCAAATCGTTGTTTAACGCTTCACTTTTTGTAGGGGTTGCGCTTTATATTGCAGCGTATCAAAGAGAGAATGGGCGGATGAAAAATGTTCCACTAAAGCCGGAAGAACCGATATGGTATTCCCAGATACTTGGGAATTTTGAGTTGCCCCGAGATGAAGATCTAACAGCTCCTTCATCGGGTAGTGGTAAGTGCTATCCGTTTGTTATTTACACATCCTTCAGTTTGCTTTGTGTATGTTGCACAATGATGTAGGTGTGTTGCTGAACCTGGGCATTGGCCCAGATTCTAAAAAGAAAAGGCACCAGGGCCTAGTGCTGGTGCACCTAAAAAGCCTGTTTTAGCCAAGACAGATCCTCCAAAAGGTACATGCTTTGTGCTTGACACTTGGGTTGACTATGTAGTGGTATCTGATTTCTTAGAAGGCCTTGCGCCTATAGGCTTGAGGAAACCCAAACCCGAGCCTCAGGATGCTGCGGAGATACCATCAGTGAACCCGATGACCCAATTGACTTTGATTCAAGTCCGGAACCATTGAAAAGGAGGTCTGAAAAAAGAACACTCCTGAAAGATGATACCGTTGCGCAACCGCCGAAGAAAATATAACGAAAGAAAACAATAGGGGAGCACGGTAATCTTGATGCTCTTGCAGCAAAATTTTCTCCAGGTAAAACTTCAACCTTTCGCTTGATATTTTACAAGTCATTCCTACCGTGCCCATAGAGACTGCACAAATGCCACCACCCACTTATGATATTACGCAGGCGCATAGTGCAAGGGGTGGTGAGTCGAGTGCTAAGGATGCCGAGGCAAGCGGTTTGTTGAGGAGACAGTTGTGCCGGAAAAAAAATCTACGATTGAAGAAGGAACCAAGGAACCACCTGTTGACGATATAACTAAGGAGACTGCTCCCTCAAAACTTCATTCAGCCGAGCAAATGCCAATGGGCGATGTCGAAGGACTTGGGGAGCTCCCATCTGACGAAGGACCTAATTCGTCCAGATGAAACCCAAGGTGACTATTACTATCGATCATACTCGGAGAGACGTGCTGCTTTCATACACTGGTCTAGAAGTTGAAACAAGGCAAAAGTTTAGCTAGTGGCAAATGTGCCGTGAGTGGTTTAAGGGTGCTTTTTCGCCAGCGGAGGCGAGAGCGCGCGGTTATTTACAATTCGCAGAAAGTTCCGCCTCCAATACCCACAAGATAATCCATGAGTGGTGCAGTATGCATAAGGAACACGAAAAATTTGTGGTTGTGAAGAAAGAAATGGTGGTTGAATAGGCACAAATGGCCGCACAAAGACAAGAGTTTGAAGCTGAAAAGGTTATGTTCGCGACAGCAGAGAATAGAGGAGTGGTCAGTGATGGGTGGAAAAAGAAAACAGAAGCTGCCACTACCACGCTTGCTAAGGAACACAAAGTGTGGAAAGAAGCCTGTGAGAGGGACAACAATGAGAAGATATCTTTGAGAAATGAGGCTGTGAGCCTACGCGGTGAAATAGAGATCTTGAAAAAGGAGAAAGAAGAAGCCATAACTGCCGCAAAAGAGGCTAAAACTCACCGAGAGCGCAGTGAATAGAAGGAGGTAGAAATTTCAGCCACTCTAATTTTACGAAATTAGGAGATAGTAGAACTGGGACATCGTTGTTGCATAACCCAGAGGAGACTAAGGCGGTTCTTCAAATTGCAAAGAAAGATCTCCAAGCCGCCCATGTTGAAAAGGCTGAGCTACACCGCTGACATTGAGAGGATCAAGAGAAGATGCAACTCTATGAGGTGAAGATTGGCACGGACAAAAGACGTGCCGATCTTGCGAAGTAGAAGCTGGAGGATTCTGAAGCGGTGCGCGTTATGGCAGAGAGTATGGTTGAGGCGTTAACGAACAATACGCTCTAGATGCAACAACATGGGGTCGTGAATGTAAGTCTGAACTTTTATCATTTTGATTGATCGCTAAGCATGATTCTCATTCCATTTACTTTTGCTTGTACAGACTGGGAATTCCATTCTCAATTCAGTGGAGTTAGATAGCGCTATGGCCAAGCTGATGGTCATGGCGCGCCATGATGGTTATGCCCAGGGTTACACAGCACGTAACTCGTGCTTTAGACGTAGCCTGGGATACTAGCTGCTCTGCCATCCACGGGGTTAATACAAGTGCTACCTTTACCAAGGAGAAGTAGGAAGATGATCGGCTATAATTACCTGTGATGGACCTAGTGAGCGAATCGCTACAACATGATGATTTTATTTAGCGTTTGAAAGACATTTTTCATGATGAAGCTACAGAAGTTGAAGAGGTAGAAGAATAGTATGTGAGTTCCAACCGCATGTTGTTTAGGAAATAGGTGTGGGGATCTATCATTTGTTGTAATCTCACTGTTTACAAACCGTACAACTTTCACGCATGTTTGTTTTGGTGATTATGTAACTAATTTGGTGTACTTTTTGACCCGATATGGGCATGTTCAAATATTAACCCGTCGCATATGTTTTGAGTTACAATATCTGCGTGAAAATAACTACTTTGTGTAGGTAAAGTAAATAAAGTTGGTAATAAGCTCATGTATGAATTAGTCACAACCCCATCTGCATACAATTGTTTGCGGCTGACCCTGAGGTAGGTTTTGTTCATGAGACTTGTATTATTCCATAATGTTTTTGCATATACCCAAATTGGTTTCGCGAATTTGTAACAAAGAATAAATAAGTAATCAGTGCAATGTAAGTAATGACTTTTTTGTATTAAAGATAAGGTGCAAGGGCCATGTAGTACAAAGTCGATAAGATTACATAGACCATGAGATGTCTATAAGTAGCGATCTTTTGCACCAAAACTGATAAGGCGCAAGGCCGGTGCATGTAAAGATGCTAAGATTACATATAGCATCATCATAATTGTTATGCGTTCCAAGACTTAGGAACACTTGTGCCATCCAAATGTTTGAGGGTGAATGCCCCTTTACCTAAGACTTCATGGATCACATATGGGCCTTTCCATTTAGGCTTGAGCTTCCCTGGAAGCTCAGCGTTCAATGCTTTGTTATCGCTTAAAACACAATCTCCAAGAAGAAAAGTACATATGCTGACTCGCGCATTATATATTTTTCAAGCTTTGATTTGTATTTGGCCTCATTGATTACGGCGTTTTCACGCCTTTCCTCAAGGAGGTCCAAATCAAGTCTGCATGCTTCTTCATTGTTCTGGGTTTGCATACCGCTCATGCACGTTGATGGGAGACCAATCTCAGCTGGGATCATTGCCTCAGTTCCATAAACAAGGCTAAATGGTGTTTCTCCTGTGCTAATTTTAGGCATAGTCCGATGAGCCCAAAGGACACTTGGTAACTCATCAACCCAACCTCTCCGCTCTATTCTAAATCTTGCTTTGATTCCTTCAACGATATTTTTATTGATACTCTCAACTTGGCCATTGCCTTGAGGGTGCACGACCGAAGTAAACACATGCTCAATATGCCTCTCGTTCATCCACCATCGTAAATCCTTGGAGGCAAATTTAGGGACATTATCACTGACTATGCGCAAAGGTAGACCAAAACGGCAGATAATGTGTTCCTATATAAATTTACGAACCACCGTTACAGTGGTTGACGCGAGTGGCTTGGCCTCTACCCACTTGGTGAAATAATCAACGGCTACAATTATAAACTTTATAGCACCAGGGGAATTGTGAAAAAGTTCCACCATGTCAATTGCCCATTGCTGAAATGGCCACGTTGTTGTCACTGGGATTAAAGGATTTTGGGGCGCACGGTTTTGGGAGTGTGTCGTTGACTGGATGCACACTTCCTCAATGTCTCGACTGCGTCTAAATGTATGCCCAGCCAATAATACCCGGCATTCATGATTTTCGCTACAACCATGGGGGGGCCTGGCATGAGTTCCACATAATCCTTCATGAATCTTGCAGATCAAGTACTGCGCATCTTGTGGGTTGACACAGCGAAGGATTGGTCCAAGATATGACTTCCGAAAAAGTATTTCGTCTGCCATTTTGTAATTTAGCGCTTTGTTTTGGACTTTCTTCGCCTCCGCTTTGTTGTCTAGGATTATGCCAGATTGTAAGAAAATGATAATTGGAGACATCCACGCGGGATTCCCCATTTCTACCACATTGACTTGACGTAACGGCATAGAAGGGTTTTTCAGCACTTCGATGTGCACTTCTTTTGCGAGGTGTTTGAAACAAGTTGCCGCTAATTTGCTAAGCTCATATGTATGTTTGTTTTCACTGCGATTGATGTGAATTACTTTAAAGGTTTGAAATTTGCTAATCAAAGACTTCACCAGTTTAAGATACAGGGCCATTGTCTCACCTTTTACATCATAAAGGCCATTGATTTGCCCTGCTACTAAAAGGGAATCCACGTGTGCCTCTAGGTTCTTAGCGCCCATTTTGATTGCTAAACGAAGGCCCACGAGAAACGCTTCATATTCAGCTTTATTGTTGGTGCTCTTGAAATTCAACCTAATGGCGTAAGTAAATTCAACCTGATGGCGTAAGTAAATTCATGATTATCGAGGCTGATTAAATGAAGACTAGCCCTCGTCATCATTGGACGCACCATCAGTGTGTAGGGTCCATACACGATCGTCCAGGATAGGTGCTGGATTTTGAACATCCTCACACTCTTGCGCCTTGTTGATTGGAACCTCAGTAATAAAGTCAGCAAATATCTGCCCTTGATGGTTGGTCGCGGTTTATAGATAATATTGTGTTCCCCTAATTCGATCGCCCACTTTGCTAACCGACCGGAGACGTCAGGTTTAGACAAAACTTGGCCCAGATGGTAGTTCGTAAGAACTGTGATTACATGGCAAGAGAAATACCTGCGCAAACGACGTGATGCATGAACCAATGCTAACACAAGTTTTTCCATCATTGAGTATCGTGTTTCCGGATTAGTTAACATTTTGCTGACGTAATAAATTAGAGTTTGGACCCCTGCGCGCTCTACTAGCAGGACTACGCCAACTGCGATGTCTGAAGCGGAAAGATACAAAATCAATGGTTCGTCTTTTTTGGAGTGATGAGAGTAGGTAACTGAATCAAACATTCTTTCATATGCTGAAAAGCTCTCTCTGCATCTGGAGTCCATTGGAACTTGTTCTGTTTTACACAATTTCGTAAGGTACTGATGAATGGAAAAGATTTTGTCACATGATTCGCTAGGAATCATATCAGTGCAGCTAGTCGATCGACCAACCGTTGCATTTCTTTAATTGTTGACACTGAAGGCATACACTGAATTGCTTCAACTTTCTCTGGGTTGACCTTAAAGCCATCTCGCATAACGACAAAAGCTAGGAATTTCCCTTCTTCCATCCTGAATGAACATTTTCCAGGGTTTATTTCTAGGGTAACCTTGCACAGGGACGTGAATGTTTTTGAATATTTGTCAACATTATTTCTTCATCTGGACTCATAATGACAAGGTTATCAATGTATACTTCAACATTCACGCCTATGTCATCACCAAAGACGTGATCCATTTAGCGTTGATAAGTAGCTCCCGCATTGCGCAACCCAAAGGGCATTTTTGTATAACAAAAGATCCCTTTGTCTGTGCGGAACGCTGTTTTATCCCTGTTTTCTTTTTTCATTTGGATCTGGTGATAGCCCTTGTAGCAATTCAGGATACATTTCCAACGAAAGAAGTGAGAGAATCCACTTTCTTATCGATCTCTGGTAAAGAGTAACACTCTTTTTGGGCACTCTTTGTTCGAATCTTTAAAATAAACACACATGCGCCATCCACGGTTGTGTTTTTGGACAATAACTGGATTTGCTACCCAAGTTTGATAGCACACCTCTCTCAAAATACTAGCTAGGAGAAGCTCAAAAACTTGTTCATTCATTGCACGAGTTTTCTCTGTACCAAAACTACGCTTCTTCTGCACAACTGGTTCCACAGATGGAAATGTCTGTAGCGCATGCTCTGCGACGTCCCGGGGTACCCCTGTCATTTCCGCTGGTGACCAAGCAAAAATATCCACATTGCGAAAAAGAAGTTGTTTAAGTTGCAACCTGACTGTAGGGGTCATCGCGGGACCTAACAACACCGTTTGCTCTAGCTATTTGTTGTTAAGCACCCATTTTTTTGGTTCTCCAACCGGAGATGGCTTCTCAACTTTCACCAGTGGTTCCTCATCTATGGTCATAACTTCTTTCCTTGAATACATAATCTCCACACTGGTTAATGTTGGTAAACGACATATGAAATGAGGGGTCAAAGTAATCAAATTGAGATTCCATTGTGCGCGATGGCCGAGTAATACATCATGGCGAGATGTTGCAGGCATAACCAAAAAAATCACTAGGACTGTGCGCGAATGTTTCCTATCTGAAAGAGTGACCGGGAAAGAGATCTGCCCGAGAGGAAAACGGCTTCATTACAAAAACCATTTAATGGGAAATCAACTCGTTCTAAGCGCGCCTTATCCTCTGGGTCTAGCTTCTTAAAACACTGTTCATAAATGATATCCAAAGAACTGCCCGGATCGATAAACATATAATCGGTGCGATAATGTCCAAAATGCCAGTTATCACTTCCGGTTTTTCTTCTTGAGGACCACCCGGAACTCTGGGAAAAATTACTTGTTGCTAGCACCAATGTGTCATATGACCTTTCTGATGACCACGCTTGCGCGCTGGGCCACCATGCACCATATTAACAAAAGCTTGCTTCATCTTCTTATTACTCGGGCCTTCGTCACCGTGAGTAATCTGACGAACTTCTATGTGCACATTTTGAAGCAGGTGGTTGAGCTTCCCACTCTTCAATGCCTTCTCTATATCGGTGCGCAAGCTTATGCAATTATCGGTAGTATGTCTAGTATCTTTGTGATAATCATAGAAAAGGTTTGGATCCTGACCTTTTTTTATTTTTCATTGGTTGTGGTTGTTTAAACTGATGATTCTCGATGCTGAGTACTTCCGCTGGAGTCTTTGTTAGTGGTGTCCACTGCCTGTCTCGATTTTCTTATTTTATCGCCCTTTGAGTAGTAATTTTGTTTATGGTTGCACGCACATCCATTGGCAAATAAGGAAAAGAGTTATGGTTCGACTCTCTTCTTGCTTTTCTTACCAATACTTTTGCTCATATCCTACGGACGATATTGAGGCATGGGAGGTCTGTTGGAATTCAAATTGCGCTCAGTTTGAGCATAAACTTTGGCTGCTGCCATAAGTTTTTCCTAACTTTTTGGGAGACCTACAGTTCCCGGTAAAACCTTTATCATCTCATCACAGTGAATGGCATATTTGAATTGTGCGCAAATCAGGTCTTCATGCACATCAGCGATCTCAAGGACCTCTTTATTATAACGAGTAATGAAATCTTCCAAACTTTCATCATCTCTTTGCCAGATGTTCATAACATCTGAAGAGTCTCAACATATTGCCGTTGCTGGCTGAAGTTAGTTAAGAGTTTATCCTTAAGATCATTCCAGGAAGTAAGTTTACCTGTTGGCAGATTGTCAAAACATAAGCGCGCAGCGGCTGTGAGGGTTTGAACAATCAAATTATACCACATAGGCAACGTCTATCCCCAGTTAGTCCTGTGCTGGTCAATAAGTGCATGTGATCATCTGGATCTGTCATACCATTAAATTTTCCCACGTTGGAAGGTAACTTTGCACGCTCAACCAGAGTCAATGCAATTTCCTTCACAAACTTGGATTGTTCTACTGCTTTAGCTGGTCTATAGATCAGATTATAATCATGTTCAGCCTCTGGATTGTATATGGCACTGACTTACGCTCTACGCAGCATGATCCTTGCCAATCGGTTAAACAAGCTAGCATTGTCACCTTCGTTATACTCTTCTCCTAGGTGTCCCGCCCCGGAGATGGACGCGAGCCCAGACAAGAATGGACCGATGCTCGCCACTGGGTATTCGACTCATATCTGGGCTTGGACTTAGAATACTCTTCTATCTCTATTGGAGAGACATGTAGTGGTACACGCTCTCGAGTTGGTGAATCGTAACTCAACACTCATGGTGCATGCAAAGCATGCACGTGAGTCATGGCAATTGCACCGGTGCAGCCGATGCATTGGTTTGTGCATAGAGTTGTGCATAAACAGCATTGAGAGAGGTCTGAGATTTGATGAACCAGGACATCGGAGTCTCACTAAGTGGTAATATTAACGCGATTTGAACAAAAGGATTTTCAGCTTGAACCCTCGGAGTTACTGGAATGTTCACACGAACGGAATCGTGTCGAACATCAGCAACCTCGGAGAATCCTTCCTCCACTTGTCCGTCGACCCGAGAAACATGAACTGTGCTCCTGACCTCGGCCCGAGGACATCGTGGCGAACTCGACGGAACATCAGCCATGAAAACTAAAGGTTGAAGGAAAAAAACAAGAGACGAAGATTAAAAAAAGGAGAAATTGGATGGCGCAATGAAGAAACACCAAACCGGGATATATCAGAATAGATCTAGGTACGTGGACATGGTTTCTGCAAGTGAAGGTTGATCTCCTGTTTGACCGTCGAGGTGAAGAGCTTCGTCCAGAATCACTAAAAAACTGAAAACCGCTGTTAGTCTCGCCATGGGGAGAAGGGGAGCTTCCTCCTGACCACACTCCGGCGTGAGAATAAGTATAGTGACTCGTAGAAGATGAAGTGTAAGTAGAGGAGTGAATAAATAGCTTGTACCTAAAGTCTTCTATTTATAACTAGAGATTTGGGTGTCAGGATGTATCGGAAATATAACGGAATCTTTTTCACCTTTAGTGGTTACATCTCTATCTGTGCACACGGATTAGGAAATGATCCACCGTTGGGGGAGAGCCACGTGGACAGTGATATGCTTTAGATCTCCATGAAGATTAAGCTGACAATTGAGTGCAAGATAGACGTCCCAGATGTTGCCACGTCATATTCGGTTATAACTAAATTAGCCTTGCACGATTGCCATTTAATGCTTCTAGAAGATCTAAGGCAAGTGGAGCCTTGTTTAGTTCTTTGTTACCTGCCCGTGAAGATGCTTGTGCACTAGACTTAAGAGTTTTGATAGCTCTCTTACTTCAAACTTAACTGTACCCTTGCGCGGTTCCCCGCAAGGATGTTAAATGAAGTTTAGATGTTTTCGCTCTTTGTCCTTGTGCGAGGTTTAATGAGAACTGCGCTTTCACGTCTGACTTACCATTGCGCAAGGTTTATTAAGCAACCTGCTGTTTTCAGGTCTAACTTACCATTGCGCAAGGTGCGCAAGGTTTATCAAGCGACCTACTGTCATTCTGATGGCATGGTCTCATGCGCCGGCGCAGGGTTTCCGAAACCATACCCCTCCAAAAAGAATAAGGAGAAACTGAGGAAAGAAATAGAAGACATCATAAATGAATGGATCATAGCCAGGGATTGATACAATGAAATGCCCATACACAGTTTTAAAAACAAAAAGGCTATAAATTTCGAACTTTTATACATAGCATAAAATTTGCCATTATACCCTTAAGTTTAAAACGACAACGCAGCCATCAAATGTCTTAACTACGTAAACCCAAACTACCAACTACTAATGTTAATTCATCTTCTTACAAAAATCATTAGAAGAAAAACCTAATAATTACAATCCCAAAAGCATTTTTAACACGTTTATTATTAACATGTCCGGAAGCGTAAAGAGGACAAGACGTGTGTGTTCGTTCCAAGCGAGGCGCGACATTAAGTAGAAGCTTTACCTAAACATCACAAAAAGATCAGTTAACGTTTCATGTAATAATTTGTAACAAATTCAATGAGTTATTCAATCATCACATCCTTTAACTTTTAAATTTTTGCTTGACATAAACAACATGAACTTATTGACCCATTCGCATTGGCTTATCTCAAAATCATCATTTAACTTTCACATTCTTATTCGGTTGACTATTCAATATGAATCAATGCAAAACCATTCTTTTACCTTCTAAATTCTTGACCCATTCAGTACGAGTCAACACGAAACAATACTTTTACATTCTCATTCTTACCCGGTTGACCCATACTACATGAGTCAACACAAGGTCATTACTTTTACATTCTACATGAATCAACACAATGCCATACTTTTTCATTCTCATTCTTACCCGGTTGACCCATTCTACATGAGTCAACACAAGGCCATTCTTTTTACTTTCTATTTAGTTTACCGATCCTTTGACAAATCTTTGGTCATAGCAATAACAACTATAATCCTTTACAAAGATATGAGATAGTCCGTTTACAACTAAACATTAACTACAAGTGAGAATACAACGTACCTTGGTCTTGTGCTTTCAGTCGTTAGTCGTTTCTCTGAGCTTGTTCCTTCTTCTTTCAATCCTACACATAATCCATTCATACTAAGATTACTTGTTCTCTTTAGACTATCCATATTACTCATAGCTCGCTTTTACAACTTAACCCATATTTAGCGCAATTTCCATCAAAACAATAAGCTAATAACTTTCAATTCATATAAAGCCACATTAATCGTCTCTTAGGCATTTTGTCGAACACTTGGTGTGCGTACAATACTTTAAGCACCATGTACTAGTGTTCTCATGCATAATCTACCCAATCATAATTAGATTCATCAAATAAACTAGTTTCATACAATTTCTTCATTTAGTACTAATCCTATCTAACAATTACACAATTCATACATCAAATATAAACCTATTACACCTTAGTGATCATCATGTTTCATCAACATTTTACATCAAATGGGTTTCATTCAAATCATCAAAATAATCAAAATTAGACATAGTTCATCTTCTAAATGTTGTTATTAACTAGTATTCATGATCAATTTCATCAAACATGTATGGATTACACATAACCTACTTTATCGAATCACTAAGACGTAAAATTCAACTTACTTGATGATAAGAACACCTAGATGGTCACCAATTTTAGTTCATGCATATGCTTAGGATTCAATTCTCCTTTTAATTAGTTGATTTTCATGAGCAAGGGTTTTCCCCTGCTTCTTGTTCTTCTCAGTCAACACACACACACACACCTGAAGTGTGTGTTTTAGTTTTTATATTACACCTTTCTATTTCATTCAATTTTGGCCCCGCTAGTTTGATGTTTATGTTATTATGGTCCAAAACTATCCTTTAATTTAAAACTTTATTTACATTCTAACTAGGGTCTTAATCTTAGTGACATTAAGCTATATTTATGTTTGCATATAATTTTATTTTAACATATTGACATATGTAAGGATTTTGGGATGTTACAAGTCTGCCCCCATTAGAGGAGGTTTCGTCCCCGAAACTATTTCACATACCAAATAACTACGCATTTCATCCTCCATTTCCCAAGTAAGATCCGATCATCTTCGATGTTGCCATTGGACCAAAACTTGTCTAATGGCTTTGTTGCGTAGGTGCTTCACTTTAAAATCCTTCACAGCTACCAGTCTTTCTATATAGTTCATTTTCTTATCCAATTCAATATCGTCAAGAGGCACGTTGGCAGTTTCATCCACGAGACATTTTCTCAATTGTAACACATGAAATGTGTTATGTATTCCATCTAACGCTAGGGGTAATTCTAACTAGTACGCCAGTTTCCTAATCCGAGCTATGATTTTAAAAGGTCTAATGTTACGGAGACCGAGTTTTCCTCATTTTCGAAACCGAATTATTCCCTTCCATGGTGAAACTTTTAGTAGCATGTGGTCTCTACTTGAAACTCGATGGTTTGTCTTCTTGAATCCGTATAGGCTTTCTATCGGTCTTGTGTTGCCATCAATCGTGCCAGTATGATATCGATTTTCTCATTAGTTTTGGCCACTATGTCTTTGGGCGGCAATATCTCTTTGTCCTACTTCCCCCAACATACAGGGGTTCTACATTTTCTCCCATACAACATCTCGTATGGTGCCATTTGAACGCTATTATGATAACTATTATTGTAGGCGAATTCAACTAATTGCAAATGGTCATCCCAGTTTCCCCAAAGTCTAAGACACATGCTCTCAACATATCCACAAGTGTTTGAATGGTCCTTTCTGATTGTCCATCCGTTTGTGGATGGTAAGCGGTACTAAAATGGAGTTTCATTCCCATTTGCTCATGGAATTTTTGCCAAAACGTGATGTGAATCTAGTGTCTCGATCCGACACAATGGAGGCGGTATTCCATGACGAGCTACAACTTCATTCGAAAAATATATGCATCCTTGCTGATGAATAACCCTCTCTGATAGGTAGGAAGTGGGCACTCTTGGTGAGTCGATCCACAGTTACCCATATGGTATCGTGCCCTTTTCGTGTTTTGGGAAGCTTAGTCACCAAATCTATTGTCACGTTTTCCCATTTCCACATAGGAATTTCTAAGGGTTGTAATTCACTGCACAACTTCTGATGTTACGCTTTCACTTGTGAACATGTTAAACATTTAGCGACATATTTAATGATGTCTCTTTCATTCTCAGCCACCGATAATTCTTCTTTAAATCTCGATACATTTTCGTTACTCTCATATGTATCGAATATCGGGATTTATGAGCTTCTTCGAGTAATATCGCTTTACTTCTCATAACCCATGAATCCAGAACCGCCAAACCGAGTTTTAATTCCACTTGCATTTTCCTCCAATTTATCCACAATCCATTTTGTCCTTTCTTTCTTAGGATCTTCTGCGTTTCATGACTTGATTTATGCTTCCTGTATCATCTCAAAGAGATGAGGCGTAACAATCATTCTCATAGACTTCGCTAGAATGGGGTTGGATGTTCCTTTCGCCTAAGGGCATCCACCACTACATTTGCTTTGCCAAGATGATAAAGGATTTTACAATCGTAATCCTTAATCAGTTCTAACCACCTTCGTTGTCTCATGTTGAGATCTTTTTGTCCGAAGAAGTATTTGAGACTTTTATGATCCGAGTATATGGTGCACTTTGTTCCATATAAATAATGTCGCCATAGTTTTAAGGCGAACACCACAGCGGCCAATTCTAGATCATGCGTTGGGTAATTTTCTTCATGTGGTTTGAGTTGTCTTGAGGTGTATGCTATAACTTTATCATCGTTTCATTAAAACACCTCCTAACCCCTAACGCGAAGGTCCATGTACACAACTAATTCTTATGTTCCATCTTGTAGAGTTAACCCTGGTGAATTAGACAGTCTCTCTTTCACAATTTGAAATGCTTTTATTGTTCAGGTCCCCATACAAACTTCGCACTTTTTTTGTTAACTTAGTCATGGGTAGGCTAATCTGGAGAAATCTTGAAAAATCTTCGGTAGTAGCCCGCAAGTCCCAGAAAACTTCTTACTTCATTTGGATTCTTCGGAGGAATCCATTTCATGACTGCTTCTACCTTTGGCTGATCCACTAAAACACCATCTTCGTTAATCACGTGGCGAGAAATAGCACCTCTCTGAGCCAAAAGGCACACTTAGAGAACTTCACATATAACTTTTCCTTACGGAGAATTTCTAATACTTCACGCAAATGGTTTGCATGATCGGCTTGCTCCGGGAATACACTAAGATGTCATCTATAAACACTATTACAGATTTATCTGGCATGGGTCGACATACTCGATTCATAAGGTCCATAAACGCAGCTGGCGTGTTGGTTAACCCAAAAGACATTACTAAGAACTCGTAATGTCTATATCGAGTTCTAAACACAGTTTTTGCCACATCTTCTTCGCGTTCTCGCAGTTGGTGATATCCCGAGCGCAAGTCGATCTTTGAGAACCAACTTGCCCCTTCCAATTGGTCAAAAATGCCATCAACTCGAGGTAAAGGATATGGATTCTTATCTATTAATTTGTTTAATTCTCGATAGTGGATGCACATGAGCATCGATCCATCCTTCTTTTTCACGAATAATACGAGGGCTCCCCAAGGTGACATGCTCGGGCGTATGAAGCCCTTATCAGGACAATTCTTGTATCTAGGCCATTAACTCCCGCATTTTTGTAGGAGCTAATCTATAGAGAGCCTTAGCCACCGGTTTAACACCTGGGTTTAGCTCGATGCAAAACTCCACGCTCGCTCCGGTGGGAGACCCGGTAATTCATCCGAAAACACATCCGGATACTCATTTACAATTTCAACATCATTGAATTTTGGTGCGTCTTTAGTGGTATCTACTACGTAAGCAAGAACGCCTTGCCTTCATTATGTACGTACTTGACTGCCTCTACAATGGTGCACAAAGCTTCATCTCGAGGTTTCTTTCCCCATGGATGCTTACCCGTTTCCCATTCGGTGATAGCACTCGTATTATCTTAGTTTGCATTGAATTCCTGCATGGTATCAGGATAGTCAATCCATGCCCACTATTACTTTGAAATGTCCTAATACCATAGGCGTAAGATCTATTTCGAATTCCCCGTCTTCTATAACGATTTTACATCCCTTACATATTTCGTTCAATAAGTAGTTCTTGCTATTAGCTACTTCTACTTCATAAGGTATAGGAATTCATTCAGTTTAAAAGGAGGGATGGCTTATAAGTTCGTGCGATACAAATGACCTACTTGCTCCGGAATTAAACAACACATTTGTAGGTATTAAATTGATTAAGAAAATACCTGACACAACATTCGGAAGTGCGTTAGCTTCTTCGGTGGTAATTTGGAACATTCTTTCTTTAGCTCTCGAGGCATTATCCTTCTTCCCATCCTTACCACCTTTTTCCTTCAGCTTTGGGCAATCTTCCTTGACATCTCCTAGTGAGAAACAATTGAAACAAGTTTTGCCGTGTTTGGGCATTTGTAGTAGGGGTGCCCTTCTTGTCCGCAGTTGTAGCATCCTTTCTTACACAACAAACATTCTCCTGAGTAAAGCTTTCCACAAGTTTTGCATCGGGAAATACCACCCTTCACATTATCCTTCTTGTTATAATCATGGACTTACAATTTCTTGGTCGGAGTCGGGTTAATACCCCTTTCTATCATTCTCTTTTCCCCCGCTCTATTTTAAGCTTGAGCTCTATCTCTCGATCCCTTGCCTAGTTAATCAGTTCATTTAGGGTTTCACACTTCGAAGGAGTGACGAACTCCCTAAATTCCACCTTTAACATGTCATGATTACGGTTAATCTTCATTCTTTCTGTTTTCATAAGGTCTTGACAAAACTTTAATTTGTCAAGAAACACATTTGTAATTTCATCAATAGGCTCCTTGCCTTGCCGAAGGCGTAAAAACTCCTCTTGAATTCGACCAACTGCAGATTGAGGGTAATGGAACTTTAAGTAAGGTTCCATAAACTCTTTCCATGTTAGCTGCTAAAGTTTCTCTTCTCCCAATTCCTTGCAATGGGCGTCCCACCAATCCTTTGCTTGGAGTTGGAGTTGGCCCGTTGCAAACATCACTTGATCCTCTTTCTCGCACCTACTTCGTATAAACACGGCCTCCATGTTGGAAATCCACCTTTCGCATATGATAGGATCGATTTTTCCATCATACATTGTGGGGTTACAAGCCATGAAGTCCCTATATGTGCATCTGTGGGTCCCTTTTCTTGTTTTGAACCTCGCTCATCCATTCTTTTAGCTCTTCAATCCTGCTTGTCATGATTGCCTCTACTATTTCTAAAACACGGCTTTCTACCTCTTGCGCTAGTTGGGGAAGATTAGCTTGCACAGCTTTTGCAACTTCCTCTGAGATCTTTTCATTCATTGCTTCTTGACGTGCCAAGTCATTATCGTTCAAATCTCCTTCATCTTCCATCTACATAGGTATTATTTTACTTTCATTAGGACATTCATTCATTTTCTTTATTATGATCATTCATAGTAATTGTTATTATGATTCATACTTGAAGTGTTCATTTTGTAAAATGGTCAAGAATCTTCTACTTGCCTTAAATAATTCGAAAGACTTATTTCTTCATACATTCTTATTCATCGTTTTGAAATGTTACGTTCTCGACATACTTTATCTTGGTTTAAACCACCACATAATTATACAAGTATTCGTTTGTACTAGTCAGTAATCTCACAATCACCTTGTAAACCATTTTGTTTCAAAGTGATATAAACTTGAAAATTCTGTAGTTGTTGTTTCTTAAAAGTTCGATTTCTATTTTCGCACACTATTTTCATATCTGTTGAAATCACTTGTTGTATTAAGTTAAAAGAGAATTTTTCCATCTGGGACCAACAAGAGTGTCGGAATTACCGGTTATTTGTCATTTGCGACACAAGCCTTCTCGGTCTCGGGTGGGTTTGGGATATCAAACTTTGGTACATTGGCTTTGATCTCATCATCTTGTCCAACCTTTGACTTAGTTTCAGTTTTCGATTTTGTTGGAACATGTGTTGTTTTCACTTCTGCAGAAGATGGTTTAGATTTAACCACATAAGTTTGTGTTTTCAAAAATGCCCTTTTGGAGTAGAATTTTGAATTATTTTGTTTGTTCTTAGTTGATGATTCACCAACTTCAAATTTTGAAGCTTTTAAAATTGTTGGTTTCTAATATTTGTTAGATTCGTTATTTATTTTAAAATCTATGTAGGTACAAACTCATGGGTTTTTTTGTTTCACATCTTCTGTAGACTTTTTCTAGCTATAAGCAAGTTTGGGTTATTTTGAGGACATCGTCGTGCAATGTGCCCATCTTTGTGGCATTTATAGTATTTCATACTGTTATTTTCATCAGATGAACCCAAAGCCTGTTCACGACATTTCTTTTCTACATAAAATTCATTATTTGATTGTTCGTTAGTCAAACTTTCTTTCTCATTAATAGTCATTGTATCGAAAACAAATTCAATTTTCTTCTGGTAATTCGCTTTTCAAAACCCGTTGTTATTTTTCTTCTTGTCAAAACCCAAACCATTCCTTTGTTCCCAGAATAATCCCTTCCCTTTCGATGGTAATTATTTTCAACTTTCTTTGGTTTTGAATAATAAGCTGAATTTTGCTTTTCAAGATCAGAAAGACTAACTTCAATTAACTTGAACAGTCTATCAACTTTGTCAAAATTCACGTTCTGAATCGGAAATTCTCATCAGATACAGTTTGTCTGATCCATTCATTTTGTAAACTACGACATTAGGATCACTATTCAGACTATTCTCCGAGGTGGAAATGAAACTCTTGTGAAAACTTTCTTCATGTTTAGAATCAGAACTTGATTTTCCAAAATTGACTCAGCACTTTTCAAAATCAGTGCTATCAGATTTATTTCCATAAAGCATTGAGCTCTTCTAACTATACTGGCCATACACCATTTGATGTCTATTAATTCAAGTTCTTCAGAGTCGATTTGATCGTAATCCTCTTTTGTCATGTTAGGATTCTCGATCTTACCGGCTACAAGGTTTTCATAAGATTCAAGCACTGATGGGAGTAGGGCCATATGTTGCTTAGCTATATTTTCAGTGAAGTCTTGTGCATTGCCAAGTTCACAGCTACGTTGCACTGAAGAATCCTTTGATTTTGATTTGATTCGTTTTTCTAGCTACTATAGTAGTTGTTAGAGCTCTAGTATGATTGTGGAGTACTAGGAGTATTCGAATCATAGCTCGAAAATGACGTAACTCCAGTACTACTGCTTGATGAACTATTTGAATAGTTGTTAGCACTAAAAGCCATTTGAATCTTCGGGCTTTAATTGTTGGCATTAGCATTTCCTTTAAAGTACAGATTAACATCTTGTTGTGCATGTGCGCTTCTTGATTTTGCCATCTTTTATAAATCCAACTCATGACCTTCAAGTTTCTCAATAAACTTTTCAAGACTAAACGCTATGTTGTAGTTAGGACTGTTCTTTAAAATCATGAGATAGGTCGACCATTCGCCCTCTAGTAGTACATCAGCTAGCTAACTTGTCTACCAGCTCTTCGTTGTCTTTGTTAACCCCTAATCATTTCATTTTGACTATGAGGTGACAATACCTCTCGATATTTGTTTCATCGACTCGACCTTCAATGAATGAAAGATATCGAATTCTTTATTCAACAGTGCTTGTTTGCTCTTAATCATCTGTGCACTTCCTTGAAACTTGACCTTAAGCGCATTACATATGGATTGAGCGTAATTTTCATGTTGTAAAAGCATGAAAATATCTTCTTTTATCGCCTGTTGTAAGATATTCATCATCTTCTTTTCATGAGAAAATAACGATTTTTCTTGTTTATTATACTGCGTTAATCCCTTCTCTAAACCATTTTCTTTGTCAGAATCTTGTACCCTTCCTCTATCGCACACCAACAATTGTAATAGTTTGCTTGAACCCAATTCGTGAATCTTTCATGCCATCCCTTATAATCTTCAAGATACATCAATTTCGGTGACTTAGCCATCGTGCTCATTTCATTATCTAAGTTGAAGGTTTGGGCGGCTGCCTTCGAAACGACATCTGAAGCAAATGCGTTAAAGAATTCGTTCTCCATTTCAACGAAAAATTTGAACAAATATACTTCATGCGAAGTGGGTTTTGTGCGAAGTCATACTTCGTGCGACCTGGATCACTTCGTACCATCTGGAAATCACTTCGTATGAAGTGGTAAAACAATCTTAGCAAAAATGTCACTTGGTGCGAAGTAGATGGTCACTTGGTGCGAAGTTGAGAGTCACTTGGTACAAAGTGGACGGTCACTTTGTGTGAAGTGTTGTTCTGTTTTTGCAATTTTCGACATGATTTTAGTAGTTTTAGCTCTAGTTCTTTCAAGGGTTTGTCTAAACTAGTTTTTACGGTTATTCTGAAAAATAAGTTTATTTTGTCCATGATTGCATTTTCAAAAGTGAAAAATAGGAAGAATGAGTAGAATAAGAAGTCTTCAAGTGATCCGTACAAGTGACTTTTATGATATAGGATCGAAAAACACCTTTTATGAATTCCGCTGGTTAGGGAATTTAGAAGATCTGAATTCAATCGAGTCTGGATGAAACAGAATCCAGATTCCGCCAATTGTGAGTCCTTCTGATTAGTGATGTTAAAGGATTTGAATTCAACCGAGTATGGATTCCATCTCAATGTAGCCGACTCTGGATGCTATACGATTCGTAAAACAACCATTTTGAAACCTGAATGCTAGGGAAGCTAATGATTCAAAGTAAACCGAGACTGGATGATACGGTTAAGGTACCACCCGTTTTGAATTATTCTGTTTAGTGATAGTACACGATCCGAAACCAACTGAGTACATATGCTAACCAAATTTAATTGAGTATGGATGCTATAGGATCGAAAAATACCTATTCTGAATTCCGCTATTAAGAAAATCTAAAAGATCCAATTTCAACTGAACCTGGATTAAATAGAATGCAAATATCTTCCATTGTGAGCCCTTCTGATTAGTGATGTTAAAGTATCCTATTTAACCGAGTGTGGATGGTATCTAAATGTAGCCAACTCTGAATGCTATTTGATTCGTAAAACAACCATTCTGAATCTCGCATCTAGGGAAGCTGAAGGATCCAAATTAAACCGAGTGTGGATGGTACAGAATATGGACACCACCCGTTCTAAATCCTTCATGTTAGTGATGGTAAACGATTTGAAAATAACTGAGTATGGATGATAACCGAATCAAATCTATTATGGATGCTATAGGATTCAAAAAACACCTATTCTGAATTCATCTAGTTTGAGAATCTAAAGGATCCAAATTTAACGAGTCTGGATTAAACAGAATCCGATTCCGCCAATTGTGAGTCCTTCTGATTAGTGATGATTCAGGATCCGAATTCATCCGAGTATGGATGCTATCTTAATGTAGCCGCCATAGGATGTTATACGATTCGTAAAAGAACCATTCTGAATCTCGCATGCTAGGGAAGCTGAATGATCCAAATTAAACCGAGACTGGATGGTATAGGATAAGTTAACCACCCGTTCTGAATCATTTTGGTTAGTGATGGTAAGCGATCGAAAGCAACTGAGTATCTATGCTAACCGAATCAGATCGATTCTGGATGCTATAGGATCGAAAAAACCTTTTATGAATTCCGCTGGTTAGGGAATCTAAAGGATCCGAATTCAATCGAGTCTGGATGAAACAGAATCCGGATTCCGCCAATTGTGAGTCCTTTGATTAGTGATTTTAAAGGATTCGAATTCAACCGAGTATGGATGCTATCTCAATGTAGCCGACTCTAGATGCTATACGATTCATAAAACAACCATTTTGAGACTTAAATGCTAGGGAAGCTCAATGATTCAAACTAAACTGAGAGTGGATGATGTAGGATAAGGATATCACCCGTTTTGAATCATTCTGTTTAGTGATAGTACCTGATCCGAAACCAACTGAGTATATATGCTAACCGAATTTAATAGAGTCTGGATTCTATAGGATCAAAAAACACCTATTCTAAATTTCGTCTGTTAAGTGAATCTGAAATATCCGAATTCAACTGAGCCTGGATGAAATAGAATGCATATACCTCCCATTGTGAGTCCTTCTGATTAGTGATGTTGCAGTATTCTTTTTAACCGAGTATGGATGCTATCTGAATGTAGCCGACTCTGAATGCTATACGATTCGTAAAACAACTATTCTGAATCTCGCATCTAGGGAAGTTGAAGGATCCAAATTAAACCGAGTCTGGACGGTACAGAATATGGATACCACCCGTTCTAAATCATTCTGGTTAGTGATGGTACACGATTCGAAAATAACTGAGTATGGATGATAACCGAATCAAATATATTCTGGATGCTATAGGATTCAAAAAACACCTATTTTGAATTCCGCTAGTTTGAGAATCTAAAGGATCCAAACTCAACGGAGTCTGGATGAAATAGAATCCGGATTCCGCCAATTGTGAGTCCTTCGTATTAGTGATGTTTTAGGATCCCAACTTATCTGAGTATGGATGCTATATAAATGTAGCCGCCACTGGATGCTATACGGTTCGTAAAACAACCATTCTGAATCTCGCATGCTAGGGAAGCTTAATGATCCAATTATACTGAAACTGGATGGTATAGAATAAGGATACCACCCGTTCTGAATCATTTGGGTTAGTGATGGTACACGATCCGAAACCAACTGAATATATATGCTAACCCAACCAAATCGATTCTAGATGCTATAGGATCGAAAAACACCTTTTCTGAGTTCCGCTGGGAATCTAAAGGATCCGAATTCAATCGAGTCTGGATGAAACATAATTCGTATTCTGCAAATTATATGTCCTTGTAATTAGTGATGTTTCATGATCGAATTCATCCGAGCATGGATGCTTTCTAAATGTAGCTGACTCTGGATGCTATATAATTCGTAAAACAACCACCCGTTTTGAATCATTCTGGTTAGTGATGGTACACGATTCGAAACCAACTCGGTATATATGGTAACCGAATCAAATCGATTGTGGATTCTATAGGATCCTAAAACACCTATTCTGAATCTCGCATTCTAGGGAAGCTGAATGATCCAAATTAAACCGAGACTGGATGGTATATGATGTACCTCCCATTCTGAATCATTCTGGTTAGTGATGGTACACTATGTAAAACCAACTGACTATATATGCTAGCCGAATCAAATCGATTCTCGATGCTATATGATCCTAAAAAGCCCTATTCTGAATTCCGCTAGTTAGGGAATCTAAAGGATCGAATTCAATCGAGTCTAGATGAAACATAATCTGGATTCTGCCAATTGTGAGCTTCTGATTAGTGATGTTAAAGGATTCAAATTCAACCGAGCAGTTGATCCGTACAAGTGACGGAGAGTCACTCGTACGAGCCACCTAGACTTGCTGGTACAAATCATACAAAAAGTATAAAATAAACTTTTAACATATATACATTCAACATTAAATCCCTATAAACAATACAAACACATCCTAGAGTAGGCAATAGACTTAACGCATCAAAAACTCCCCCTTGGATGTTGCCATAGTCTAGATAGTCTTCAAAAAAACCTTCAACTAATTTAACGCTAACGCCCAAAGAATCTCTTTGGCGGCTTGCGACGCTCCTCAGATGCAATCGGTGTTGGTCTGTTGGAGGAGGCCGTTTCGTTGTATTGCCAAACCGAAAGCTACTAAGCGATGCTATCCGAGCACGCTCTGCGATCCGAGCTTCATTCTTATCTTTCTTTTTCTTCTCTATCTCTCAAGCTTCCTCCATGAAGTATTCCATGTAGATCCGGAATGTATATCATTGCAAAGCAGACATTGACTATCTTCTGTAATTGGAGAGCATATTCCTTATCTTTCTCCTCAAAGCTTATCTTACTATAGAATAAACATTCAATATCCTTTTTCGTACAGTTGACTAGCCACATAGGGTCTAGTACTCGAATGCCACGCCATAACCCATATATTCGTTTGTGGGCTATAACGGATTCGGTCAGCACATCAGCAATATTCCATGAATCATCTTCAGGGTGCACGTAGATTACAGCCTCTCCTGTGTTAGAGTCGTAGTGCCACCACTTGAATTTTGAATAAAAATCTTGCTCCATTCGTATCATCGGCATATTTTTCATTACTTTGGGCCTTTTGATGACGAGCCTAATATCCTTCTCTTGTGTTACTGGATCAATTTTTATGATACGTCGAGGATAGTGAGGTTTCCAATGAGTAAAACCATGTTGAGCTTCTAGCTTAATCAATTTCCATAGTCGTTGGTCCTGAAACTTCATCTTCAAATTTATCATCTTTGTTGAACCAATTCTTTGATATCCCAGAACGACAAGGATTTGATGTCACGTAGATATCTGAAATATTGGATTCCAAACTCCATCTTCACCGCATATACATTCAATTCCTTGATCCACCCCCAGCTTATAATATCCCCCAAAGATATGTTAGCATCACGTGTGAAAAATTCAAGGGGACGTTTAAACTTGTTCTCAGCTGGTACGTTTCGAAACCACTTTTTCCTCTCTTCAGCTATTTCAACACTTGACATTTGGTGAGGAATTGTTCCTTCTTTTGCAGCTTCAACAACTTTTTTCTTCAAAACATCAGAATTCTCCGCTACAAATAACTCAGCGAAAGTTGGGGAATCATCTGTACTCTGATCAGCTAGATTTGCATCTTCATGAGAATCATTTTCCATGACAACTCTATCGTAATCATTCGCATCTTCAATATTTTCAAATACATACTCGTTTGGTTCAAATGCGTCTATATCATTTAGCTCGTTCTCGAAATCAAATTCAAAATTCTCTTCATTCACTCCAAGCATTTCAGCTATCTCTTCCTTAGTATAACAATGAACAAATTTGCCCTCTTCCACATCATGCTCAAGATAAAATACTTTAGGCTTTTGCACGACAGAAATGGAAGATATGTCAATCTCTAGGAAGATTTCTATCTGCTGAGCATCAATAGCTTCATCCACTTTATCATTCACATAGTCATCAAGGTACACAGAAAAATCAATTTCTTCATTAACGCTCGAATCTGTTACCCGAACACCTGTACCTCCTACATTATCATCATTGTCATTATCACTATCAGAACTACTCGAATCATCATCAACTATTTCTTCATCCTCATTCTCTTCATCCTCCTCGAACTCTTTAGCAGCTTCCTCTATCTCTTTGTCAAGCTTTTTCTTCAACAGCCACTCACGATGTCTTTGTGAAAGATCTAACAAATCAATATCAAGATCGTTTGGCTTCCCAATAGAATAAACTTTTTGGCTCCTAATAAACAACAATATCAGTGCATGTAACTGGCGCAGATTCAGCTTCGGGCTCAGTTTGTTCAATAATAGGATCCTCTAGAACTTTGGCCTTGCCTTTACCCTGGGCATTAGAATTTTCTTTCGCTAAACGTTCCCTCTCAACAACACGTTCACGAGCCTCTGTTCGTTCAATTTCATCTATCTCGGCCGCTATATTCACTCCCAGCTTTTTCACTAATATCTTCTCAAATAGATTCATTCGCCTATCACTCCAAATTCTTTCTTCTGCATACTCAGTCATTCGTAATCTCATCTTTCATTTTCTCAGACAATACTTGCTAACATTGCTTCAAGTTGTGGCTTTTATTCAGACAAAACGTTTACTTGCTCAAGCAACTCTTGTTTTTCTGCAGTTAACACATTAATTTGTTCTTGAAGCACAGATATCCTCACTGTGTTCATGATAACTTGTTTTTGCAAATCGTCCACTCACGGATAATTAAAAGTGAACTCCTCCCCCTAGTATATCACCAAAATCAAAATCAAAGTCGAAATGGGGTTATGAAGAATGAGAGGTACGCGGTGGTTGTTGCAGAGTTCACTGCTTTTGTGGCGTTTGCTTTTGTTGAGAAGCTTGCTGTTGTTATTGTCGTTGTTGCGGTTGTGGTGTTTGCTGCTGCTGTTGTTGTTGTTGCAATTGTGGAGTTTGCTGGTCTATAGGTTGTGGCGGTGATTAAGGAGCCTGTTGTGGTGGTGAAGTTGGCACTTGCTCAGTAGGCTCAACCACAACTTCTTCAACTGTTAGTTCTGATGTAGTCTCTTTGGATTGAACTGTGGGAGACTCTCTTGAGGCAGGACGTTTAAACCTTTGTTTCTTCTTAACAGGAGTTTGAAAAGGTGTATCAGAATCAGAATCTAATGGAACATCAGTCGTCTCATCTTCTCCTGTTGCTTTTCGTTTACGTGCTTCGGCTTTTCTTTTCAATTCCTCTTGGCGCTTTTCTCAATCTTCTACGCTCGTTTCTTTTCTCTTGCCCTTCTTTCATCAGAATTCGTGCTTGATGATGAAACATCTTCACCTGCCTGTTCTTCACTGAATTCTTGGCGTTCAATATCTGCTGCTATATCTTCAATATTTTCTTATGTGTCTGGTTCATCTCTCAAACAAGGACTCTCAACAGCAGCTTTCCTTTTTGGTTGTGCCGGTGCAGAAGTAGAAGTAGTAGCTTTATGCTTAGCACCTTTTTCTCCATCCTTAATAAAACAATGACTTCTCTTCACAATAAAACTAGATAAAGCAGTTAGTTCCTCGCTTCATCTCCATTGTCGTCCTTTCTCCATTTGCCAGGTGCCGGAGAGATGTAATCTTTATCAATAATCGCACCGAAAACAGGCTTGGCATTTGGAAAAGCTTTCAGATGCAAATTCTTTTTCTTCAATGTAGAAATATCCATATGCTCCAATCTCAGAATATCTTCCTTACTTTTCTTCAAATCTGGATGTAAATGATCTAGCATCATCTGAACAAATCTCGGATATTGCAAGAATTTCTCATGCTAGATGTTTTTTACCATTTGTGTAAAAATAACTTTTGAAAAGTTATATGGAAAATTCAGAACTAACGTTGTAATCATACACATTTGGTAGTCCACAAGATCATCGTATCCTCCTTTTCTATGACTCAGGGCATGAGCAACGACGTGATCAAGATAGCGATAAGGTGCACTCAATTTCCTTTCTTGAAAGGTGCAGAATTAACAAATCCGGCATATCCCATTTGATATAAGCAACCTTTAACCATATACTCCGAAAAACATGTGGGATCATCAGCATTATCTTTGAAATCCAGAACCGTGCGAATTAACTCCTCAGTGATCTTTACTTGAAAATCCACATCGTCAATCTTAACCGCAGAAACAATCGCATTATCTTCGATACTATACTCAGCAGCATTCCAAAAATACTCAACATGTGATCTATAAACGGTATGTCTATCAGTTAAAACCTTCGTAATCCGAATACGTGTAAGAAAATCCAATATATCCCGGTACGTGGCGATCTCAGGAATAGTGTCATCAGTCAAGCAGCATATGTTATGGAACGGTGAGAACGACGATTTCTTAACCTGTACACCAAGAGAAATAGCAAACTGTTAGAAAAAAATTAGACCATTTCAGAACCAATAACATTCTTACGAGTCATCTACTTATAAGAATCAACACTTAGAACAATTTTCACAAGTTTGAATAAAACAGTCATTCGCACAAGTTACTACTTTGTACGGATGAACCAAAAGTAAAAAATTTAAACATATTTGATCAAACTTGCTTCGTATGAATACTCCTTCGTATGGATCATCAGTACTTAGATAATTTTAAATTTTAACTTTTGAAAATTTCCGCTTGGTACGAATCAGCCATTTTGCATGACTCGAAATGATAAACCATTGAAATAACCTGCTTGTATGAACAACCTTCTTCATACGAATTATGAATCATTCCAAATATACCATGTTTAATCCGAACTTAAAACTTGTAGATTTTAACAAATTGATAGTCGGTTTATGGGTTTGAAGGGCCGATATTAACGTTTTTGTGATCAATTAAGTTTTACCGGTCCAAACTCCCTAAATCTAAGTTTTAAGTCCGACTGGTTCAATTTCATCATTATAACAACTTGGTTTCAGCAAAATTACCTTTCCCATTGCAAGAGGTGTGCTAACCAACCTCCCCAATGTGATAGGAATCGAAATATGTCAAGAAATGAAGATTTCAGAACAACTTCGCACAAAAACTCTCTCTAGTTCGCACAACAGTTCTCAGAGACATAAAGTTGTTTCGTGCGAAGTATGAAGGTTTATATAGAAGTTAGGACTCGCTCGTACGAACTGTTGATTCGTGAGGAGCATAACCAACATCCTTCCTTCGTATGAAATTATGGAGATTCAGACGAATCATTCTAAAACCTTTTTTAAACTCTTTGATTTTTCTTTTTGTAATTTTTCATTTTTAACCAATTTTATCTGTTTAAAAACCCACTCGTTTAACCAAGTCCAATGTCAATGACCCTGGTTACCCGAATTGTCTACCAAGTCCAAGTTAATGACCTTGGTTGACCGTTTTTTACCGAAACATATTTATTTTCTCATGTAAAATTTCAAATTAATGAACATTATTGATGTTTAGATAATTCTGATAAAGATTAGCTCCCAACCCATGGTTTTTTAGCTTTCACTTAGCAAGATGTTGCCATGTTTCAACCATCAGTGTTTTCAACATCGGTAGACTAAAATAACACTACAAAACTAAGGAAACTGAAAATCTTTTTGAGTTTTAGAATATTACCGGAACACCAAACATATTTTTGTGAGTTTTGTGTTGAGAGAACCATATCAAGTTTTTAATAAATCACAAGTGCCGTTGATCTTGGTATACTCATTAAGTTTTTAATCAGATTTACTTAGATTGCTAATATTCTTGTCCATTTAAACCTCTTCTCATTTCTCAATTGTATCAAGATATGTTAGGTAATATTATGAACATGAAATAACTGTGTTTCCCATCTCAGAATATAATCTCGTATCGAGATTCCCAGAATTTCATTTTACAGGTGAATATATCCAATTGATATCTGTAAAGGGTGAGTGCGAGACCTTGAGAGCTCAGGTTAGTATTTCCATACATACAAAGAGATGAAGGCTCGTCTTTCGGTGGTGTTCCATAAAAGAATCTTTTATGCTGTAGATGTCACAAAGTTTATGACATATTCATTTTTTATGCAACTTGGGCGAATAATGCGTAAAGTATTATACAAGTTCTAGGCCATTGCTCACGCAAAATCAAAAGAACTTGGATAATACCCTAGATACCGATTAAATATAACGACCTAGTATCGGAGAATCTGGCATTTTCTCAAACGAAATTTCGGAGTACTAAGTCCATATATCCGAGAGATGTTAACCCACAAGTTATTCAGTTTTTTCTTTTTGGATTTATATCTTGAAAACAATTTACTGAACGAGTGAAGTCTGTTGACACATCCTCAGTAAGACCTGTTTAATCACTTGTTTAACATTCCAAATCTTTAGCATACTGTGACAGTCTTTTTGATATAATATCATCACTCTTTTTCAGAAAAAACTCTTTTTGACTTTTATAATGTTTTTGTATTTTCCCCAAACATTCTCCCCCTAAAATCAAAAACATATTTTTGGATTTTTAGAATTTTTAAGAAAGAATTTACAGAAATACGTCTAACCGATGAAAAATTCACATCATATCGTCATCATCCTCAAACTCAACCTGATGAACATCCCTTGATATCGAATTTTTTAAACCATTTAACTTTAAAAGATTTTTTAATCTGGTTTTATCAAAAGCTTTGGTATAAAAATCTGCCTTTTGGTCATCAGTGTGGATTTTCTCAATTCTAACCAACTTTTTCTCGTAGCAATCACAGATAAAGTGGTGTTGCATCTCGATATGTTTTTGGTGATATCGATCGCGGCCTGATTATCTACATATATTGACGTATCAAGAAATTGTAGTCCGAAGTCTCTCATCTGCTGTTGAATCCAGACAATCTGGGCACAACAGCTGGATGCTGAAAAGTATTCAGCTTCACAAGTAGAGAGAGCGACCGCAGTCTGTTTCTTGCATTGCCACATTACCAAACGGGTTTTGAAGAACTGGCAGTCGGCCGTTGTAGATTTGGTATTTAGTTTGCAGCAACCGAAATCAGAATCCGAGTATCCTACAAGATTGAAATCGTCATGTCTAGGGTACCACAAGCTGGTGCTTGGAAAACCCTTCAGATATCTCATAATGCGTTTGACGGCAAGCAGGTGCGACTCTCTTGGATTTGACTGATAACGAGCGCACAAGCACATTGGATAAATAATATCAGGTTGAGAAGCGGTAAGATACATTAAGGATCCGATCATGGAGTGATATAGAGTTTCGTCAACTCTTTCTCCAATAAGATCTTGACAAATGCCGTAATTTGGAGCTAACGGGGTAGATGCTGGTTTTGATCCTATCATATTGAATTTCTCCAATATGTCATGAACATACTTTGTCTGATGGATAAAGATACCATCAGACAACTGATCGACCTGAAGTCCTAGAAAGAACTTCATATCCCCCATCACGCTCATTTCGAATTTGTGCTCCATGACTTCTTCAAAGTCTTTACACACCTTATCATTTGTCGATCCAAAGATAATATCATCCACATATATTTGTACGGTGATTAAATGCCCATCCACTTCCTTGGTAAAAAGAGTAGAATCTACAGTTCCCCTAATAAAGCCATTGTCTAGAAGATGACTTGACAATGTTTCATACCAAGCTCTCAGGGCTTGATGAAGACCATATAAGGCTTTGTTCAAAAGGTAGACCTTGTCTTTGTGCACTGGATCGACAAACTCCGGTGGTTGGCCAACATACACTTCCTCTTTAACTATACCGTATAGAAAAGCAGATTTAACATCTAATTGGTACACCTTGAACCCTTTCCATGAGGCAAAGGCCAAGAATATGCGAATCGCTTCAAGACGGGCAACTGGGGCGTAGACTTCGGTATAGTTAATCCCTTCCTGCTGGTGAAAACCATGAACCATAAGTCGAGCTTTGTTTTGGACTACAACTCCCTTATCATCTCGCCTGCACTTGAAGACCCATCGAGTGTTTATCTTTTTGTGAAGATCAGGTAGGTCAACAAGCTTCCAGACTCCAAGTTTCTGGAATTGAAGAAATTCTTCTTGCATCGCGTCCACCCAACTTTCTTCCTTTAACGCATATTTCCAGCTCAACCTAAGAAACAAAGCAACTATTAGAAGGTCGGGTTTGGAGTGGAGCAATACTAGTATAAAAACATCTTAGATCCTTGTTGATCTGATTGCGTGTTTGCACTCCGGTTTGTAAGCTGCTTATAATGTTCTCCGACGGATGATATGAAAGTGTCCTAGGCATCGGTTTGTAAGCTGCTTATAATGCACTCTGGTTGGAACATCTACTTGCGGTTGCAAATTCGTAAGAACTTCATGGACGACCGGTACAATGAAGAGGCTTCATTCCTGGCATTAGACTGAGCAGCCTGTATGTTGAAGAAGCTTTCAATCTGTTCAGAACCTTCATCAGAACTGCATTCTTTAATTAGTAAAAATCAGTTTTATTTATTATTATTATGCATCATTTATTACCTAACTAATGCTAGTAACTATGCAACAAACATTATAAATAACTACTTGATTAATAACAAAGCGGGTTTTTGAGACCCGTTTTACACGAATGTTACAATTACATACACAACATGACCCTAAGACGTAGACTATAGACATCTGCATCAAAAGAGCTTGTGTCTAGCTTGGGATGTGTGTGTAGGCTCGATCCGGTTTCTATGTTCCTTTGATAATATATACCTTAATTGTCGGTTTACTTAGTGGGTGCTCATCTATGAAAAGTGGGGAAGTAGAAACCGCCAAAAATTGTGTAAGGAATGCCGTTATAAGCTAAAATTGTTAGAATTTTCTATCAAAGAGGAAAAGATAATAATTGAGCTAGATTAATAAAAAGGACAAGGCCTATGTAATCTTTATTGGGGATGGTAACTCTGATTTAGATTGCCTCTATGTTGAGTTAAAAAAAAAGCAAAATTACCGACGTTCACGTTGTCGCTTTCGGGGATGGTGACTTTGTTTGAGACAGCCTTCGGGTTAGGTATACAAAGTCAAGTGCAAAGAAGGAAAAAAGAGTGAAAATTTTTATGTTAAATTCTTTTGATTTTGGTATATAATGGTTAGGAAAGGGTCAATTGATTTGTTCCTTTTGTTTCATGAGCTTGAGGCGGGATTAGGTTACAGCTTTTAGTGTGAGATCCTAGGTAGATTGACCGAATTTGAACATAAGTTGCATGATAAGGGCTTGGAACCGGGCTTGGGTTTAAGTGGACCCATATATTTGGAATTGAGGTTAACACAAGTTTCAATCTTAATAAGTAATCTAGCGTTTGAGCCCGAATATTTTATCCGTCTATGATTCCATTTGCATAATTCTTTTTCAGGGACGAAAAAAGAGTTAAGTTTGGGGATATTTGATGTATTGTAAAATACATCTATTTATTTTGTATAGTTTGTATGATTTCTATTAGTTTTAGTTTCATTTTTAGTTCGAATGTACATACTTTTGATCCGATTATGTTTTGTAGGTCTTGGTTGATGGAAATAACTGAAAAGGGTAGAAACGAGCCGCAATATGAAGAGGTCAAGTACCGAAACGTAATTGGGAGTTCGAGGGATGAAATGGTATGAAAATGCAAAGTTTTAATCCTCTAGCGGGCCGCGAGTCATAAAGGGAAGCCTCTCGCGGGTGGCGAGAGGGTAGTTGACTTTGTTGACTGATTGAACATGGTTGCGCGGCGCGACAGGTTTAGCTCTACCTCTCGCGGGTGGCGAAAGGCTTGTTTAATCAGAAAGTTTCATAGAGCTGGGCGTTTTTAGGGGATGGAAAGGTATAAATAGAAGATGATCGTCTCAAATCAACCCTAGACGCATTCATGCAATTTTAGGCGAACTTAGAAGTTGTTTTCGCACGGTTTTGTTGCCTAAGAAGCACGAGAATCATTCGGTAGGAGCCGGAATCATAGAGAGTGAAAATTTAACGGGTTTGGTCTTCCTTTTTTGTAACAACCCTCAAAATATTCTCGACGATACCGTAATCAAAACCCCTAGTGTTCGCTGATGAATTCTTAACTAGAAAACTTAGTAACTAAGAATACTTAGTGGTTAATGTAACACCCTGACCGCGTAAAACAACGAACCGCGGCGGAAACATCAGGGAGTCATGTCACAGAACTATTTCATGGAATTAAAAATTTTGTTTTATTAAGTTAAATGTTTACATTGTCTTGAGATAAACAAGAACAACACATAAATAAACTGTGTTTCATGTTTTAAGTCACTAAGGCCCATGTCCATTCGTACGTGAAGCGTGCATTATATTATCAAGCATTGACTCCTGAAACATATGTGAAAAGAGAGTCAGCATAAAAATGCCGGCGTGTACATAGGTTTTGTCAGTGTGTCAAATTCGTGGCTTTGTATACAAATTGCAACACCTCGTTCGACTACAAGAGTCGTTAAGTGAAAACTGGTATCAAAGTGTTTGATATTGCAATACAATTAACCAGCTAAAACAAGTTGGTTAGAGTTGTGAAAACCTTGTAGCCATGAATCTTGACCAAAATGGTTCTTTTGTAAAATAAACTTGTAATAGATTGATTCTAAAGAAACTTCGTATGGTTTATATCTTTAAATGAAAATCACTGCGTGACATTGTTCAAAACCATTTGTCCGTGTTATAAACCATTTTTCTGTGTTATAAATCAATCGTCCGTGTCATAAACCAATTGTCCATGTCATAAACAAATCGTCCATGTTTTTAATTCTGAAAACTTTTGATTGTTCTTTAATGAACACATTCAAACCTCTGTTGAGTATACCACCAAAGGGTATCTTTAATAGACCACCAAAGGGTCTCTTTAACTAGACTAACAAATTAACAAATGTTTTGTTAATCAGAAAAAGTTTCTGTCATTACCCAACCTTCCACCAAATCCAGTGAACAGTCCGATAGTGGGATTGTCAGTCCTATGGTACCATAACATACTACTGGTCGGCTCGGCCAATGCTAATGAATGTCATTCGTGTTATGGATAACTCATCAACATGTTGTTCACATTATTGAAATCGTATTGTTTTATATATAAACCATAGACATTGTTTTTGAAAACTTGAAAATGATTTAGCACATATGAGTCACCCCAAAACATTTGCAAAACCTAAAAGAGGGGAACTATGTACTCACTTTGAAAATCATTTTTGTATACATAAACCATGTATATTGTTTTGAAATTTTCAAAATAATTATAGGCACATATGAATCACCCCAAAACATTTGAAAATGTAAAAGGGGGAGGGGGCTATGTACTTACTTTGAAAATCATTTTTGTATACATAAACCATATATATTATTTTGAAATTTTGAAAATAATTATAGGCACATATGAATCAACCCAAAACATTTGAGAACGTAAAAGAGGGGGCTAGGTACTCACTTTGGATTGCGAAGGTGTTCTTGATCAACGGAATAAACAAAGCTCAAATGTGTCCTAATGTGTCAGATAAATATGTTAGCGTGTCGGGACTACAAACAGAGATCTGATAGAATGAAGTCTTATAAACTAAACGAGTGTTGGAACTCATGTGATATGGTTTACCAAACTTAACATTCTGATTTGGAAAGGACCCTAAGTGATTTTGACCCATTATGACTCGTTAAAGTAGTTTATGCTACTTTAACGGGTCATTAGCGTAAACGTGTTATCGTCCTATGATAAGTCTTAAATGCCCCAAACATGTTTGAAAATGTTATAAAATCAGTTTGTATGAAAAAAGTTGGTTACATGTGTTTACAATGGATTTATGCGCAAAAGGGCATTTTTGTCATCATTTTTTTAAGAACATAGAAGTAACTTATCATAACACTAACCAAACAACATGACCATAAGGTATAACCTCAGTAAGTTATTTTTTATACAACTATGTTCACAAATATGTGTTTGGTCGGTTGACCAAACGGGTCAGATTCGAAAGTCAAAGCGGTGGTCAAGATCGCTCGACTTATGACCCTAAATAAGCACTAGACTAGAAGTGACGAGTTAGACATGTCAAAATATGTCTAACTAAGTTTATAAAACTGATTTGGTATCAAAACTTGGTGTTTTGATACCTGAAAAAAGTTTGGTCGTAAAATGCACATCATGCGCATTTTGACCGAAACTTTGACTCGTCACTTCGACTAGTAAACGTGGTAACCAGAAGGTGAAATCGTTAGGGATTATAACCTTAGTGATTACGATCATGTTTCAAAGTTCAATTGAACTTTGACTTTACCAAATATGGTCAGAACCAAAAGTCAATCAGGTTGCCAAACTGTTCGACTTTTAGCTCAAAATAGCTAAAAAAAGAAAGAACTAGGAAGAGTACTTTCTCGTGTTGAAGAACACTTTCAAAACTCAAGATAGGAGGCTTTCAAAGGCTAGAAACAAGCTCCAAGAAGGATAGAAAGAAGAACTTCACACTTTGCTTTGAAGTGTTTTGAAGTGGTGTAAAAAATGGAAGAATCATAGGGTATTTATAGTATTTTAGAATTAAGGAGGTGATGATAAGTGTCCTCAAGTGTGGATTAGTGTCCTAACATGTGCCAACACCCTATTAAGTGTGTCAAAGTGAGTGCTAGGTGTCAAAAATTGGAAATAGGTGGCAAACTTGGTGAAGAAGCAAAAATATTTATTATTTTTTTTTGACATTTTTGGCCCTTGGACTTGTATTTTCACTTGTTTGCCATTTTTAACCCCTTTAACCTAATATTTAGGTTATATAATGGTTTTAAGACATGTGTAACTTGGATTATGCCCGAAAATGTCGTGGATGTCGATTCGTTCGTTTGTACGGTTACGTGTTTCGCAAAAATGCGTAAAACGCTTTAACGAACACGAAAATGATCGAAATTGTGCAGCGATTGACATTTTTGCATTCTCATAAATAAATACCAGATTTTATTGAATACAAAAATATTTGGAAATAAAACACATGGTTTCATTGAATACTAAATTGTTTGTAATTGTGCAATGATTGAAAAGGCACAAATGTCACAGTTAAGTAAACTTAGAAGTTAAGATGAACTTAGCGGTTAAGAAAACTTAATAGGTAAGAAAACGAAATAGTTAAGTAAGCTAAGTAAGTTAATTAATCGGTTAAGTAAGTTTAATAACTTAACATCCAAATAGATATACATGAGGTAGATAACATCCAAATATGTCTATATAGGGTAGGTAATATAAGGAACTAATATCTGAGGAAGATTTATCCTGGAAGTTTTATCTAGGGAAGATTTATCTAGGGAAGTTTTATCAGAGGAAGATTTATCTAGGGAAGTTTTATCAGAGGAAGATTTATCTGGGGAAGGTTTATCTACGGATGATTTTTCTAGGAAGGTTTATCTGAGTAAGGTTCTATATCTGGTAAGAAGTATTCCTTACCTATAAATAGGAAGCGTAGAATTCATTTTTCTTTTGTCATTCATTCTATTTTTCTTTCTATACGTTAGTGTTCTAACCAATAATCACCAATACGATATTCTGTCCGATCGATTTCGGGAACCAACTAACGAATGCAAAGTATTGTCTAAATAAGACTATACTTTGTTGACTTACGTTATGGTTCCGATCTCGTGACCATCGTTAGGTTTGATATGGTTTTTACACTAATACGGATCACATTCTGTGAATTCAAGAGGCTTAGAATCAAGAGGCCTGTTAAATTGAAACCCTAATTCTGTAAGGACGTGGTTGACCAACTTAACACAAGTAATCTATCTGCCGAGAAAAACAAAGGTGAGTTCACACATTTGACTAAAAACATGCATTCCCGATGGTTGGAAATGAGCTACACTTTCTCTAGTATCCCCTGATTTCCTAGTATTCAGGAGGAATACTACAAAATACTATTTATAGTTCATGTCTTTAGTGTAGTAAACACAACTCTATCACGAAGTCCCCACTTACTATACTGATTAATCTCCTGGCCTGGTGAACAAGATATTAGTTGATAGCTCTATTAGGTTTCACTAATCTCACACCGTGATGGGGAGTACGGGTGTGAACTAGTATGCCTTGGCAACCGTCAATGATGATAGACATTGACAAACGGGGCAGCAACAAAACATTAGTGGCAAGTGTTCGGTATTACGCAGTTTAGTAGCTTACAAGTTGGGTAGCTCCCCATAACATGATTATAAATGAGTAATTTAACAAACATACGTTTTTAGAAATAAAACTGGAAAACCGTTAACTCACCGACTTTATGTTGAAACCAATACTGCATGCTTTGCAGGTCCTTAGGTGCAGTTTGGGTGCTTGTAGCGGAGGAGTGTAGTGGTTGCGTTGAACTTTTTTTGGGTTCATAATAAAATCCATGAACTTTTAAACTATTGTTTGGATTATTAAACTTTATGCTTCCGCTGTTAACTTTATTATTTCTTTTTAAACTTTGAACTTTAGTCACTACTCATATTATGGTGATGAATTTATTTTTATTGACCAATATGATTGGTGGCATGATCATGGTCAGTCGCATGCCTCACAGTAATACTCCGGATGTGGAAATTGAGGGTGTGACACTGTTTATGATTTGAAGACATCTGATAAAGATTCAACCTTGAAAGACTTCTTATTTTACTCATTCTTCTTATTCTTCCACTTTTGAAACGAATTCATGGACAAAATGGACTGATTTTTCAGTATAATATGTAAAATCTAATATAGATAATCCCTTGAAAGAACTAGAGCTAAAAACAATTGAAATCATGTCGAAAATTGCAAAAAAGGTGAAATTCTAAACACACCTCGCACGAACTAAACATACACTTCGCACAAAGTGAACTCCACTTCGCACGATTTTGACATTTTGTTAAACATTGTTTTAGCACTTTGCACGAAGTGAGTACCGGATCGTACGAAGTGATTGAAATCTGTTTTGTAAAATAACAATTTAGTTCGCACGAAGTGTCACTCCGCACAAACCCCACTTCGCACAAACGAATCTTTGTTCAAAATTTTAGTATAATTGGGGAACGAATTCTTCAACACGTTCGCTTCATCCACTGTTTCGACTGCAGCCGCCCAAACCTTAAACTTAGATAACCAAATGGGCACAATGACTAAGCCACCCAAATTGATGTATCTTGAAGATTATAAGGGCTGGCATGAAGGATTCACGAATTAGTTACAAGCAAACTATCTCGATTGTTGGTACGCAATAGAGGAAGGGTGTAAGATTCCGACGGGATATAATGGTTTAGAGAAAGGAATAATGGAATATAATGAACAAGGAAATGCTCTATTCTCTCGTGAGAAGAAGATGATGAATATTTTACAACCGGCAATTAAGGAAGATATTTTCACGCTGTTAAAGCATGAAGATTATGCTCAATCAATTTGGAATTCGCTCAAGGTTAAATTTCAAGTTAGTACATAGATGATTAGGAGCAAGCAAGCACTGTTGAAGAAAGAATTCGATATCTTTCATTCATTAAAAGGCAAGTCGATGAAAAAGATGATTGAGAGGTATTGTCACCTCACTCAAAATGAAACAGTTGGGGGTTAACAAAGATAACGAAGAGCTGGTAGATAAGTTAGCTGATGCACTGCTAGAGGGCGAATGGTCAACATATCTCATGATTTTGAAGGAACAATCCTTACTACAACAGCACGTTCAGTCTCACAAAGTTTATTGAGAAACTTGAAGGTCACAAATTGGATTTACAAAAGATGGCAAAATCCAGAAGTGCACATGCACAGCAAGATGTTAATCTATACTTTAAAGGAAGTGCCATTACCAATAACCGAAGCCCGAAGATTCAAACAGCTTTCAGTTTTAACAACTCCTCCAATAATTCAAGCAGTAGTACCTGGTTTACCTCATTTCCGAGCTATGATCAAATACTCCTAGTACTCCACAATCGTCCCAAAGCTTTTACAACTATAACAGTAGCCAGAACAAATAATCAAATCAAAATCAGAAAATTCTTAAGTGCAACATAGCTGAAAATACAGCTAAGGAACATATGGCTCTACTCGCATCCGTGCTTGAATATTATGTGAGCCAAGTAGCCGGTAAGATCTGAAATCCTGACATGACTAAAGATGATTACGATCAAATTGACTCTGAAGAACTGGAATTAATAGACATCAAATGGTGTATGGCTAGTATAGTTAGAACAGCTCAACGCTTCATGGAAATAATAGGGCGTAACAGTTTGAGAGGACCAGTTGGTAAATTGGGATTTGACTATGCAAAGGTGACATATTTTAAATGCCGAGAAAAGAGTCACTTTAAGCAAGAGTGCCCGAACCGAGAAGTCCAGGGTAATCCAATTTGTTTGCTAATGATTACTAAAAGAAAGCTATATATCACAAGACTTCTCCTCCTCAACTTCATCAAAGCTGATCGCTATTGAGGATGGTTCGGCAAAAGCTAACAAAACACTCGTGGTGACTTAAGAGGATGAGGGATTTAACCCATATTCTGAAAAAGGGAAGTTTGGCCTTGCTAGCTGAAATAATAGAAGAACCAATGTTTGATGAGGTTGTCAAGGAAAGTTCGAATGAAGAATGTGAGGTTGTGTTTGACGAAACGCCTGATATTAGTGCTGAAGAGTGTGCTATAGCAATTTACTACGAACATTGTGCTGAGGGAGATATATTTCATCATGCATTTAAATCCGTGATTCCTCCTGATGTTTATAACTCTTTTTCAAGTTTCTTTGGAGGATCAAGCCAATACCAATGCGTGTCAAAGACAGAAGAATCCAAGAAGCCAGTGGAAGAAATTATTGATGTCACAAAGGAGATGATCGGTGAAAATCTGAAGAAAATCGCTGATAAAGGCATGGTGGCTAAGTTACAAGAGGTAGTTCCTAAGAAGAGTCAAGAAGTGAAAAAGTCGGTTAATGATTTGATTAAAGTGGAAATTAAGGTTGTAATCAAAGAAGTCGAGAAACCATGCATGGAATGCTTGGAGCCGTGCAAGGAGTGCTCATAAAAGGATTTAAAAATCAAAGAACAAAAAAACATACAAACAACTTATCAAGCGATCAAGAGACACCAAAGTTGCTTATGATAAACGATTTCAACAAGTCAGTAAAGAGCACATGACAATAAAATCAATGCTAAAAGCTACAGTAATGGATAAAGAAATGGTAATTAATATTCATATAGACACCATTACTAAGCTAAAAACTGAACTTAAAGCCATAAAAACTGAGTCAGAACAAGTCAACAAATTCTTGATTAGTTACTCAACGTCCTCATATGTGATTGATCATATTCTTCCACAACAAATTGAGAAAACCAAACAGGAAGAAAATGAATCTGAAAAACAAAACAACGGGTTGGGTTATAATAAGTGTCCACCCCCATTTGGAACAATTGTGCTAAAAAATATCTAGATAGGGTGGAAAAGGTGCTTAATTTAAAGCTAAAAACTGAACAAAAAGGAGATGTGCTGCCAGAAAACATTGATGCGACTTATGAATGTCAGCCAGATATTGTGAAAATGTGGTCGAAAATGTTTTAGAAAATGAATCTGATAGCACTGATTTAGAAAGTGTTGAGTCAAAATTTGAAAAGTCTGAATCAAGCTCTCTATCTGAAAATGAACATAGTTTTCATAAGAATTATATTTCAACATCAGAAAATAGTCTGACTAATAATTCTAATGTGGTAGTCTACAAAATGACGGATCGGACAGACTGTATTCTGATGAGAAATTTCCGATTCAGAACGCAAATCTTGAAAAGTTGACAAATTGTTCAAAGTGGTCGAAGTTAGTCTTTCTGATATTGAAAAGCAAAATTCAGCCTACTATTCTAAACCAAAGAAAGTTTATAATAGTTACTATCGAAAGGGAAGGTATTATCCTGAAAACAAAAGGAATGGTTTAGGTTTCGACAAGAAGAAACATAACAACAGGTTTCGAAAACCAAATTACAAAAAAAATTGGATTTGTTTTTGAAAAAAGCATTGTTAATGAGAAAGAAAGTCTTACTAAAGAACAATCAAATGATGACTTCTACGTTGAGAAAAAGTGTCGTGAGCAGGATCAGAAATCCTTTGTCACTGACAGCATGACATGCTTTAAGTGTAACAAAGTTGGACATATTGCCCGCTATTATCCCAATTCTAAACAAGTTTACTATGCTAAAAAGTCTACGGAACATGTGAAACAAATAACCCGAGTTTGTAACAACACAGATTTTAAAAAGAAATAATGAATCTAACAAAGGTGTGAAACCAACAAATATGAATGTTTCAAATTTCAAATTTGGTGAAACGTCAACTAAAAATGAACAAAAGGATTCAAAATTCTACCCCAAAAAGGCATTTTTAAAAACACAAACCTGGGTGGTTAAAACTAAATCATCTTCTAAGATAGTCAAAACATCTGTTGCAACCTAGTCAATGGTTGAACAAGTTGTTGAAGTTAAGAATGTACCAAAGTTTTATATCCTAAACC
The DNA here is from genome assembly GCA_947069175.1 of Scalesia atractyloides. Lineage (NCBI taxonomy): Eukaryota > Viridiplantae > Streptophyta > Magnoliopsida > Asterales > Asteraceae > Scalesia > Scalesia atractyloides. Next base: position 20,286,807 of record CAMTDV010000028.1, on the reverse strand, counting down.
CACCAAGACCGAGAAGGCTTGGGTTTCATTGTTTAAGTAACTACTTAATTGCATGTGTAGAGACTCCCGAGGTCAATCATTTCTAAGTGAATAATAGACAGCGGAGCTTCTCGACACATGAGAGGGATGCTAGCCTTGCTTTATGATGTTAAATCAATCAAAGGTGGCTATGTAGGGTTTATGGGTACTCAAGGAGGACGAATAATCGGAGGGGGAATACTCACGAATTGTGTGGTTTCTTTTGACAAAGTCAACTACATTGTCGAATTAGAGAATAACTCGCTAAGCATTTCACAGATTTGTGATAAGAATTTTACAACTCACTTTACAGATAAAGAGTGCCTTATTCTGAACTTGAGATTCAAAATCCCCGAGAAGTGGATCCTCATGCGCGCTCCACGAGAAAATGAACTCTATGTTCTTGACATGAGCATCGCATCCATTGCTAAAAAATCGGCTTAATGTTTTGTTAGCTCTTAGAAGTGTGAGACTGAGGCATCAAATATACGCCACGGTCTATGGTATTAATTGGGATTAACTGGGTTAGTTTGTATTAGGTTTGTTCCTTTATAGGTTATTTGGACATGCCATAGGCCATGTGGGCTAGGCAAGCCCATAGGAAAGCCTTGAGCAGTGGCCTTTGTTCTCCTTTGGGCAATTCTTTCTAAAGTGGCCCAGTTCACCGCAACCATACCAACTTTGGTTCCTTCCTCGATCGTTTCCATTTCCGTAGCCTCCTTCTTTCTTGCCTTAATTTATATATCCTTTGTTATTACTCCAACCATTTTCGGTGCGGTGTCCCAATTTCCCGCACTTATCACATTTGGTGGTTCGGCATCAACCATAATGATGGTAATTACCCCAGCAGGCGGGTTGCTTCCTCTGTCGTCGCCGAGTAGTTCTTGGCAAAGAGACCAGCATTTCTTGTATAACCTCTCAGTTCTGTCTCTGCTTTCGCCACAAATGCTTTGTTCCTTTTTGTTGTGGGGGTTTCCTTCTTTTATTACTCGGTCGGGAACCTTTCCGGAAGTGTGTAAACTTTCTCTTATTCCCATGTGAGGTTGATTCTACATGTGACTCCTTGGGCATCTCCGCACTCTTTCTCGTAAACTTATTCATTCTTATCGCTTCTTCATTAAGGCTTACTGAATTCGTGATTGCCTCGATGATGTTGCTGGATGTGACGAAGTAACCATACTTCGGATTTCCGGAGCTAATCCCCAAATGTATCGTTCGATACGTTTGAATTCGGGGGTTTCCATATACAGAACGACTCGTGAGAGATCATGAAATTGCTGAGTATAGCCATAGATGTTGGATCCAACCATCGCTAGATTTCAAAACTCTGTTTCCAACTTTTGTAGTTCTGCCCTTTAACAATACTTCTCACGCATCATTTCCTTTGGTCTTTCCCAAGTGATAGCGTATGCTGCTGCATCTCCTAACGTTTGTACTTGCAGATTCCACCATGATAAAGGTTCGTCAATGAACAATTCCAAACATACAATACAGTCTGGTTAGGGGATCAATTACTCAGGCGAATTACAGAATCCGTCTTTTCGGTCCATCGAACAAATGCTACAGCTCCGCCTGTGCCGTCAAAGTTCAATTGTTTGCAATTCAAAAATTGCTTATATGTGCATCCTGAAACGTTGGTTCTTGAAATTGTCAGAAATATTTTTTTTGCAAATAAAATAATAATGAAAATTTCTTGTAACATTATGAGTAACCAACCATTCGTAGGATTTGTTGTTATTGGTGGGCCTTGAGCCCTATCTTCATTTCTCAAATTGGTGTGATTTGCTTCATGTTGCTCAATCGCATTCGCAATGCGTTGATTCAACAAAGCATTAAGTTCAGGTTGAGAAGTGGGTATGGGAGTTTGGAGCTGATGTATGCTCCTTCTTCTTGGTTGGCTGATCTTCATATGTAAAATCATATAGACGAAATTAGACAAATATTTTAGATAAATATTGTCATTCATGGACAAAATAGAATAAAATGTATCGTAATATAGTGTGTGGGTATATATATAGGTCAAATAAATCGAATCATCTCTCAGGTAAGATATCCATACAAATATTGTCATGACACAAACATAATGAATAATCAACGATACATGATAAAGAAGGATAATCAACTTTCAAATAGATATTGTCAACTTGTTGCATCATTTTTGCGAAGTACAAAAATATAATTCGGATTTTCATCACTTCGACATACAAGTTATATACAATACATAAACAAAAGTAGATATTTTCTTTGCATTGTTTCTTCAGAATCTTCAAGTTGACTTATATATCTTCAAAATCCTTCAATCTTCAACTACCAGATACGGGTACTACCTCCAAAACCTAATTACATATGAAACTAGACCAACGGTGGGGGTGGGGGTGCAGATGCGTGGATTACACCGCGGAAGTACACCATCTCCTCCTCGATGGCGCTAATGCGCCTCTCAAGTGATGAAGAGGTGGCATGGGATGATGTAAGTGATGGTTCAAATGGGGATAGTGGTGGTGTAGGTGATGATGTGGGTAGTGGTGGCTGGGATGATGATGATGGAGCACTCTGAGATGCTTGAATAGAAGAAAGTTGAGCATTAAGCTCATGAAATCGTTGAAACAAAATACCGAGCTATATCTCGGTGGATGTGAGTCTATACTCAGTGGTGTTGAGTGGTCAATGGTTCAGGTGGTATGGATTGGATGGGCTCATGCCCAGAGGTGGCTGGTCATGTGAAACAGTAAAGTAAGGTGAGGGGTATGTAACAATACTATGCATATGTGGTGGAGGATGGGACTGATCTCCAACAGTGGGGATTAGAATAAATGGAGGATACTCAGTCATAGATTGACTATATGAAACATGTGATGGCCCTGCAGCAAACAGGTCCTGGTAAGAACTGAATGTTGGGGTAACAGTAGTTGAAACAAATCCAGCAAAAGGAAGGAGGTACATGATCAGCAAGCTGAGAAGTACTACCAAGAGTATAATGTGACGGTCCAACAAAAGGGTGATGTATCAGGTGATCGGTGTGGTGTGTGATATCTCTCAAAGAATGCAGTGGTGGTACATACTAAGATAAATGATCGGTGTAGAATGTGTCTGGTAAAACGGTATCGACATGCGTAGGTAAGATATCTGAAGATGGCTAGGCTACCTCTAACATGGCAATGTCAAAATCCTCTCCAATGCCAAGGTCATTGTCAACATGCTCAACATGTATGACTGGAATGACATCGTCCTCACTATCAACAATAGGAGGTACAGGGTGTCCGTCCTCATCGATAATATCAACAAATGGATCTACCACATTAAGTGGTATGGCGACGTAAGCAACAACATGTTCACCCTTAGGGTGACCGAATATGACCATCTCATGAAAATGGGGTACACCCAGTACATCATCCTCTAAAGGAATGCCAGCATGATCAGGCTCAGGTAAGGCAAAAAGCTGGAAGTCATATTCATCCATTCATCGTCCGAAAGCTCGTCATCGAAGATGATGATGATGATAACAGGTGGGGTAGGATCATCTAGTGGTATGTAATTGGTGTTCGAGGCATATCCCATAGAACCGGTGTTAGAGTCGGAAGACATGGTCCTAGCAAAATAATTCGTACAACTCATATATGTTAACAACTTATAATAAAATTTTGGGCAATTATATTTCAGTTTCATTGTAAGTCATGTCATGTATCATTCTGATTCATCTTACTATTATCGTGTCTAATCCTCAAAGACTATCTCGTATAATGTGCTTACATTATTGTTTTGATTTATCGTTTAGTACTAGTGGACCTTCGTGTACATGCCCTGGGGAGAAAACTCTTGTTACAACTTCATAAGTAATTTATGACTTTTATAAAAAGACCATTTTGAAATTGTAGACCAAACTCATAAGAATCTTAGTTCACTACAATTGATGCTCTGATACCAGGTCTATCACACCCTGATTTTTATGTAGCCGAAGCGTGCGCGAGGTATGGCCAGAGCGACAGTCGTTGCATTCAACCAAGTAAACGACAATTATAATACGTTACAAAATATTCATCCATACTTTTTATTTAACACAAAATTTACATACAAACTTTTGTTTGTAAAACATACCACAAGTTTAACAGCATTACTTAAAATTCAAACATAAGTTTATAAAACATAACAACAAAAGTCTGGATGGAATATAACGTCTTGACTTCACAACATACAAACATGTTTTTCCCCGAAGGCCGTCCACTAGTTTCCTGTAATATATGTTAGCTTTGAAGACGACGTCAACAAAAGCTGGTGAATTCATGTTATAAATTTTTGTATCAAATGAATCTTCAAAAACATTTGAAATAATAAATTCGTTTAATATAGCATAATGAAACTTGTAAGATCATTAGTGTGTTGCAAGGACACTAATCTGTGTGCCGAATAAGGTGGCAACCAACCCTTGACGATTTATTGTGTCTGAGACACTTGTTTTTGACACAAAAGCACTCTAATACGATCTGTTATTATTGTCGTAATCGAGTGGGGCTCGCCCAATCCCAATAGATCTATCCCCTTGTTCCTCGGTACTTATTATTCACTAATGGTCCCAATGCTTGAGCCTTATTACAAGTTATCCAAATATTTTAATTTCCCAGCTATACCAAATGTAACATGTGTACATCCCCGCATGTTTCAAACCATAAAAACCTTAAAATAAAAGGGGAAACATGAACTCACTGATTTGCATTCCATGCAAATCTCTATTCGATTCCTGATACTTTGTTGGTTTCTCGACTTACAAGTGTTCTATTCTCATATATACATATTCTAGATTGATTACATGTAAATGGGCCTAGCCTATAATTTAATTGTAAGAATTCAATCTAAAAGTTTATTACATATGGGCCTAGCCCAATAGTTTTTTTAAGTATGGGCCTAGCCTAATTTGCTTACTATATGTGGGCCTAGCCCAATTCGTTTCATGTATGTGGCCTAGCCCAACCTAATTTTATTTAAAGTGGTTCAAGTCCAATTGGTTTGTAAAAGTGAGCCTAGCCCAAGTTAAAATAAAAGATTTGGTCTAGCCCAAAATAGCTTATAGAAATGGATTAGCCCAATGTTAGTTTTTATAAAAGCGTGCTTGGCCCAATAGTTAATTTTTATACAAGTGGGCCTAGCACTTGTAAATTTTATAAAAGGGGGCTTAGCCCAAAGTTAATTTCATAAAAGTGGGCCTTAGCCCAACTAATTTATATAAATGGGCTAGTCCATATATTTTATAAAAATAAGTATAGCCCAATATAATTTTAAAAAAAAATGGACTTAGTCTAATAATTGTTTAGTTGGGCTTATCCAAGTTTTTAAAATATGTACTAGTAATTGTTATAACTTTAAAAATTTAGTTGTAAAAACTACTAGTTATAAGTTAAATTTTTATAAATCCTAGTAAATATAAGATGTAACGATTGATTTGTTTATATTGACCGTTATGTTCGCGTCGACTATTTTATTCATTTCGTCTTTGCCGTTTGTTTCCTTTATACCATATACTTTATTTTGTCCGAATTGTCCGAGATATATTATTTTGTCAAAAGTTGAACATTTATATATTTTTGGATTTGAATCAACATGATCAAAATATATAATTTTTATACAAAAATATATGTACACATATTAGGTGATTTCAAAATATATATTTTTATCAATATATATATATATACATATATATATATATATATATATATATATCCTCTCCTTTTTAGTTTTAAGAAAACATAAGTAATCATATTCTTAACTTTTTCATCCAAACTTTTATTTAAACAAGATTAAAGTTTCTAATTACTTTTAATCTCAAAATCTTTAGTTTAATCACATCTTAATCAAGATTAAATTTTTTAAAAAATTTGCCATAGTTTCCTTTAAAATATAAGTTTTCCCATGTTTAAATAATTATTCTAACTCAAATCATCATCATACCACATATATTATACAAATGTATTAACAAAAACGTCATCAACTTAAAATTTTAAACTTCCTTAGAATGGAAACTTTATTATCACTTTTAAACAAAATTTCTGAACGATAACTTTTATTTTGTAATCTATAACTTGTATTTTCATCTTTAAAATATGAAATCATGTTCATGACTATTTTTGTTAATGAATCTTGCTAATCTAAACATGCATGTGTTTAGATCCTCTTTTTATTCATAAATTTGTAAGATTCAAGTTTACTGGTTTATGACAAATTCAAGATCATCCATAATCATCAAGAAAATCACATAATTATGTTAGTGATTATAGTTTTATTAGTGTTTTCAAGTTGATTTTAAAAAATCTTGTATGATGATCTTGTGTAGTTTTTATAAAATATACAGTATAAGATGAGGTTAAGGATCTTACTACTAGCACAAGGCTATGGATGATCTAAAAGATGAAAAAAATGTGTTGATCAAGAGTTTCAAGCTTCAAAGTGAACCTCCTAATCTTTGCAAGCTCCTTAGATCTTCATGCAAACTTGAGGTTCTTGTGTTTGGTTTTAAAAAAAATTGAAGGTGATGATGATGGTGCTTAGCCGATTTCAAGGGGGAAAAGGAAGGAGAGGTGTTGTTGTTTTAGTGTTTGAGAAATGAAATGAATGGAAATGAGTTTGGTTTGTGTTGAGTCTTACACCACATACACACTAACCATGCTCATAATCTTGCCAACAAATAATCAAAAGATTAATGGCATGGGAAGCCCCATTATAGCCGTGAGGTGTTGGGGGGGTGGTGTTATATTTTTTTATAAATAATGTGTAATTTTTATAAACCTAAACAATTTTATATATAATTTTTTATAAAAACTAATGCCCCAACACTTTAAATTGATGTTATAATATGCCAAAATAACTAACTAGTTTTATTGTTTCGTTGTTCGGTTGATAAAGTTAGTTCGGGTCTTATACGCGGTAAAATACTGATATATTGTGTACTTATAAAATTTTATTTTCATAATAATTTTAGTACAATTTTTATTATCCAGTTAATTAATCTAGCTCTTCAAACTAATAAATTTATCATTTTGAGTTTAGTTCCTGTACTGGCTTTGTTGTCAGGTTTTTACTGAACAAACCATATAGCTTTAAATAATAAGATTTGTATATGGGTTTTATACTATTTCTAACACCGTTATTATTCTTTAGCTAAAATATTTATTTTTGGGTTTTTGACATTTGCTGTTTTATGCTGCGGAATGCTTTATTTTGCTGTAAAATGTTGTATTTTGCTGCAGACTTGGATAATTTGATGTTTTAAATAAAATTTTATTGTATAACAGTGCAGACACATCTTATGTCTTAATTCTGTAATATCAGACTATACTGTAACCAGTACTGATATTTATTTCGTGTTCGCGTCTTTGTCATTTGTCTAGGATTTAGTTTTATATGTTCGTAATTGTGACGTATCCATTATCATACGAAGCTATGATTTGGTTAAAATCCTAGACTTTTAAGAGTTAAAATTATAATTTTAATTCAAGTTGTGTAGTAAATAGACAATGTAATAGTTGTTCGCGTCTTTGTCATTTTGCTGTAAAATGTTGTATTTTGCTGCAGACTTGGATAATTTGATGTTTTAAATAAAATTTTTATTGTATAACAGTGCAGACACATCTTATGTCTTAATTCTGTAATATCAGACTATACTGTAACCAGTACTGATATTTATTTCGTGTTCGTGTCTTTGTCATTTGTCTACGATTTAGTTTTATATGTTCGTAATTGTGACGTATCCATTATCATACGAAGCTATGATTTGGTTAAAATCCTAGACTTTTAAGAGTTAAAATTATAATTTTAATTCAAGTTGTGTAGTAAATAGACAATGTAATAGTTGTTCAAGTTGTACAGAATTACCGGAATTTTGCCAATTGTCACACCAATCCTAGAGATCAAGCTTTCAAAGGTGGATGTGTCTAAAGCTTTTGTCAACACATGTGCTAGTTGATCCTTCGTTGGAACATGATACAGAGAAATCAAACCTTTTTCATAGCAATCCCTCACAAAGTGATGTTTGATGTCAATGTGCTTGGTTGTTGAATGTGAGACTAGATTTTCAATGATGTTTTCTGTTGCTTTACTATCTAGCATGAGAGGAGTCTTTAGAGCAGTTACACCAAACTCTAGCAATTGATTTTGAAACCACAAGAGTTGTGCTATATAGCTTGAAGCAATAATATACTCAGCCTCTACTGTTGATGTTGAAACTGCAACTTGCTTTTTGCTTTGCCAAGAAACTAAGCAATTGCCTAGAAACTGGCATCCTCCTAATGTGGACTTCCTTGTTGCATGGCAACCAACAAAATCTCTATCTGAATAACCTGAAAGCTCAATATTTCATTAACAGGATACTAGATACCAAGTGTGGGAGCACCTTTTATGTATCTGAATATCCTTTTCATAGCTAAAAGATTGGACTTTCTAGGTGATGACTGGGATCTGGCACAGACACATGTTGCAAACATGATGTCTTGCCTTGATGCAGTTAGGTACAATAAAGACTCAATCATACTTCTGTAAAGTGTTTGATCAACCAAGTCATCTTTTTCATCAGTAATGACCAATTTTGATGTGGCCATGGGTGTACTACATGGTTTACAAGAATTCATATCAAATTTGTTTAACAGTTCGTTGACATATACTTTGATGAATGAATGTGTAATTTTGTAATTGTTTAACTTGGAGACCAAGAAACCATTGAAGTTCACCAATAGCACTCATCTCAAACTCTGTTGTCATGAGTTCCCTAAACTCTTCACACATGGTCTTGCATGTGGATCCAAAAAAGATGTCATCCACATAAACTTTGGACAAGCATCAAGTCCTTTCCTCTCCATTTTAAAAACAATGTTTTATTAAATTTACCTCTTGTGAAGCCTTGAATAAGAGAAAAGTGGATAGAGTTTCATACCAGGCCCTTGGTGCTTGTTTCAAGCCATACAAAGCTTTATTAAGCTTGTAGACATGATTTGGATAAAAGGCATCTTCAAAACCAGGAGGTTGGCATACATATACCTCTACCTTGATCTTACCATAAAGCAATGCACATTTGATACACCTTGATATTGTGGTTGGCAGCAAAAGCTAAGAACAATCTGATGGCCTCTAGTCTTGCTACAGGAGCAAATGTTTCATCATAATCAATGCTTCTTTTTGTCTATAGCCTTGAACCACAAGCCTAGCTTTATTTTTTACAACAATGCCCCTTTCTTATGTTTTATTCTTGAAGACCCATTTTGTGGTAATTGGAGATACATCTTGAGGCAATGATACAAGTTCCTATACTTGTTGTCTTTTGAACTGTAGGAGCTCTTCCTGTATGGCCTCCACCCAATTGTTGTCTCTTACTGCCTCTTGGTACTTGACAGGTTGTGTGAGTGATAGAAAGCCAGCAAAAAGACAAATGTTTTGGGATTGACTTCTTATGAGTAACCCTTCATTGATGTTGCCAATAACTTGATCTGGTGGATGATTTTTAAGGTAGATTTGATCTCCCTTGTATGGAACAATGGCATTTTGAGGTGAAGGCTGTAGATGGGAATCATCTAAGCTAACATCTGTTGGAAATTTTGAAGAGCCAACATTTGTTTGGAATGGAGGTGGATGTATAGGTGGGATAGGTGTGAAAATTGGTTGACTTTTATCCACAGAAAATGGACTTTTGTCAACAGTGGTTTGACTGAATGGTGCGACAGAGGTTTGAGGATCAACAACTGTTGATGTGGCAGTGTCAAAGTTTTGATAGTTGTTTTGAACATCTGTTCCTCTCGTGGTAGAAGTAACTTTGTTTTTTGGGATCACAATATCATATCCATAATCTTGATGGGAAGACTGTGGTGTACCTACATGGTTAGTCTTAACAGACATATCTTCTAATGTAAATTTATCTAAGTCAAACAATCTTGCAGGATTTGCTGGGATTTTTAAAGAAGAAAGTTCATTGAACTTTACATTCAAAGTCTCTTCTACACACCTACTCCTTGTGTTAAACACTTTATAGGCCTTGGTAGTAGTTGAGTATCCCAGAAAATAACTAGAATCTACTTTGGCTGTAAATTTTGAAATAAATATTTTAAGTTTAAATGAATCATGGGCAGCCAAAGATTTTGAAATAGGAGATTAGTGGTTTGATTTTGTACAGAGTTTCATAACTAGTCTTTAGATGTCTAGGATTAATCAAAACTCGGTTTTGCACATAGCAAGCAGCGTTTACAGCCTCTGCCCAAAGAGACAAGGGTAAACATGAATCTTCAAGCATTGTTCTGACAACCTCAATTAGAATTCTATTCTTTCTTTCAACAACCCCATTTTGTTCTGGTGTCCTGGGATGCTATTTAGCCTTACAATTCCTTTAGACACACAGAAGTCTGTTCCATTGTCACTCCTGAAGATTTTTACTGGTAGATCAAATTGCTTTTCAACTTTCTTACAAAGTCTTGAAAAAAGCTGCAGTCTCATATTAGGAGTGCAAAAGGTAAGTCCATGTAAACCTTGAAAATCATCAATTATAAAAGACAATACTTTTCTTTTTAAGACTCATGATTTTAACAAGGCCAAACAAGTCCATGTGTAACAATTGTAAACACTTACTATTTTTGGACTCATCAATGGATTTGTATGAACTTTTATGTTGTTTACCTTTTAGACAGGAAACATAATTTTCATCGCATGTGAATTGTTTTGGTGGAAGACCTCTTACAAGACCTTGTTTTGAGAGTGTGGTGATAGTTTTGAGATTTGTGTGACCAAGTCTTCTATGCCATAGTTCTGTCTCTTTGCTAGAAGCAACTGAAAATAGACATGCATTCATCATTGGATTATCCTTCAACATATCTACCACATACACATTGCCACTCCTGTGAGCAACAAGTTATGTTTTGCTCTTAGCTATAATTGTTTCAATCTTTTTCACCACTTCTTGCCCAACAATCTTACAAGTTTTCTGAGTGAAGAATGGCTCGTAGCCTTTGTCACTCATTTGAGACACACTAAGAAGGTTAAATTTTAGATTGTCAATAAGATTGACATTTTCAAACTTGAGTTTCCCTGCTTGAACTGTCCCTGACCCTAAGACCTTCACCTTTGAATTGAAACCAAAGGATATATCACCCCCTCCATGTGCTGGAAAATCTTTGAGAAGGACTCTACGTCATGTCATGTGCCTGGAGCCTCCACTATCTACACTATCAAGTCAAGTAAAAGCTCCTAATACATTAGTAACAAATTTAGTTTTGGTGAATATCCAAAGCCAAAATGACACAGACATTCATGCCTCAAATCTGGGGAATGGTCAGAGTTTGGAAAAGATTTTTGAAACATCTGTTATGGGCCATTTCTTGTCAAATGATTATAACCAAGAGGATTCTTGTTTACTTTTGGTTTTGAAGGTCTTTTATAGATCTCATAACCAAGTGGTACACTCTTATAAGGTGGTTGACCATATCCTCTTGGAAATTTCTTTGAAGGTGGTGCATCTGTTACCTTAACCTCTCTGGGAATAGAGGGGTTATATGCAGTTGTTTGGTAACAGATGTTTGGACTGGACAAAGGTCTGTTTGTACTTTCATTTTTGAGTACTAGCCTGTGGACTCTCAAGTGTTTTGGAGTTATACTCATTTTTCTTAACATCAAAATTTTTGAGATAACCACACTCTTGAGTTTTGTAATTTTTCTTCCCACATATAGTACAATGAGGTGCAACAACAATCATACTTGTTTTGTTTATGTCATGTACTTTTAAGTGAAAACAGTCTTTAGTGACATGGTTTTTCTTTTCACAAAAGTCACAAAACAAGTTGGTTATTTTTTCTCTCTTCTTCCCTTTTTCAGCCTTTTTCTCAACCAGATGTTATAACATCTGCTGGAAGGTCTTTTAAGGGAATAATTTTTTTACTTTTGGTGCTTTCACACCCTCAATGGTTGAGAAATCCATTGGCTTAAAATTTTCAAGAATGTCACATTCATCTGACCATGTTGGTTTTGGGTTTATCTTTTAGAGTGTCGGGAATTTAAATTCTAAATTTATTTTATTTTTATTTTATTTACAATCTTATTCATCATGATTTATTTAACACATATTTTAAGAAAAATTATATGTTTTGAGCATAACATGCCTTTCTAAGATTCAATTTAGTTCTATACAAATTTTACACACCTCACAAGTGGTCAGTCAACACTCAGCCGGAGGTATTTAAGTGAAAGCCCTTGGACCCGGTGTGGCGCTTACTCCTACTATAGGCTTGACAAACAATTTAACCTCTTCCTTTATAATGTTTAATCTTTGTAAATATCAAGAGAGCTTTTAAAAGGGGAGGTATTGGCTAGGGGTAGGTGTTTTTAGGTAAAATAGTTAAAAACGTAAAAAGTGTCGGTTTTCTCGAACAATATTTGTGACTTAGAAAAAAAACTTTACCTAATGCATTTTTTAAAAGTTGAAACTAAGCCTACTTTTAATTTATAACCAAACTTGTTATACTAAAAAAAAAAAGGGTTTTGAAAATAAAAAAAGTTAGGTTTTGTGGATTTTTTGGTGGGTTTTTTTGCAAAATTTGTATGATTTGGGTTTTAGAAACGAAAGGTAAGCTTCAAAGTTTTAGCTACTTGGATTTGTTGGTAAGGATGGCAAACCTATTGTTTTGGCAAGCCAGATTTGTAAGAACCAATGGCTATTCATACAAATACAAAATTGAGCAATAGATACGATATGTTGTTGTATGCTCGGTAATTGCTCAAAACTTCACTTTTGGTGGTAAAAAGGTATAGTGAAAAGGGGTATTAAATAAATTTACAATGCTCAACTCTATTTTATGCCTGTTTATAATTTCTAATTGTTATTTATCAGACCATGTCAGGTGTATAAAAACATAATTTTTTTAACTATTTTCCCAAACTAACCAAGATAAGTAAAAAAATGAAAAACATCAAAAAACATTTGGGGTGATTGGCGGTTTTCGAATGCGAGTTTTGTGTAAGGCTTGTTTTTAGGATAAAAGATTCAAGGATTTAACATCTCCCCCACACTTAAATTACATATTGTCCTTAATGTGTCCCAAATAAGATTTGTTTGAATTAAATGTGTAAAAAGTGGGGGTAACACACCAATTTTTTTAGGTTACTGGTCACTGGCCATGGGGGTGTGCCTGGTGGACACAACCTCGTGGCCAAAGTGCCAGTAACAAGGTTAGCAGAAAACTTACAGTATGGTCGACACGGGGGCGTATTCAATGAACACGGCCCCGCGTTTGGTTAAAGTTTCTAATTTCTGGATTCCCAGCTACTTGATGCCGGGCACGGCCCCGTGTTATACCTCCACTGCCCCGTGTATATCCCTCTATAGCTTTCTGTTTTAAATATGGGCACGACTCGTGTCTAATCTGGCACGGCCCCATGCTGCAGTCTGCAGAAAATGCAAAAAAAAAAAGAAAAATCCTAAAAATTAAAAGGAAAAAGATGAAATTGATTAGGGCGTTAATTTTAAGCTTCCTTAAAATCCTTCTGTCCCCGGCAACAGCACCAAAAACTTGACATGCGTGCGAGTGTGTGATAATTTTTGTTATATTTTAAGCCCTTTTTACTCGTGGATCAAGCTTATAAAACATGATACAATACTACCACTCTATACACGTTATGGCAAGTGCACCTATCGTAGACGTAGTATAGTGATGGTAAGATACCGAGGTCGTCCAAGGACACAAGAGCTTTTAATACCAGCTTATCGTTAACGTCTAATGTAACCAAATTTTGATAAAAGTTTTATAAGATAAAAATAAAAGTAAGAACGTAAAGAAAAGGAAAAACAAATAGAAAAGAAAGAATTACTGAGTTCCAACTCCTCTTTTATGTATCCTTTGATGATTTTCGCACTTTGGGCTTTTTAAGAGCTTATCTTAGTTATAGTGGCATGCCCCTCTTGTGAAGGCAAAGCTACCCTCAACCATATTGATCTGGGTCAGCAGGGATACAGTCCCGTAAGGTCGGATTATTGAGAGATAATTAAATAATTTAATTCGAAAAGTGGTAGGCCCTCTTGTGAAGGTGATGTTACCCTCGGTCATATTGGTCTGAGTCAGTAGGGATACAGTCCCGCAAGGCCGGATAAAGTTTTAATAGTAGTTTATTTATAAAGGGTTCAAGACGTTCTTACTTCCCCCGATTTGATGCTATCTGCCTCAAGGGATGTCCTAATAAGCTTGAACCAGGTCCTCGTAGGATCTATACACTAAACAAGGAAAAAGCTTTACCCAAACACCCTTCTAATCCCCTTCCATGTAGTTAAAGCGCTTTATATCGATCGTAAAGACACGAATGAGTGAATCAACAAAACATGAAGGAATGTTTAACCAAAGTTCACTTTCAATTTAAAAAACTAATTATTATATTTATTAAGACATACCCAATTAAAAAGTTGCCAAAGATTAGAAATCAAAAGTAATACATAAAAGATTTGTCTTCACCATGTGATGTAAGAGATTAGCCAAGCATGACCTTTGTTTGAAAAGAGCTCTTACAATCGATCTTTGATCCTGAGACTACTACACACTCTAAAAGATGAAATATGGATGATGGTGGTTGGTGTTGGTGTTGGTGTGGTAGTGGTAATGGACTAATGGCAAGTGTGAGAGAAATGGTTTGCCAAGCGATGTCTTTCTCTTGAACCAAGAACCTCTATTTATTGTTGGAAACAGAGGGCTGGCATGACCCTATGGTCTTCTCTTTCTCTCCCTTCATTAACTGTAGATGTCAAGTCTTGTACCAACACGCCTCCTGGTGTCATGGCACGGCCCCGTGGTAAGTATACTTTTTGTACTATCACAGATTCTTCGAATCCTAGAGTTGACCATGGCCCGTGTTGGGTTATAACGGCCCTGTGTTGGCTTGTCTTTTGTTGTTGTCTTTTTCTACAGGGAATCTTGACTGGGCACGACCCTGTGCCTAATCTTCTGTCTTTGTTATTTTGTTGTTTTGGATGTGGACGGAGATTCGGCTGGTTATATCAATCCTTCTTTTTGTATTTGTCTTGCTTCCTGCTGTTAATTTGTTCCTTTATTTGTTTAAGTTCTTTTGATCCTGTAATTTAAAAGTAAACAAAGAAATATGCTTTTTGCAACATTAGTATTGAAAAAGGGTCGATTTTATGCCTTGTTTGATGTGTTTATGTGTTGCATTTTGTGCACATCAGCTATACTACTAAACGCATAGTCATCAGAAACTTTTCCTGACTCTTGAAGATTATTTTCTGGTTAAGCTATCTCTCATAAGTCAAGAGCCAACCATGAAGCTTAGTCAAACTCATCTTTTTGAAACCAACAGAGTTTCTAGTTACGAAAGCAATAGTGTCCCATTTATCTGGTAATGATCTTAGAAATCCGCTATTCAAGGTAGAATTAGGATAATTAATATTTACCAGTTTTAGTTCACTTATTAGACAACTAAACCTCTCAAACTGTTGGGTTAATAATTCCCCTTTAACGTGACAAAATGTTTCATCATATTGGTTTAAAACTTCTTGGTTGTTTTCGATAACTTCCTCTGTCGCACCAAACTGCTCCTTCAAAGCATCCCACAACTCCTTAGCAGTGTTACAATGCAACAGGACAGCATAGATATCATTCGGCAAAGTCGTAGCAACGATACTAAATGACTTTGCATCCAGCTCGATTTTCGGAAAATCTTGCTTGGAGAAGTTTTCCAGCTTTTTAGGAACTTGAACTTTTGGTTCTTCAGCACGCGGTCCCATCAAAACATGTGGTCCAAAGATAACCGATTTCTAGCAACCTGTGTTCTGTTGTGCAAGTATGTGACCCATTCAACGTTGGCAGATGTTATATTCCGATCTAACAAGCATCGGAGGTTTGTACATAGTGTTAGTGTTGTGTGGATCTTGTGAATTTTTAGACATTAGGATTTGCTTACAAACAGTTTTTGTTTAAAATACTTGAACGTAAATAAAATTTTACTCTGTTTTCAATTCAAGGAACAAACAATCACAATAATGAGAGCTAATCTGTTTATATCAAATTTTTTGTTTAGATCAAATTGAATGACCAAGCTCTGATACCAATTGTTAGGATTTGAGTTTGATTTGTTGTGAAAGTTAAGATGAAATAATGAAAGAAGATAACAAAGATGAAATAGTGCAACGGAATGATAAACTTTTTAAATCACGACAAATGAGATAATGCTTTCATCAACATGCTTTTGTAAATTGTAATTCATGTATACATGAAGATTACACCTCCCTGTCAGCCTAATCACTTCTAATTTGTTCGTACAAGAATGTCAAGAAGGAAAGTGATAAATAGAATAGTACAGGCATCGTTCTATTAATAGTACAAAGCAAACTTCTAAAGCATCTAAGATGATGCCACCTAGACAGCGATATTTAACCGTCTAACAAACTCAACCACTGCTAGACCTAAATATTGTTACATCGAATTACATGTAAAACTCTATTGTTATCATTAGTTGAGCTTGAACCTCTGTGGAGCTTTATCCTCTGTTGGTCTTCAGCAGAGCTTAGCCTCAACAGTCTTTAGTCATCATTAGAGGTTCTCTTTAGCAGACCTTTGGCTTCAAGCAGAGTTTATCTTCAACAATTCTTTGTAAACAGACTTTGTCTTGAGCAGAGTTTAGAGTAGCAGATGATAAGTCTTTGCCATTATAGGGAGTAGATCTTCAAATCACTATTTATTTATGATCAGTAGTTATAGACTATTTGGGCTTTCCAATCATCTGTTCTTTTGTGGAGTCCACTAGATCCAACAGAATAGGCTAGATAGAGCGTGTGTTTAATATTATATAGATAAGATACGAACACAAGACTTAAGTGCGAAGGGGAGAGGTGTTTATATGTAACTTCGCACGAAGTAGTCACTCCATAAGAAGGTAGTCACTTTGTACGAAGGTAACTACTTCGTATGAAGGTAAAATGCTCTCTTCGCACGAGGGTAGATGTCTCTAAATAGTGTCGTGTGTTCATAGTTTCCAAGTTTTGGAGTTTGCATACGGTAAATGCTTCCAATTTCTCCAACTTGTAAAGATGTATACTCTTTCGGTATGAATGAATCATTTAACTTCCACTTCTATCTGTTTTTAATAACATTCTACCGAATTACTGATATTTTATCCAAACTTCCCTGTAAACCGCCGGTTCTTGGACTATAAGTTGTCACACTAAAGTACAAGAAGCCGAATGTGGTGAGGGTGATACCGTTTCACGAAATGGAACACAATGTTTATAGATATTTTAAGTGGTGGTATTATAACAAAATGAGAGGTGAGGCAGTATCAGTATTGTGTGAAAGAAAAAAGAATGGGAGAACTATTCGCGTATACGATCCAATGTGGCTGGTAAACATATATGAAAACGATATAGAAGTGTTATTCTTCAATGGAATCTACTGCACACCACAAGACCGAGAACAAGCCTAACAATTTCAGAATGTGGTGGATGTATGTTTTTGCTTACAAGATACACTCGGGAGAATGTGAGAAAGTGATTGGAGAAGTTAGAGAGAAAGAGGAGAAGAAAGAAGAGAAGAGGAAAGAAAAAACGGACCAGAAGAGAAAAGCAGCAACTATCTCAATGTACCAATTCATGAAACCGCCGATAGCCAATTTAAAACCGAAGAGAAGCTTTGAAGACCACAGAAAGGGATATCGGAAGTGGATTTTGGGAATGAAAGAGTGAAGACCAACAAAGACAAGACTGTGGCAATATCCAAGGGGGAGTCTATTAATGCAATTATGTCTAATGCTTGTGTCTTTTATATGCATGTACGTATAGGTTGCAAGATGGTTAGTATTTATGTTTGAATTATAATGTGATGGACTCATACGCACATAAGAGCCCTACGTGCATATAAGTAGTCCACGCGCATGAGTCGTGTGGATGACTCCTACGCCTATCTATAGGAGGCTCATGCGCTTAGGACCTAGAACTTGGTAAAACATGTTTTGGAGAGATTTTAGAAAGGGAGCTAAAGTGTAACTAGTTGCTGCCGGATTTTAATCAGAAAGATATATTATGATTTCCCATGTTTACTACTTCTATAGTTGGATTCTGCACTTTTATTGAAGTTGTAGATATTCATAGTGTTTCCATCAAGTCTAATAAGTGTTTCACACGTCAAACCGGTCCTAAAATTTTTCTAAGAGCCTTTGTCAAAATGTTAGCACATTGACGACATTGTTAACATGCTCGACACTTATCTCTTCACTTTTACACACACCCGATTGTAGTAAATTAGATTATATGTGTTTGCTTCTTCCATGGGAAACCCGATTATTCACAAGAGTTATCACCAAGGTATTATCAACAATGAACACCATCGCTTGTATTTTCTTGTCAATTAATTCACTTTTCAATTCTTTTAGCAAAACCGCCTAACACACGGCTGCACTAGTCACTAATCACGGGATAGTACTTCGTTTTTTAGAACACCATGTAATTGGTGAAGAGCAAAAATAAAATATATGCCCTTTAGTACTATTCGTTGTAACCAACCATGAGTATCGTTGTAATGACTACTATCGTTGTAACCAACCAACATATTTTTTTCATGAGTATACGTAATGCCAAAACCAGAAGTACCTTGTAAATATCGAAGAATTTTTTAATGAGGGTGCATGAGATGCTTTGGGTAGTGCATGTACTAACTTGCCACTTAGACAAATTACGCCAAATTCGTATGTGTCTGTAAAAATTCGGAGACACCCTGTGACATCCCGGGTTTTTCGGATAACTTAAACGTAATACTTGTCAAACTAATTACGTGCTATGTGTATGAACGCGTATGAGTTAATGAATACGTGATGTGTGTTTACGTGAATTGTTTTAGTTATACAATATATGTATGTATAATAAATATGCACACGAACCGAACCGCGACACAAAACACAAACCGAACTCTTTGTGAAACTAGGAAACCTAAAACCCAAGTCTTCGGCCGCGAGATTTAGATCTTAAACCTTAAGCCATTCACGGCCGTATGCAACCCAAACCACAAACCTAAACCGAGAACAAGCCCAAAAACCGCAAGATCAAACCAAACTAACCCGTGTGCAAACCAAACCCCAAACCCATTGCGTAAAACCCAAACCGACCCAACCCAAGTTTCTCGGCCACAAGTTCAAACCCAAAACCGTAACCATGTTGTCACCGATCTCTTATATATACTAACACTCATGCATGTCCCTTCACAACACAAAACCCTAACAAGAAAAACTGCGTCGGCAGCCTTACTCTCACACCTTCCGATCGCGAGCAGCCTTCATCCCGATCTGATCAGCCCTCGTTCAGTCCATTCAACCGCAAACAGCCCTTTACTTGTTCCCTCGATCGCCAGTTCAGTCTTGATACACTCCATCTCGATCACAAACAGCTTAGCCTCATTCCTCGGTCGCGAGATCAGCCTTTTCTTTCCTCTCGGTCGCAGCAGCAGCAGTCATCGCCATCATCATCTTCCGACCGCGAGCAGCTTGTTCTTTCCATCCTCTCGTCGCAACTATCCTTGATCATCGGTTCCTCGTCTACTCACGGTTCATTAAGCTTGATAGTAAAGGTTAGGGTTTATCTTTTGATTACGAGATCATGTTCGGATATATATATGCTTGAATGATTAATTGATTAGTTGTTTCGGATTTTATATGTTGAATGTAATCGGCTGATTTGATTGTTGTTCATGTGCATGATTGTTTTCGGAACTTGAAAGTTTGCGAGTATGTTTGTTTGTAAAAACTAGAAGTATGAACTAGGGTTGGCATGGATAAGTTACAAGTAGTGATCTATGATTGGAAATCGGTTTTCGCTCGCTTAGGTTGATCAATAGGAACGGTTTATGCAAGTTGTAATGATAATATGCTGAAACAGGATGCTGAGTAATAGTTACAGCCGACTTCATCTGGCTGTAACTCGGTTATTAGTAGTCGAAAAACGGATTTTCCGATGTCTAGAACGTAGAGATTTGAATAACGAATCTAATGGCACTGGACTCATAATTTTCTGAAGTCGTTTGATATTTTTAAAGGACCAATTAAGTGCAGTAACTAAAACTGTGAAAATCCTGAAAATTTATTAGTTGTTTATCGAATTGGATTTTAAAATCAGTAGGGAGTTGAGTCATGGTTTTTGTACAGCAACTGGGTATGGGAATTTCCGGGCAACTCCAACTAGAATTTTGTTAATTGGACGATCAGTGATTTTTAAATAAATTCTTCCGTGGACTGCAGTCAGAAGGCGACAAATCTGACTGCAGCCTAGTATATTAATATTTATGGTTAATTGGTAAAGAATTAGGACTTGGAAAATTTATATAAATTTCTATAGTATAAATGTCACCTACTGTAAAAATATTGGAATTTTTGGAATGTTAGAACTATTTTATAAAAATCCTAGAAAACAGCTGAATTATGAGTGTTAAGCTGAAATTTGATAACTTGTGATTGTGTGCACCAAAGTGTTGTGTGGATTGGATTATGTTCATGATAAGTTGTTTGATTACTATGATCACATGAGGATACTTGCTTGCATGTTTGAGTGTTAGATATGTTGTTTGTGTGTATCACTTTGTGCGTAAATTACGTGTAGAATTTGTATTGGTGTGTTCACACACTGACTTGAAATTAATTGGTTTGTTAGGACGCAACTAGCGGTCCCATCTCTTATAACATCTTTGCTACACTAACCGAGCAAATAAAGGTGAGTTCACGGCCCCTAACTTTATCCGGTTTTTAAACAACAGGGGAGAAACATGTATACATTGTCAAACTCAATCTCTTTACGTTATACGAATTTAACGTTAATAACTACTCGGTAACTAAGTTAATGTTAATGTAATGTTATGGTCACTAAGCAGCTTTATCACTTAAGTTCTCGTCAATCTCTCGGATCGTTAGTATTGGGTTTAATAGCGGGGGAGTTATAAGTAGTACTACTGGGCCCGATAAGCCCCATCTGAGCTAGTCGCGCTAGCCGACCGGGTATGGTCAACGGTGAATAATTCGGCCTAACCTCGCCATGGTCATGTGATAGGAACATTTGAACCCTCCGAAAAAAAAAATTACAATCCTTTTTTAAAATTGGGGCTCCCACCCGAAAAAAGGGGGAAAACCCCCATTAGAAGCAGTTAAGGGGGAAAAACCCCCCAAAGCCCCCAAATCAGTGGGAAACAAAAATGGGAACGCATTGGGAAGAAAAAGCCCAATGGACCCCTTTTTTTTCAGAATGATGGGTACCCCCTAGGGAAAAATTCTAAAAGAGCAGCAGGGATGAAGCTCAAATTTCCCGAACTTCTGGGGCACCGGGGTTTGGGGAAAGGGTTTTGGGTTGAAAATTAAAGGGCCCTTTAAACTTTTGGGGCCCCACAAAAAGCCAAAGCCCCAAACGGATTAAATGGGGATTGGGAAAAGCAAGGGGGAGAATCAAAAAGGCCGGGGTACTTCAACAACGGGCCCCCCGGGGGAAAGGTGGAAATGGGTTCGATTTTTTTTTTCCCCTTCACTAAATCCCGCGAATTTGGGGGGTTTGGGGTTTTTAACTTTGGCCCCTTGGGTTCGGGGATCTTAACAAGGGTGAACTTCGGGGTTTAAAAAACCCAGTAGGGGGGAAAAAGTTGCCTCGACCCCCAAGGGAATTTCCCCGGCGGAGGGCCAAGGGTCCTCCCCCAAAAACAGAATGTTTTTAAAAACGTAAAACCCTTCTCGCAAAAAACCTAAAAGGTTGGGAACAGGTTAAAATGATTAAGGGGGGCCTTTACTCAGACTAAATGGAAAAGTGAAAGGCCAAATTAAAAAACCCCTTTGAAGGGACAGGGGCGGGGCCCACGTGGGGGAACCGGAAAAATTTGGGGAAAACCCCTTTTGCCTTAGTAGTTCCCTTTTAACAAAAAGCTTTTTCTAGGGGGTTTTTCCCCGGCACATTTTGGGAAAGGCTTAAAAACCCCGGAAATGAAAAAAAACCATCTTGGGGCCCAGAAAGGCGGTGGAACAGAATAAGGGCCCCCCGGTTTTTTTAAAAAAGGCCCCCCAAAAAAATTTTTAAAAACCCAAAAACCGCTTTGGGGGCCCCCGAGTGGGGAACCAAAAAAGGGGGGCTTTTAACGACGCAAAAAACCGAACAAACAACCCCGGCCCTACTAAAGGGTAAAAACCCGGGAATTTTTCCCCCCTTTGGGGGAAAAGGGGGAAAAATTTAAAAAAGGGGGGGGAAGGGCCCCGTTTGAAAATCTTGAAAATATGGGCCCCTGAAAAAAGGGCTTATCAATTTAGTCCCTCTGCCAATTTCAGGGAGTTCCCAAGTTTTCCTTTAATCAACTAAGAAAACCAC
This sequence comes from Scalesia atractyloides, assembly GCA_947069175.1. NCBI lineage: Eukaryota > Viridiplantae > Streptophyta > Magnoliopsida > Asterales > Asteraceae > Scalesia > Scalesia atractyloides. Next base: position 20,264,462 of record CAMTDV010000028.1, on the reverse strand, counting down.
AAAAAACCATCAAAATTGGAAGGGGGAACCAGGGTTTGGAAATTGGAAAAAATTAATTTTGGGAAAACCAGCAAAAGACTGGAGTGGAGGTAAGTTTCCCCAAGAAAATTTTTGCCGTTTTTTAAGGGGGGGTTGGATTTAAAAATTTTTTGGAAAACCAATTCACTTTAAAAAGAGGATAAAAGGGGGAAAGAAACCCCCCAAAAACCCTTCCTAACGGGGCAGCAAACAAACATACCTAGAACTAAATTTTCGGGAAAAAATTTCCCCCCAATTTGGGGGATAAATTTTCCCTTTTGGAAAAATTTTTATCTTTATTGTCTTTGGGACAAAATTTTTTGGTAAAGGCATTGGAAACGGATCTTTTGGGCCTTTTTTAAACCCCGGGTATTTCAAAAGAAAAACCCCTTTTTTTCTTGCACTTAAAAAAAGGGGGGGTACGAAAAAACCCGCGTTTATAAAATTTTTCCCCGGGAAAGAAATTCTTTCAACAGGGAAAAATTAAGTTGAACCCCGGTTTTTGGAAACAAAGAATCCTTGCCCAAACAAATTTACGTAGTTTAGGAGCGCAGGATTTAAATTAAACTTGGGGTTTCAAGGTTTATTAAACCAATTTGGGGGGATTTTAAAATTTTTGCAAGAAAAGGCGAAACCCCAAACGCCTTTGTGACAACAAAAAAACCCCAAAAAACCAAAGGGGTTTTCGCCCGAATTTAGATCAAACCTTCCCCAAAATTCCCCGGGTTTCAAAACCCCCAAACCAAAGGAAGCCCCAAAAAACCGGGGAAGGGGGAATAACCCAAACAAAACCGCATTTGGGGAAAAAAAAACCCCCAAAACCCTTCGGTTTCCCCAACGCCCCCCGGTTTCTGGGCCCCACAAGTTAAACCCAAAAAACCGGAAAAACCATTTTTTTTCACGACCCATATTTTTACTAAAAAAAAAGGATGCCCTTCACATAAAAAACCCAAAAAAAAAAAAAATTTTTGCCGTGGATTTCTACACTTTTCCGGGGTTTCGGAAGGGGTTTCCCGGACCCTGATAAGCCCTTAAAAGGAACCAAACCGAAAACCCGCCCTTTTTGGGGTTCCCCTGGTTCCCGGGTTTTCTCGGGGTCATATTCGCACAAACGTTTACCTACCCTCCCAAAAAGGGGCTTTTTCTTCCTTGGGTAAAACCCACAGAAGCACCCATTTAATTTTCCGCCCGGCAGAAACTTTTTTTCCCTTTCCCCCTTTTTCCGGGGGCAAACCTTGTTTATCGGTTCTCTCATTCAGGTTTTTAAGCTTTTTGAAAGGGGTTTGGGTTTTATTTTTTGGGGTTCCAAACTTTTTTCCCCGGAAAAATAATTTTAAAATGTTTAAAATTTAAATTAGTTTTTTCCCGGATTTTATATTTTGGAAGAAACCCCCGGCCCCGGATTTTTTCTTTGGGGGGTTCATGGCAAGTTTTGGGAAACAAAATTTGCGATTATGGGTTTGGGAAAAAAAAAAACTAAAAAGTATGGGGGGGTTTGGAAGGGAAATTACTAGAGTACAAAATAAATTATTTTGGGGGCCCCCAAAAAAATTAGAACGGTTTAGAAGGTAAGAAAATCCCCCGGGGAAAAAAAGGAAAAGGGGGGGAAGTAAAGAAAACCCCCCGATTCACCCTTTTGGGGCCTTAACTGGGGTTATTGGGTAGTCAAAAAACCCGGATTTTAAAAATTTTAAAGAACGTGGTTTTTTGGTAACGAACCTAATGGCATGTATAAATTTTTTTTAAAAAGTGGGTTTGATTTTTAAAAAGGAAAAATTGGGAAATTTAAAACTGTAAAAAATCCTGAAAATTTATTGGGTTTTTTTAAATGGGAATTGGTTTTAAAAACCCCGTTAGGGATTTTTAAAAAAATTTTTTTAAAGAAAGGGGAAAGGGGAAAATTTTGCGGCAACTAAAATTGGAATTTTGTTTTGGACGTCAGTGATTTTTAAAAGAATTCTTCCGGGGAACGGCAGTCGGGAAAGGGGGAAAAAAATTTCCCCCCTGCACCTGGGATATTAAAAAAGGTTTAAAATTTGGAAAAAATTTGGGGGGAATTTGGGAAAAATTTTATTAAACCCCCTTAGTAAAATTCCCTATTAAAAATTTTTGGAAATTTTTGGAAAGTTTAAAAATTTTTTTTAAAAAAATTAAAAACGGGGGGGGAATTATAAAGAAATTTTAATATTCCGGGTTTGGAATATTGGAAGCAACAACTTAATATTCCGGGTTTGGAATATTGGAAGCAACAACTTAGTATTCCTGGTTTGGAATATTGGAAGCAACAACTTATTATTCCGGGTTGGAATAATGGAACCAATTCGTTATCCCGGGTTAGGGATAACGGGAGAAAACAAACTATAACCGAACAAACGAATTTATGAAAACCTGTGAACTCACTCATCTTTAATGTTGACACTTGTTTCTTTACATGTTTCTCAGGACGCTAGGAGCTCTAGGTGCACGCACATGCATTGAACAAGACATCTTTTATCGAGTCTTATTTATCAATATTGTTTTGGGGTTTTTCATTTGTTTTGGCGTTTGTGTTGGCGCCCACTTCACTATTTATTTTATGCTTCCGCTCAACTTGAAAAACTAATGCTCTGCTAAATATTGGTAATTAATTTAGACAATATAAAATCTACAACAAATGATTTTGGAAAACGTATTATCAAATCATATAGAGTCGTTCGACGTACTAGTGTTTCAGATTCTGGTTTGTTCACACGCCTCGCGGTAAAACTCCGCAAGTGGAAATTGAGGGTGTGACACACCCGACCTTCTCCCAATATTTTGTAGCATCAAAGTCATTTTCATCTTCAAATTTACAAACTTTTACATCCATGGGAGCATTCGTTGGATTACAATTCATCCTTTCAACTTATGTTAGAATCTTTTTTACACATGGCTCTTGCTTAATTTTTATCCCATCCTTGCTTTATGACACTTTAGTTCTGAGATAATGTGAATGAGGATCGTGCTACTCTTATGAGCAACTGATCTGATCTAACTCAACTAGCAGAGGTGGAATTCATTGCTAGAGAGGTTGACAAAACAAACAAGATAGAACTTACTGTTTAACTGCTGTGTTGTATTCAAAGACGTGCAAATTACAGACGCGAGTAAACAAACTGGCAGAGCTTCGCCATACTATCTAAACTGACTTACTAGCTCTGACACAACACTCCTCTATTTATAGGTCGACATGACTCGTACTGGAGTACGTGTTAAACATAGATGTGCTTCGTACGAGCAGCTGATTCGTAAGCCACCATGACTCGATCATACGAATCATACAAAAAGCATAAAATAATTTTCTAACATATATACATTAAACATTAAAGCTCTATAAATAATACAGACACATCTTAGATATAGGCAATAGACATAACGCATCAACAAACTCCCCCTTTGATATTGCCGTAGTCTGGATAGTCTTAAAAAATCTTCAACTGATTCAACTCTAACGCCCAAAGAATCTCTTCGGCGGCTTGCGACGCTCCTCAGATGCAATCGGTGCTTGGTCTGTTGGAGGAGGTCGTTTTATTGTATTGCCAAACCGAAAGCTCCTAAGCGATGCTATCCGAGCACGCTCTGCAATCCGAGCACAGCTTCATTTTTATCTTCTTTTTCTTCTCTATCTCCTCAAGCTTCCTCGATGAAGTATTCCATGTCGATCCGGGATGTTATATCATTGGCAAAGCAGACATTGACTATCTTCTGGAATTGGAGAGCTTGTTCCTTATCCTTCTCCTCAAAGCTTATCTTATTGTAGAATAAACATTCAATATCCTTTTTCATACAGTTGACTAGCCACATAGGGTCTAGTACTCGAATGTCACGCCATAACCCATATATTCGTTTGTGGGCTATAATGGCTTCGGTCAGCTCTTCACCAATATTCCATGAATCATCTTTAGGGTGCACACAGATTACAGCCTCTCCTGTGTTAGAGTCATAGTGCTACCACTTGAATTTTGAATAAAAATCTTGCTCCATTCGTATCATTGGCATATTTTTCATTACTTTGGGCCTTTTGACGACGAGCGTAATATCCTTCGCTTGTGTTACTTGATCAATCTTTACGATACGTCGAGGAAAGTGAGTTTTCCAATGAGGAAAACCGTGTTGAGCCTCTAGCTTAATCAATTTCCATAGCCGCTGGTCCTAAAACTTCATCTTCAAATTTATCATCTTTGTTTTAACCAATTCTTTGATATCCCAGAACGGCAATGATTTGATGTCGCGTAGATATCTGAAATATTGAATTCCAAACTCCTTCTTCACCGCATATACATTCAGTTCCTCGGTCCACCCCCAGCTTATAATATCCCCTAAAGATATATCAGCATCACGTGTGAAAAATGCAAAGGGACGTTTAAACTTGCGCTCGGCTGGTACATTTCGAAATCACTTTTTCCTCTCTTCAGCTAGAATTGTTCCTTCTTTTGCAGCTTCAGCAACTTTTCTCTTCAAAACATCATAATTCACAGCTGCAAATAACTCAGCGAAAGTTGGGGAATCATCTGTACTCTGATCAGCTAGATTTGCATCTTTATCAGAATCATCTTCCACGACAACTCTATCGTAATCATTCGCGTCTTCAATATTTTCAAACATATACTCGTTTGGCTCAAGTGTGTCTATCTCATTAAGCTCGTTCTAGAAATCAAATTCGAAATTCTCTTCATTCACTCCAAGCATTTCAGCTATCTCTTCCTTAGTATAACAATGAACAAATTCGCCCTCTTCCACATGATGCTCAAGATAAAATACTTTAGGCTTTTGCATGACAGAAACAGAATACTCGTCAATCTCCGGAAAGATTTCTGTCTGTTGAGCATCAATAGCTTTATCCAATCTATCATTCACACCTTCCTCTATAGTCTGATTAACATAGTCATCAAGGTACACAGAAAAATCAATTTCTTCATTAACGCTCGAATCTGTTACCCGAACACCTGTACCTCCAATATTATCATCATTATCATCATCACTATCAGAACTACTCGAATCATCATCAACTATTTCTACATCCTCATTCTCTTCATCCTCCTCGAACTCTTCAACAGCTTCCTCTATCTCTTGTCAAGCTTTTTCTTTAACAGCCACTCACGATGCCTTTGTGAAAGATCTAACAAATCAATATCAACATCGGTCGGCTTCCCAATAAGAATAAACTTTTTCGGCTCCCGATAAACAACAATATCGGTGCATGTAACTGGCGCAGATTCAGCTTCTGGCTCAGTTTGTTCAATGATAGGATCCTCAACAATGTTAGCCTTGCCTTTACCCTAGGCGTCAGATTGTTCTTTCGCTAAACGTTGCCTCTCGGCAACCCGTTCACGAGCCTCTGTTCGTTCAATTTCATCTATCTCGGCCACTATATTCACTTCCCAACTTTGTCACTAATATCTTCTCAAATAAATTCATTCTTCTATCACTCCGAATTCTTTCTTCCGCATACTCAGCCATTCGCAATCTCAATCTTTCATTTTCTGAGACAATACTTGCTGGCATTGACTTCAGCTGTTGCTTATCTTCAGACAAAACAGTCACTTGCTCAAGCAAATCCTTGTTTTTCTGCAATTAACACATTGATTTGTTCTTTTAGCTCGATATCCTCATTGTGTTCATCATAACTTGTTTTTGTAAATCGTCCACCCGCGGACCATTGAAAGTGAACTCTTCACCCCCAGTATAACACCAAAATCAAAATCGAAGTCAAAATGGGGTTGTGAAGAATGAGAAGTACGCGGTGGTTGTTGTGGAGTTCGCTGCGTTTTGTGGCATTTTCTGTTGTTGAGGAGTTTGCTACTGTTGTTGTTGTTGCGGTTGTGGTGTTTGCTGTTGTTGTTGTTGTTGTTGTTGCGATTGTGGAGTTTGCTGCTGTGTAGATTGTGGTGGTGATTGAGGAGCTTGTTGTGGTGGTGAAGTTGGTATTTGTTGCGTAGGTTCAACCACAACTTCTTTAGCTGTATGTTCTGATTCAGTCTCTTTTGATCGAACTGTGGGAGACTCTCTTGATGCAGGACGTTTAAGCCTTTGTTTCTTATTAACAGGAGTTTGAAATGGTGTATCAGAATCAGAATCTGACGGGACATAAGTCGTATCATCTTCTCCTGTTGCTTTTCTTTTACGTTCTTCAGTTTTCTTTTCAATTCCTCTTGGCGCTTTTTCTCAATCTTTTGTGCTCGTTTCTTTTCTCCTGTTCTTGTTTCATCAGAATTTGTGCTCGAAGATGAAACATCTTCAGCTTCTTTTTCTTCCCCGAATGCTTGGCATTCAATATCTGCTGCTATATCTTCAATATTCTCTTCTGCATATGGTTCATATCTCAAACCAGAGCTCTCAGCAGCAGCTTTCCTTTTTGGATGTGCCGGTGCAGAAGTAGAAATAGTCGCTTTACACTTTGTGCCCTTTTCTCCTTTCTTTAATAAACCAAGGACTTCTCTTTGCAATAAAACTAGATAGAGAAGTTAGTTCCTCGCTTTCTTCCACTGTTGTCCTTTCTCCATTTGCCAGGTGCTGTAGAGATGTAATCTTTATCAATAATCATACCGAAAACAGGCTTGGCGTTTGGAAAAACTTTTAGATGCAAATTCATCTTCTTCAGTGTAGATATATCCATATGCTTCAATCTCAGAATATCATCCATACTTTTCTTCAAATCCGAATGTAAATGATCTAGCATCAACTGAACAAATCTCGGATACTGCAAGAATTTCTCACGCTGGATGTTTTGTACCATATGTGTAAAAATAACTTTTGAAAGTTATACGGCACATTCAGAACTAATGTTGTACCATACACATGTGGTAGTCCACAAGATCATCGTATCCTCCTTTTCTATGACTCAGGGCATGAGCAACGACTTGAGCAAGATAGCGATAAGGTGCACTCAAATTTCCTTTCTTGAAAGGTGCAGAATTAACAAATCCGGCATAACCCATTCGATAGAAGCAACCTTTAACCATATACTCTGAAAAACCTGTGGGATCATCAGCATTATCTTTGAAATCCAGAACCGTGCGAATTAACTCCTCAGTGATCTTTACTTGAATATCCACATGGTCAACCTTAACCGCAGAAACAATCGCATTATCTTCGACACTATACTCAACAGCATTCCAAAACTACTCAACATGTGATCTATAAACGGTATGTCTATCAATTAAAGCCTTAGGTCCACTTGAGGATCAAGTTAAACCTATTCCTTGTTCATGCAACACACATACGAGTGCGGAATTCAAGTATGCATGCAAACCAAAGCAAAGTAAGAACACAAGGTAACCAAAGATTCACTATCTTGACTAAGAGATGAGAACAAGTACAAACATATACTAACAATGCTTATATGACTCAACAAACTGCATGTGTTCTTGTGTCTTCGTCTGCTCCAGAGATGGTAACTGCTCAGCTCACCAACAAGTTGAACAACAGACCGAACCCTAACTGAGAGGTGCATGTCCGCTTATATAGTGTCCATGCTGGTCATTCGTACGAAGCACATTACCAGACATATGGAACATTCTATTACCCACGAAGCACCGCTCCAAAGAGGCTTGTACGAAGCAATTGGTTCGTACGAAGCGAATGGTTCGTACGAACCATGTAAACCAACTTGTTTACAATGATTCCTTGGTACGGAGCATGTGGCTCGTACAGAGAATTCTAACTCGCATAGAATGCTTACTTTGGAGAACATGTCACAGACATGACGTACACAAGACTCAACGGTATGCACACATGCACCCGTTTAACACAGACTAACTAAGATGTTGTACGAAACCAAGATAGAAGGATATCTTGATTTGGTCGACACGACCAAACTTATACAGACACTTGAGCAAAGACCGTACAATTACAAATGTAACTAAGAACAAGCGACAGACACAAAAGTGTATCAACAAACTCCCCCTGTAGATCTGCTATCCACAGATAGAGTATCAGGCCTTCAAACTTTTCAGAAACATCAAAATATTTTCTGTTTCTTCTTCTGACTTGTCAGTTCTCTTCGTTGCTGGTTTTCGTTTATGTTCCTTTGTTCCATTCTGTACTCAATAAATAGATATATAATTAGAACATAAATTTATCAGGGAATACACATGAAAATTTTATCATAACTTTTCCCTATGAATGTATTCCGTGAATGAAGAAATACCAAACCATACGAATAACACTTAATTCGTATGAAGAGCAACTCATTTGAGTAAACAAATGACCAAGTCAAACAACTGACAAGGTTCATTCGTATGAGATACACACTCGTATGAATTCCTGTTTTTCAAATATGAGCTTCGCACATATCCACACAAATCACACAGTTATGTTTAGGAAAAGTGCTTTTGAACAGATTTTGGTTTTCTTTCATGGGTTACCTGTTGCAAGATATTACTTTATGAAGTTGCGATATCAAACAAATGGTTTTCTGAGCGTATCTTGGTAGAAAACTTTTGAGTCTCAACTATGGCTAACTTTCAAAAAGAAATATTATAAGCAACTAAGTAAACTAGACTTAGAATAAAAAAATATACATATAAACTATATATTTATCGAACAATCTTTTTCGAGTTTCAAGGTAAGACAATCATACCAGCTTTTTTAATCTTTGTCAAAACGATATTTGGCTTAAACTTCAAAATTAAACAGATAAGTATTCAACTATGATTATCGGTATTGTTGTCCACGTAAGCTCGACTTATCAGATGTAATCATGATTAGGAGATATTATTAGGGTATGATTTATACTTACTAGCCAGTGTTCAACCACATCACGATACATTCCCGTATCAAGATATGCACGAGAGAAAATCTTACCGGTGAGTATACTGCTTTATCATCTGTTTTGACGTATATATATATGATGTGAGATACTCACTTATTTTGATTGAAAACAAGCCCTATGTGATTAAATCACTTATTGATGAGGAACTTGATTTCCATATGCATGCGGGGCACAGGAGTAAGTCCGTGAACAGGTTAGTACCAGCGTACCGACAAAGAGACGAACTTAGCTCCCACATAAAGCTGTGATATTTTATCACTTATTTTGGGGATGTGATATTTTTATCACTTATTGATGGTCGTATGCAGTATATACATGTATGTATGGTATCATGGAAGTTCTAGAATTGCGTCACCGTTATTTTTCGGATAGAAGATTCAACCATGATACCAAGATGATAAGTCAACATAAAGACCGTATATCTCAAAACCTGGACACTCTATCAAACGAAATTTCAGTACCAAGACGATATGCCAATGAATGGTTCCCACCAGGCGTTCTGTCTTTTATGTTTATATCAACCTGCACATTTTAGTCTGATTGTGAGCCTACTGATACATCATAAGACAAGCTACTTATCAATCTTCTTTTTATGCTTTTGACCATTTCTGACAGATTTACCGGTGTATTTCATCATCTTCAACTTATCCAAGAAACTCATTTTTTATTTTTCTATTGTTTTTGTATTTTTCCAAATTTCTCCCCCTTAATATAGAAGATAAATAAATAAAAGACATATTTTCTAAATTTTCTAAATCTTTTTGTAGTTTTAGATTTTTAGAAAAATGATTAGCCATGGTTGAGTTACTCCGGTCTCACCTTGATGCCATTGACCAAAAGTAGATAATCAATACGTGATTTATCAAAGGCTTTAGTAAAAAGGTCAGCACGTTGGTGATCAGTGTAGATTTTAACAACATTGATAAGTTTCTTTTCATAACAATCTCGTATGAAATGATACTTAATCTCAATGTGTTTTGTTTTGGAGTGCTATACAGGATTCTGAGTGATCTGTAAAGCAGCTTCGTTATCAACAAAAATAGGAGTAGTTAGAAATTCAAAATCATAGTCACGCATCTGCTGTTGCGTCCATAGAACCTGAGAGCAGCAACTAGAAGCTGGAATATACTCATCCTCTGTAACATTTGTCAAAAACGGGTTTTCAAAACCCGCTCCGTTTTGTAATCGAATATCAAGTTATAAAAGTCACGTTGAATATTTATGATTATTTTGATTTAAAATGATACATAATTAATAAATAAACTAAACTATAAAATTATATTAGATAAAAAGTTAAAACAAAATAAATAAAAAAAATATGTTGCTGCCGGGACTCGAACCAGGGTCAGCCGGTTTACAACTCCAACGACTTAACACACACTTACATCTCCACTCCGCCACTTGTTGTTTTCTGTTATCTCTAGGAAACAAATAACATTTATACACAAACTCGGTTAAACCGGTTGCGCCAACTGAGAAACGGAAATCGGCAAATCAATCGTCAAATCGCTTGATTACTCGCACATTTAGTTTATAACCGATGCACCGATGATTTTTAATCAAGTCGGAATTGATTGAACATCAACCCTCATCATTATCGGTTTTTATAACCGAAAAGTATCAAAGTCCCAATTACTTCAACTCCAGACCCCTCTCGCGACTCAGAAACATCATACCAACATTCCATTTCACTTTCGTCACATTTTCAGACCATCAGAACGCTTAAATCAGCTCGCCGGAATTTTCTGCAAATTTCGCCGGAAAACCGTATTCATCCTCAAACGGTAAATCTTTCAATATCATTGTAGTTCAACAATTGTTAGGCTATTTCTAACTTAAACCTCTCAATTGAAATCGAATTCAGGCGCTGTATTCAGCTAATTCCAGTTCGCCGGAAATTTCCTGAAAGTCTTTATTTCCGTCTGTGAAACGGTAAGGACCTTCAATCCCGCTGTTAACGTTTGTTTATCACTTCAATTCCACGATTGACTAATCAAAATGGTTAATTGTTTTGGTTCAGTTGAGGTGCACAAAAACAGAGCCGACGCATTTGCCGGAAATTCTGTGATACATCATTCCATTTCTGTCATTTCATTTTAACCTTAAGAATGTTTGATAATCGTAAAAACAAGAAACGGATCAGTGATTCAGTCGACGGAAAATTGAATGAAGAAGACGAAGTTAATTAAGTTATAAGTTTATTTAAAACCAGTAAAATGAACGGGTTTAGACACACAGTCCAGCGGTGGACTGTGTGCAAAACATATACGCATGTCCCGAGTTCGATCCCTGATACACGCACTCCTTATGTAATAAAATGCCTTTTTGTTTAAAAACTAAACCGGGTTGACTCAGTTAGTTATTAAGTATAATAAAAACCGAGATAATAACCAGGTTAGACACACAGTCCAGCGGTGGACTGCGTGCAACACTAAGTCACACGTCGCGAGTTCGAAACCCGTCACTGGCACCGGTTCGTTGAATTAAAATGTTTTTGAAATTAAACGAATTTTGGTTAAACCGAATTAGTATATAAATATAATTAAAAACAAGAATATTTTGGGTTAGACACGTAGCTCAGTTGGTAGAGCTGCGTGCACGCGTACGGGAGGTCTCGGGTTCGAGCCTCACCCGGCGCAAACTATTTCGCTGACCGAACCGGTCAACAAGTCAACAGGTCAACGGTCAACGGCCAACGCAAAATAAACAATTTTTTTATATATTTTTATTTATTTAATTTAATTTAAAAATCAATTAAAAATACTTAAAAATAACATTTTTAAAGATAGAAAATAGCCTTAAACTCACAAAAATATATCTAAAAATTTCATTAAAATCCTTAATAAAATCCACTCAGTTAATATATTTTTCCTTTATTATTTAGGTTAGTATTTCTCGTTGTTCCGCTCATCTAATTCGTGCGCATCTCACCATCTCCAATCCAACGCACCCAATGTGAATGAATCTTTACAAATTCCCCGTTTTAATCACGTTTTGGGGTGTATCATGTGTCTTGTTATATATATTAATATTAAACCATTGTGCATACATCATATCATGAACATGTGTATTTCAGTATGTTTCTGTTGTGTAGTTATTGTTGGATGCAATTTCATAGGCCGCCGCTCCCCATTACATTATGAGCGTTGAGCATGTTCCCCATTTCATTATGAGGTTGAACCTGGCATGCCCACATACGATCGGCTCCGTTTGATTGAGCCTTGATCGCACAGACATTTTCATTTTCAGTACATGCAATACGATCGGCTCCGTTTGATTGAGCCTTGATCGCACAGTTTCATTTATGTTATTTATCGTATGATGTTGGTATGTTCATGTATGCTGTCATATGTTATTGTATGTTATAGTTGTGATTGCTATTTGCCACTGCTTGATTATTTACATTTGCTCATTTATGATTATGCACAATTTTTCATTGATAAACTAACAAGTAATTCATTAATAAATGTTTATCTAATAAGGTTCACTCGCCAACTTATGTTGACCCAAAAACCCCCATTTTTACACATGATACAGGTGAACCAGCAGCAGCTAGGAACACATAGGATTGGACTAGAAGAATAAAATGATTTAGAGTTGGGATTTTTATGTTTGGTTTATTTTCTTTGTATTGTATGAACATGCTTGGATATTTGGAAATGTAACTTTGACTTTATTAAATATGAAACATATTAGTAAATGTCATGAGCTTTGGTGATAACCCAATTATGCCCCGACTCTTATTCCGCTGCGGGTCTGGGTGTGACAGATTGGTATCAGAGCCATGACTATAGGGATATAGGATAGGTTATTAGACCCTTAGGGCCTATACTATAGTTGATTAGAAACTTATAAGATTTTTGTGTGTTACATGCTAAATTTCATTATGTTTATATGTTTTATGTTAAATGTTACATTCAATATTATGCAAGCATGTTCATAAGTATGTATTATCATATAATGCTTATCATGAATCATATACTCATAACATATCACATCCATGAAAGCACACACCACATCATGATTGCTTTTACAATGATTTTTGTGTTTTCAAATCTCATCAAAGTGAGTTCTCATGACGGGCATGTAGTAACTGGAAGGGTACCAGTACCGGTAGTCGGAACGTCCTGTTTAGGCTGGCATTCGTATAAATCCAAAATAAAGGACCAGTTTGCCTACCTGGGGACTAACGATGAGAGTACGAAGTACCTATTAGGCCAAAGCATGCTATACCAAACGTCGTGTGAGCTAACCTCACTTTGAGTTGTCATTGTGTCTACACCTGGACACGTTCCAACCAAACATCTCATGAACATATTTTGTGGTTTGCATTCGGGTGATGCGAGTGTTAAATTGCCAATACTAATGTGAATCCTACCAAGCCAATAGCCATGGGGGCCCACATGAGTATATAGGTGAAGGTATGGGAGACATTTGAGGCCCAACATGAGCAAACCCAAGACATCCTATGGATGTAGTTGCATTATTGATATTTATGTTATTTTCATTTTCTTAAAGACACATGACACCTAAAAAGACACCATAAACTCACAATCTTCTCATTGTATGATCCTGTAGATGTCGTCTAGACAAGCAACGAAGGGGTAAAAGATCAGGAAGGTCTCAGGAACGCTTGGCCACACAGATCGCGAAACAAATGGCCACGATACTGCCTGACATTGTGGTCCAAGTACAACAAGCCCTCGCTACAAATCCTACTAACCCTCCCCAACAACATGACCAGAACATCGACAACCCTCCTACCAGCAAGTGCTCTTACAAACATTTCAAGTCTTGTTATCCTCCTAAATTTGAAGGGACCGAGGGTGTCACTGCTCTCCTACATTGGTTCGAGGAGATGGAAAACACCTTTCTCAACTGCGATTGTCCTGAGGATCGCAAGGTTCAATACGCCACCGGGAGACTATTTGGGGTAGCTCTCACTTGGTGGAATACTGAAAAAGGGAAGAGGGGAACTGAAGATGCAATGGCCTTAACTTGGGAGGAGTTAAGGGAAATCATGACTAGGCGTTTCTGTCCTAGGAGTGAAATTAAAAAGCTGGAGGACGAATTTCATTCTCTAAAGCAAAAGGAGGGTGATCACACCACCTATAACAAGAGGTTCTTGGAGTTGAACCAAATGGTTCCAAATTTGTTCACCCCAACCTATCGTCTGATCGAGCATTATATTCGAGGACTTCCCTCGAAAATCCAAGATTCAGTTCTCAGCGTTTCACCAGTAACACTTGAAGCTGCTATGGAGCTAGCAACTGAACTGACCGAGAACCGAATTCGCAACGGGAAGTTCAAAGAAGAGAAAAAGAAAGCCCCTGTTGAGGGTCAAACTTCAAACCATCCCATTTCTTCCTCTAAGTTTGCCAACAAGAGGAAGCGCAACACCAGAAATTCGCTGTTACTCAAACCAACCTTCCAATTCCTGCTGCACCCATTACTCAAGTCACCCCTTCACCGCACCATACAGAAGACCTTACACTGGCCCGTTACCAAAATGTAACCGTTGCCAATATCACCATTCCCCTGATCATCCTTGCCAATATTGCGCCGGCTGCGGTCGCGCAGGTCATACTGTTCAAACCTGCCGCATGCCTCAACGAACGAACCGCCACCAACCTTTAACCCAAACCCACTAACAATTAATGGGTCAAGCCCAACAACCCCTACTATTACCACCCACCCAACATTTAGCCTAAACATATTACCAGCCCATTATCCTATGGGTCAACCAATGCGGGCTTGCTACAATTGCGGTGACCCGAGCCATTTCAGAAACACTTGTCCAAGGTTGGTAAACATTATTCATGCTCAGGCCCAAGCCAACCCGGTGAATCAAGCAAACCAAGCTCCTCCACCTACAAGAGGGAGAGCTTTCAATATCAACGCTAACCAGGCCAGAGCTGACGGCAATGTGGTTAACGGTACGTTCCTTATAAATGGTAGATATGCATCTATGTTATTTGATACTGGTGCGGATAGAAGTTTTGTGTCTTTAGAATTTGAACCTATCTTAAGCAAAAATCGGGATAAGCTCACGGAATCCATAACGGTAGAAGTTGCGGACGGGAAACCAGTTTCATTAAACTCTATTATACGCAACTGTACACTCACCTTAAACGACCACGATTTCTCAGTCGACCTTATTCCTATGAAGCTGGGAAGTTTTGATATCATAATCGGTATGGATTGGCTCAGTCAACATCAGGCAGAAGTTGTATGTCGTGAAAAATTTATTCGTATTCCTCTTTCAAACGGTTAGATCTTCGAATCATTGGAGAAACCTCGTCGAAAGGGCTCAGCTTAATGTCTTGTCTTCAAGCTCAAAAATATCTTCGCAAGAATTATGTCGCGTTTTTAGCTCATATCATCAAAAAGGGAACAATGGAGAAGAAACTTGAAGATATTCTTGTAGTAAAAGACTTCCCGCAAGTTTTTCCTGACGACATTTCAGGACTTCCTCCAATTAGAGACGTCGAATTCCGTATTGATCTTATACCTGGTGCTACACCAGTTGCAAAGTCTCCTTATAGGTTAGCCCCCTCTGAAATGCAAGAGCTAGCCAGTCAATTACAAGAGTTGACTGACAAGGGATTCATACGTCCTAGCTCGTCGCCTTGGGGTGCACCTGCCCTTTTTGTAAAGAAGAAAGATGGATCGTTTCATATGTGCATCGACTACAGAGAGCTCAACAAGTTAACAATCAAGAATCGCTATCCTTTACCTCGCATTGATGATCTTCTTGACCAACTACAAGGTGCCAGCTGCTTTTCAAAAATCGACCTTCGATCTGGCTATCATCAACTTAGAGTGCATGAAGAAGACGTCCCTAAGACTGCTTTTCGAACTCGTTATGGCCACTATGAATTCATGGTTATGCCATTTGGTTTAACAAACGCACCAGCTGTCTTCATGGATCTAATGAACAGAGTCTGCAAACCTTATCTTGATCGATTTGTTATAGTCTTCATCGACTGATATTCTTATTTATTCAAAATCTAAATCTGATCATGAGCGTCATCTTCGACTCATCCTTGCACTTCTAGAAAAGGAAAACTTTATGCCAAATTCTCCAAATGTGAATTCTGGTTAAAAGAGGTGCAATTCCTCGGGCATGTAGTCAATGACAAGGGAATACATGTCGACCCTTCAAAGATCAAAGCGGTACAAGAATGGCAAGCTCCACGTACACCAACTGAAGTAAGATCTTTTCTTGGTCTAGCTGACTATTATCGTCGGTTCATTTCAAACTTCTCTCGCATTGCTGTACCACTCACGGCTTTAACTCATAAGGGAAAACCTTTCATATGGGGACCCAAGCAGGAAGAAGCCTTCCAAACCCTTAAACAAAAACTTTGTGATGCACCAATCCTCACTCTTCCTGAAGGTTGTGATGATTTTGTGGTCTATTGCGACGCGTCAGGGCAAGGATTGGGCTGTTCGAATGCAAAGAGGAAAAGTTATAGCTTATGCTTCGAGACAACTCAAGACACATGAAAAGAATTACACCACTCATGACCTAGAACTTGGAGCCTTGTGTTCGCTCTTAAGATATGGAGACATTATCTCTATGGTACTAAGTGTGAAATCTACACTGACCACAAGAGTCTTCAACATATCTTCAATCAAAAGGAGTTAAACATGAGCAACGAAGATGGGTCGAACTTCTAAATGACTACGACTGTGAAATTAGATACCACCCTGGTAAAGCAAATATGGTGGCGGATGCACTTAGTCGAAAGGGTTATGCGAACTCCATTTGTCTTCTATGTTCGCAAATAATAACCGACATTAAAGATCAAATTCGAGAAGCCCAACACGTTTCAATAACGGAAGAAGATGTACGAAAGGAGATGTCCTGTGGAGCTGAGCTAAAAATTGAAACTAAATCCGACGGTATTCTGTACTACCTAGATCGTATCTGGATTCCTAACCACAACAATCTTCGTGAAATTCTTATGAATGAAGCTCACAAAACGCGATATTCTATACACCCAGGAGCCGTTAAGATGTATCAAGACCTACGATACACCTATTGGTGGCCTGGGATGAAGAAGGATATTGCCGTTTTTGTTTCCAAGTGCCTTACATGTTCCAAGGTGAAGGCTGAACACCAAAGACCCTCAGGACTTCTGGTCCAACCGGAAATACCTGTATGGAAGTGGGAAAATATAACCATGGATTTCATTACCGGGTTACCTCGCACTTCTGGTGGGTATGACACTATATGGGTAATTATAGACCGACTTACAAAATCAGCTCACTTTATTCCTATCCGTGAAGATTTCAAGAACGAAAAGCTTGCCCGTATTTATATCAACGAAATCATAAGCCGACATGGGGTACCGTTAAGCATTATTTCTGATCGTGATGGTCGTTTCACTTCACGAACATGGCAAGCAGTACAATCCGCTATGGGCACGCGATTAGATCTCAGTACCGCCTATCATCCTCAAACTGATGGACAGTCTGAGCGCACCATTCAAACTCTTGAAGATATGCTTCGACCATGTGTCATAGACTTCAAGGGAAATTGGGACGCCCACCTACCATTAGTTGAATTTTCGTACAACAACAGCTATCATTCAAGCATCGGCATGGCACCTTTTGAAGCCTTATATGGTCATAAGTGCCGATCTCCTGTATGTTGGCACGAAATTGGGGAAGCTCAAATTACTTGTCAAGAATTGATCCAAGAAACCAAAGACAAGATCCATCAAATTCGAAACAATCTTCTAGCGGCTCAAAGTCGTCAAAAGAGTTATGCAGATAAACGACGGTAGCCCTTAGAGTTTAACATTGGTGATCATGTACTTTTAAAAGTATCACCGTGGAAGGGAGTAGTTCGTTTTGGTCAAAAGGGCAAGCTAGCACCACGTTACGTAGGACCTTTCAAGATACTCGAAAGAGTAGGTCCTGTAGCATACAAGCTTGATCTACCAGAAGAACTCAACAGGATTCATCCCACATTCCATGTGTTGAACTTGAAGAAGTGCCTCGCTGATGAAAACCTCCACATTCCTCTGGAAGATATTCAGATTGATGAAACTATGCATTTTATTGAAAGACCTGTAGAGATCGTGGACTTCGGGGAAAAACGTCTGCGATGAAGTCGCATTCCAATTGTTAGGGTACGCTGGGAGTCGAAACGGGGACCTGAGTTTACTTGGGAACGTGAAGACTCAATGCGTGAAAAATACCCGCATCTTTTTCCTACTACTTCAACTACTTAAACTTCGCGACGAAATTCCTAAAAGTAGGGGATACTGTAACATTTGTCAAAAACGGGTTTTCAAAACCCGCTCCGTTTTGTAATCGAATATCAAGTTATAAAAGTCACGTTGAATATTTATGATTATTTTGATTTAAAATGATACATAATTAATAAATAAACTAAACTATAAAAATTATATTTGATAAAAAGTTAAAACAAAATAAATAAAAAAAAATATGTTGCTGCCGGGACTCGAACCCGGGTCAGCCAGTTTACAACTCCAACGACTTAACACACACTCACATCACCACTCCGCCACTTGTTGTTTTCTGTTATCTCTAGGAAACAAATAACATTTATACACAAACTCGGTTAAACCGGTTGCGCCAACTGAGAAACGGAAATCGGCAAATCAATCGTCAAATCGCTTGATTACTCGCACATTTAGTTTATAACCGATGCACCGACGATTTTAATCAAGTCGGAATTGATTGAACATCAATCCTCATCATTATCGGTTTTTATAACCGAAAAGTATCAAAGTCCCAATTACTTCAACTCCAGACCACTCTCGCGACTCAGAAACATCATACCAACATTCCATTTCACTTTCGTCACATTTTCAGGCCATTAGAACGCTTAAATCAGCTCGCCGGAATTTTCTGCAAATTTCGCCAGAAAACTGTATTCATCCTCAAACGGTAAATCTTTCAATATCATTGTAGTTCAACAATTGTTAGGCTATTTCTAACTTAAACCTCTCAATTTAATCGAATTCAGGCGCTGTATTCAGCTAATTCCAGTTCGCCGGAAATTTCCTGAAAGTCTTTATTTCCGTCTGTGAAACGGTAAGGACCTTCAATCCCGCTGTTAACGTTTGTTTATCACTTCAATTCCACGATTGACTAATCAAAATGGTTAATTGTTTTGGTTCAGTTGAGGTGCACAAAAACAGAGCCGACGCATTTGCCGGAAATTCTGTGATATATCATTCCTACGGTATGTTATTTCCAACACCGTTTCTGTCATTTCATTTTAACCTTAAGAATGTTTGATAATCGTAAAAACAAGAAACGGATCAGTGATTCAGTCGACGGAAAATTGAATGAAGAAGACGAAGTTAATTAAGTTATAAGTTTATTTAAAACCAGTAAAATGAACGGGTTAGACACACAGTCCAGCGGTGGACTGTGTGCAAAACATATACGCATGTCCCGAGTTCGATCCCTGATACACGCACTCCTTATGTAATAAAATGCCTTTTTGTTTAAAAACTAAACCGGGTTAACTCAGTTAGTTATTAAGTATAATAAAAACCGAGATAATAACCAGGTTAGACACACAGTCCAGCGGTGGACTGTATGCAACACTAAGTCACACGTCGCGGAGTTCGAAACCCGTCACTGGCACCGGTTCGTTGAATTAAAATTTTTTTGAAATTAAAAGAATTTTGGTTAAACCGAATTAGTATATAAATATAATTAAAAACAAGATTATTTCGGGTTAGACACGTAGCTCAGTTGGTAGAGCTGCGTGCACGCGTACGGGAGGTCTCGGGTTCGAGCCTCACCCGGCGCAAACTATTTCGCTGACCTAACCGGTCAACAAGTCAACAGGTCAACGGTCAACGGTCAACGCAAAATAAACAATTTTTTTTATATATTTTTATATATTTAATTTAATTTAAAAATCAATTAAAAATACTTAAAAATAACATTTTTAAAGATAGAAAATAGCCTTAAACTCACAAAAATATATCTAAAAATTTCATTAAAATCCTTAATAAAATCCACTCTGTTAATATATTTTTCCGTTATTATTTAGGTTAGTATTTCTCGTTGTTCCGCTCATCTAATTCGTGCGCATCTCACCATCTCCAATCCAACGCACCCAATGTGAGTGAATCTTTACAAACTCCCCGTTTTAATCACGTTTTGGGGTGTATCATGTGTCTTGTTATATATATTTATATTAAACCATTGTGCATACATCATATCATGAACATGTGTATTCAGTATGTTTCTGTTGTGTAGTTATTGTTGGATGCAATTTATTAATTTCAGTACATGCAATTTCATAGGCCGCTGCTCCCCATTACATTATGAGTGTTTAGCATGTTCCCCATTTCATTATGAGGTGGAACCTAGCGTGCCCACATACGATCGGCTTCGTTTGATTGAGCCTTGATCGCACAGACATTTTCATTTTCAGTACATGCAATACGATCGGCTTCGTTTGATTGAGCCTTGATCGCACAGTTTCATTTATGTTATTTATCGTATGATGTTGGTATGTTCATGTATGCTGTCATTTGTTATTGTATGTTATAGTTGTGATTGCTATTTGCCACTGCTTGATTATTTACATTTGCTCATTTATGATTATGCACAATTTTTCATTGATAAACAAACAAGTAATTCATTAATAAATGTTTATCTAATAAGGTTCACTCGCCAACTTATGTTGACCCAAAAACCCCCATTTTTACACATGATACAGGTGAACCAGCAGCAGCTAGGAACACATAGGATTGGACTAGAAGAATAAAATGATTTAGAGTTGGGATTGTTATGTTTGGTTTATTTTCTTTGTATTGTATGAACATGTTTGGATATTTGGAAATGTAACTTTGACTTTATTAAATATGAAACATATTAGTAAATGTCATGAGCTTTGGTGATAACCCAATTATGCCCCGACTCTTATTCTGCTGCGGGTCGGGGTGTGACATCCTCACATGTTGATGTAGCTACACAAGTCTGCTTCTTGCACTGCCATGTGACTAGGCGATTTCCCAAGAACTAACATCCTGCTGTTGTTAACTTTGCATCGATTTTGCAGCCGCCATGATCAGAATCACTGAATGCTTTCAGATCAAAGTTATCATCCTTAGGGTACCATAGACCAGTGTCAGGGCGACCATTCAAATAACACAAGATCCTTTTCACAGCCATCAAATGAGAAACCTTCGGACTAGACTGATAGTGTGCCAAAAGACATGTTGGGTACATTATGTTGGGTCTTGAAGCAGTAAGATACATGAGATCCGATCATAGCACGGTAGAGAGATGGTTCCAGATGTTCACCCATTCTGTCTTGAGTAATCCCATGATTTTGAGCTAATGGAATTCCCAACGAATTTGAGTCATCCATCTGAAATCACTTGAAATATCCCCGACGTACTTGGTTTGATGGATAAAGATCCGTTCCTTTGATTGCTGAACCTGTAAACCTAAAAAGAAAGTCATTTCTCCCATAGCGCTCATCTCGAACTTCTCCTGCATAACCTGTTCGAATTCTTTGCACATTTGTTTGTTGGTAGACCCAAAAATAATGTCGTCAACATAAACTTGCACTAGCAGCAAATCCTCGTTTCTTTCCTTGATGAAAAGAGTACATTCAATCAATCCTCGTCGAAAAACGTTCTTCAACAGATAAGTAGACAACGTTTCATACCAAGCCCTCAGAGCTTGATGAAGACCATATAACGCCTTGTTGAGAAGCCAAACCTTGTCAGGATGGATTGGATCTTCGAAACCTGGTGGTTGCTCAACATATACTTCCTCTTCCACCACACCATGAAGAAATGTACTTTTTCACATCCATCTGATAAACGGTTAACTTCTTGTAGGACACATAAGCCACAAAGATTCTTATCACCTCAAGTCGTGCAACCGGTGCATAAACTTCATTATAATCAATGCCTTCGACCTAATTAAAACCTTGAACAACCAATCGCACTTTGTTTCTCACAACAACACCTCGGTCATCCTTCTTGCACTTGTACACCCATCGTGTACCAATCTTCTTATAGTTATCAAGCTGGTCAACCAATTTCCAGACGCCTAACTTTTGAAACTGCTGAAGTTCTTCCTGCAGGGCTTCAACCCAAGAGTCTTCTTTCATTGCCTCCTTCCAAGATTTTGGTTCTACTTGGCACACATAACAGGCAAAAGACCAATCATTCTGCTCCCCTGATTCTCTGATTTCCGAATACAATCCAGCATTCTGGTTGTTTCGAAGCTGATTACGAGTCTGCCACCACTCTGGACATTTTCGATAATATTCTGCTGAGGATGGGTATTATGAATTCGAGTTTCTGGAACATCGGGAACTCGAGAGTTTATACCGGGATTGTTGATTTCAGATCAATATTCAAATCGAGTGCTGGATTTGATGAGGATGTAGATGCATGACCTTCAGTAGTCCCTTGAGGTTGAATATTTGACGTAACATCCGAAATTCCAGGAACCGCACCAGAGGTAGCTTCATTTGCATCATGAAACTCATCTTCTTCTGATGAAATATTATAATCCGCAACATCTTTGAATTCCTCATTTTGAACAAGATTGTTAACCGAAGTAGACACTTGAGGGTTAAGAATAATTGGTCGAACTAGTGACGAGTCAACTGATCTATCACTTTCCAGTAGCATTTGAGCAGCAGCTGATGCATCATCAAAAGTTGGTAGATTAAAGGAGTCGAAAAGCCCATCGTAGTCGAACATCCAAGGAGCACCCGGAGCTCTAACAGCTTCTATATATCTCTGTACCTTGACTTCA
Organism: Scalesia atractyloides; assembly: GCA_947069175.1. NCBI lineage: Eukaryota > Viridiplantae > Streptophyta > Magnoliopsida > Asterales > Asteraceae > Scalesia > Scalesia atractyloides. Next base: position 20,241,865 of record CAMTDV010000028.1, on the reverse strand, counting down.
CCCCATTCTTCAATCTTCTTCGAAGATAAATTCCACACCCTGAAATTTGGAGTAGCATATCCAAGAAAGAAACCTTCGATAGCCTTCGGACCAAACTTTCCATGTGGGTCGATCATAGTGCATGGAGCTCCAAAAAGGTTCTAAGAAAGAAACATCCGGTTTCCTTTTACGTAGCAACTCAAAACATGTCTTCCCATGTCTCTTCGCCGTTAGAACTCTATTCATCGTGTAACATGCAGTAGCAACAGCTTCTCCCCAAAATTGAACAGGAAGTTCTGATTCTACCAACATGGTTCTTGCTGTTTCAATTAGAGTTCTATTCTTCCTCTCAGTGACGCCATTTTGTTATGGAGTGTAGCGAGAACTGTACTCATGCAAAATGCCTTTTGAAGAATAGTACTCATCCATAACTTGATTCTTGAATTCGGTGCCATTGTCGCTTTGGATTCTCCTTACCTTCAGATTATACAAATTTTCTAGCAGCGTTAGGAGATTCTCGAGGATACTAGGAACTTACTCTTGTGTGCCAGCATATTTACCCATGAAAATCTGGAATAGTCATCAGTAACTACCAGACAATAAGAATCACCAAAGGTTGTCTTGTGTTTCATAGGTCCAAAGAGGTCCATATGAAGACGTTCCAGTGGTATATTCACAGTGTTGATCTTCTTCACGGGATGAGATTTTCTCACTTGCTTTCCTTCTGGCATGATACACAGACATCGTGAAGATGAAAATTCTGAACTGGTACACCATTCACTAGATTATTCTTCACCAAATAGTTCATTTTCTCAGGTGAATGTGTCCAATTCGTCTATGCCAAGAGATTGATTCCTTCTCGGTGGCTTTGGAGACAAAACATGTGACTTGCGCAGACGTTGTAATAGCTTGACTCACATCAAGAATATACAAGTCGTTAATTCTTAGAGCCTATAGGAGAATCCATTCCTTGGGGGTCTTGAATCCAGGTTTCAGCACATAACAACCGGTATCATCAAAATGTATCGTGAACTTCTTGTCGCAGATTTGAGAAATGAGCGCGAAGATTGTGATCAATTTGCCGCACATAATTTATCTTATCAAAACTCACAACACCATTGGAGACCATTCCTTCCCTAGTGATGTATCCACCTTTATCACCAGCAAAGGAAACATAACCACCCCTAATACTTTTTACATCATACAGGAGCCGCAAGTCGCCTGTCATGTGCCTTGATGCTCCACTGTCAACAATCCAATGAATGCTTGCAGTTCATCTTGGAACACCCTGCACATTTCACAAACAAGATTAGCTTGAGATGGGTACCCAAGCCTTAGTGGTCTTGGGCCGTCCCTTATCATCAAGAAATGTGATCTCTATTTCTTGATGATTGTCAAACTGAGTTCCTCCTCTTGAACCACTACCGGTCTTCTGTTTCCAAGATCGTTAATTATTACCAGATTGACTATTATTTACAGTTTTAACAGTTTCTTGTTTTATTAACTTTGAAGATCTTGAGTTCTTTTCTGATGAATCCGGTTTTAAAGCTTTTTCAATTGCTTTTACTTGTTTACGTTTTTGTTTCTCCTTTTGATATTTAATAATTCGTTTATCTTGTGTTGGAGAAACAAATCTACTTTGGGACGTTAGTTCATGAGGGGTTCTTTCCATAAATCTTGATTTGGCTGGATTTTTACAATCTTTTATAATGTGGCCAAACTCTCCATATTTGAAACATGTTCTCTTTTTAACAAAACTAGGAGATCGTGTTTCTCGGCTTGATGTTGAACTTGTGGGTCTTGAGGTACTGGCATCCATCTGTGTGTTGGGTGTAATTATTTTCACTATTCCTTTCAAAATCTTAACTTTATTTACAAAATCTATATTAGATTTTCCATGAAAAGTTTCGACTTTATCGGTACCCTTTGAACTCACAAATTTAACATTCTTAACATTTTTCTTGTAGCGAGAGCCTTTTGCTTCAACCTTTGGTTGTAAAACGTTAGGCTTTTCAACTCGCTTCCATTGTTTTTCTGTTGAAGCGGATAATGGTTGTGATTTGGTTGGCTTTTTCTTCTCTAAAACTTTGGTTGTTGATTTTTCAAACACCTGATCTATAGAGATTGGATTTACGTTTTTAATTGGAAAATCTTTGTTCGAATAGATTTTCTTATCTCCAACCAACGTATACAACACATTATCTACTTCATCTGTCGACACTTCTGTCTTGACAGATTTCTTAGGAACGGTCTCTTAGATCTCAACAGATTGAGTACTAGGAGTAGCAGAAAGTTCTACTCTTTTCCTTTCATCAAGACGCTGATCCTGATCATCTTTTCTTGAATCATCATCTGATGTATCATTTTCCTCTTCATCAGATGGATTTTGAACAACATCAGACGATGAATTTTCTGGCTTGCTTGGTTCTTGAGAGGAATTATCTAGTTTGAACCCTAATCCTGCTACAAATTCTTCATGATTCAGAGGTACTGAGGTTTCAAAACAAGGCATCTCCTCTTCATCAGCCATTTTGGTATAATTGTGCTTCATCGGTGGTGGACACGACTTATACCCTATGCATTGAACATCTCACTTTAGTTTTTGAACATCAATGATATGATCAAGCACATAGCAGGAGTTAGAATAACTCTCCAATTTGAGCTTGATCGAATCATATTCGCATTTGGAGATGGCTAACTCTTTCTTAGTTTCTTCGAGGAGATTAATATAATTGTTAATTCCTGTCTGCTTATTCAAAACTGTTTTTGTCAATCCAGAAACTCTTTTCTTAAGGGTTTCTATTACAGATTTGAATTCCTTTTCATTTTGGGTTAGAGCCAAATTCGCCTCTTTGCACTTTGATAGTTCAAGAACTAAATTTTGATTATGACTGTTGACGGTTTCATACTTTATTTTTAATTCAAGATAGTCATTGCAAACTATAGGAGGGTCAGAATTTACCTGACTTGTAGAACCTGCAACATTTGCCATAAAGGCAGTGTGATGAGGAAATGTTGCACCATCTGTAAAGAATGTCTCTGTATCCTTCACTGTAGCTTCTTCTTTCCTCGTTATACCCATCTTTTCACACTTCATCATCTCAGCTTCACTCAACAACTTGCTAACCTCAGCATTACTCTCGTTTATGATCTCAGAATCAGATCCATAACCACCTGAACTTGAACACTCTTCATCAGAACTACCAGCATACCCAGAAGTATCATCATTATCTGGAGTATTGATGCTGTGAACATTTTTATTTGATCGACGATCTTTGCATAACATGCAGTTATTCTGTTGTTCTCAGTTCCCAACTGTACTGACCAATCGCATCCTTCATCAGATTGAACTACCAAAGCTCTATGTGTGTTTGAAGGTCATGATTAATTGGTATTGTTAGAGTTGCCAACAGCTACCATTCTTCTCTCATTGTTGAACTGAGCTGTGTTGGGTGGTTGAGACTGATTTTGAAAGGGGTTGTGATTTCCTTCCTTGCTGGGTCTTGTGCATTCCCGTTTGAAGTGACCTCTTTCTCCACAGTGAAGTAAGTTACGACAGTTTTATCAAAGCCGTATTTTGTATCTTTCTTGCTTTCCAAACTGGTCCTTCCTGTTCTCCACATGTAGTCCTTTGCTCTTCTCACAGCGTTTGCAAATGCCCACTTCATGTCCATCAGCTCCATTTCATCTCGGTCAATTTGTTGGTAGTCTTCGTTTGTCAAATTGATGTTTCTATTTGACCTGCAACTAAACCACAATAAGCACTGACCATGGTGTTTAGAAGTTCCATATGTTCCTGTGCAACTTCTACACTGATTTTAGAGAGATGGGACGTGTCAAGTTTAACAGTGTTGGAATTTGCATATTGACAATTTGTTTAGAAAGTTTGTTGAGGAGCTTGCTGTGGAGCTTGATGTGCTAAATCTTTTGGATGTGGAAGGAAGGCTTTCGGATCAAATGCTTGTCCATAAGCTAGAGTACTTGAGCCCGTAGACTGACTTGATTGAACAGGTTGTGGTAGGAAGGGGTTCACGTTTGACACAAACGCGGTTTGCAGCTTCGGTTGCTGGCTTGAGTTTGTACCTGCATTAATAACTCCGAAGTACATCTCAGGGTTTTGTGGAACAGTGACTCGTTGTGCCTTCCGGAGTTCTTCTTCATTCTTGTTCTCCAGTTTCTGCACAAATTCATAAATACTAATTGAGTCCAAAGCACCTGTATGTTTTAATAAGTCAATAAATTAACCCTATTTCGGTGGTAAAGCATCAGCAAATCGCATCACGATTTCTTGTGGTGCTGCTAACACTTTGTAAGAGTACATCTCGCTGAGCAGATGATAAAACCGTGTGGACATATCATTCAACATTTCATTTTCCATAAACATGAAACCTTCAAACTCCTTCTTGAGTAGATCATGCTGAATTTTCATGGTAGCAGCATTACCCTCTCCTCTTGCTTCCAAAGTATCCCACAGATTTTTCGTGGTTGTACAGTACATAAACTGATGATAAATGTCTTTATGAAGAGCTTGTGTGAGGATAGCAAACGCCTTCTTCTCTAGATCATATGCCTTCTTGTCACTCTCGTCTAGATTGGCTAAGGAGGTTGGATTTGATCCGGCTTCTTCAAGTGATTCTTTATAGGGTGTAGTAAAACACGACCACAATTCTGTGTTTTGACCAAGAACATACGTATGAAAATGACTTTTCCACGAAGGATAATCGTTCATGTGGTTTAGCTTCAGTGGATGGTTATTACTCCTTGTTTCACTTTCGCTCAATAACAGAGTTTGGATGCTTTGATTCTGATTCGCAACACATGCCCACTGATTTGCAGAGATCATAGCTATATGTTGAGGCATCAAAGACTTAACCCCTGATGTTGTGGAGCTTTGCGAAGACTCCGGATTTGAGCTTGAACTACTCCAATCCCACGGATTAGAACTCATTATATTTTCTTGATTATGAAAAATTGAAAGGTTTAAAGTTTGAAAATAACAGTTCCCTCTTAAAAATTCACAATTTTGAAAATATTTGAAAAGCACACAGCTTTGAAAATCTGAAATACGAAAAACAAACAATAACGAAGATTTTTCGTACGAACCAATGTTTCGTACGGATAAGTGTTCTTCGTACGAGCAACCATCTTTGTACAGATGAGCTCCTTCGTGTGAACCAACTTGTTCGTGCGGATGAGTTTCTTTCGCACGAGCAGCTTGGTTCTTTGTACGAATGGGTTATTCGCACAGCCTGTTTTTCTCAGTGTTTTTCAGATGAACATATTTTAACCAAGCTTTAAGTTAGTTATCTATTCAAAACTTAAGTTTTCTGCTGGGAGTTCAAGAACACTTCAAGAAACCTTCAAACTAGCTCAGACAAACCACTAAGCTTAGTTTTGAACAAGGAAGAGAGCCAAAGCTCTGATACCACTTGTAGGTCCACCTGAGGATCAAGTTAAACCTATTCCTTGTTCATGCAACACACATACGAGTGCGGAATCCAAGTATGCATGCAAACCAAAGCAAAGTAAGAACACAAGGTAACCAAAGATTCACTATCTTAATTAAGAGATGAGAACAAGTACAAACATATACAAACAATGCTCATACGACTCAACAAACTGCCTATGTTCTTGTGTCTTCGTCTGCTCTAGAGATGCTAACTGCTCAGCTCACCAACAAGTTGAACAACAAACCGAACCCTGACTGAGAGGTGCATGTCTGCTTATATAGTGTCCATGCTGGTCATTCGTACGAAACACGTTATTAGACATATGAAACATTCTATTACCCACGAAGCACTACTCCAAAGAGGCTTGTACGAAGCAATTGGTTCGTACGAAGCGAATGATTCGTACAAAGCGAATGGTTCGTATGAACCATGTAAATCAAGTTGTTTACAATGATTCCTTCGTACGGAGATTGTGGCCCGTACGGAGCATGTGGCTCGTACGGAGCATTCTAACTCGCATAGAATGCTTAGTTTGGAGAACATGTCACAGACATGACGTACACATGACTCAATGGTATGCACACATGCACCCGTTTAACACAAGCTAACTAAGATGTCGTATGAAACCAAGATAAAGGGATATCTTGATTTGGTCGACATGACCAAACTTATACAGACACTTGAGAAAAGACCGTACAATTACAAATGTAACTAAGAACAAGCGACAGACACAAAAGTGTATCAAGAAAGCCTTCGTAATCCAAATACGTGTAAGAAAATCCAATATATCCCGGTACGCGGCAATCTCCTGAATAGTATCGTCAGTCAAGCAGCATATGTTATGGAACGGTGAGAACGACGATTTCTTGACCTGTACACCGAGAGAACAACAAACCGTTAGAAAAAATTTCAAACATTTCAAAACATAACATCCTTCGTACGAATCAAAGCTATGTACGAATCAAACTTAGCCAAAATCCACAAGTTAAAAAAATTTTAAAGTTTTCCAAACTTGCTTCGTACAAACCTATGTTCGTACCAACCATCATCACTTAGAATAATTTTGGAATCAACATTTAAAACTTTGCTTCGTACGAAACAATCCTTCGTACAAATGAAAATAATAAAATTTGAAAAGTTTGCTTCATACAAATGACTTCTTCGTACGAACCTTGAATCGTTCCAAAATTAACCATGTTTAATCCGAACCTAAAACTTGTAGATTTTATCAAATTAATAGTCGATTTACGGGTTTTAAGGGCCGATATTAACGTATTTGTGATCAATTTTAAGTTTTACCGGTCCAAACTCCCTAAATCTAAGTTTTAAGTCCGACTAGTTCGATTTCGTCATTATAACAACTTGTTTCAGCAAAATTACCTTTCCCATTGCAAGAGGTGTGCTAACCAACCTCCCCAATGTGATAGGAATTGGAATATATCAAGAAATGAAGATTTCAGAACAACTTCGCACAAAAACTCTCTCTAGTTCGCACAACAGTTCTTAGAGACATAAAGTTATTTGGTACGAAGTATGAGGGTTTTATATAGTAGTTGTGACTCGCTCGTACGAACTGTTGATTCGTGCGGAGCATAACCAACATCCTTCCTTCATATGAATTTAAGGAGATTCGTACGAAGCATTCTGAAACCTTTTTAAATTTTTTATTTTAATTTTTTAATTTTAGTTTTTGTAATTTTTCATTTTTAACCAATTTTATATGTTTAAAAACCCACTCGTTTAACCAAGTCCAAGTTAATGACCCTGGTTACCCGATTTGCCTACCAAGTCCAAGTTAATGACCTTGGTTGACCTTTTTTACCAAAACAGATTTATTTTCTCATGTAAATTTCAAATTAATGAACTTTATTGATGTTTAGGTAAATTCTGATACAGATTAGCTCCCAACCCATGGTTTTCAGTTTTCACTTAGCAAGATGTTGCCTCGATTTCAACCATCAGTGTCTTCAACATCGGTAGACTAAAAATAACACTACAAAGCTAAGGAAACTGAAAATCTTTTTGAGTTATTTAGAATATTATCGAAACAACACACATATTTTTGCGAGTTTTGTGTTGAAAGAACCATATCAAGTTTTAATAAATCACCAGTACCGTTGATCTTGGTATACTCATTAAGTTTTTTAACTAGATTTACTTAGATTGCCAATGTACTTGTCCATTTAAACCTCTTCTCATTTCTCAATTGTATCAAGATATGTTAGGTAATATTATGAACATGAAATAACTATGTTTCCCATCTCAGAATATACTCCTGTATCGAGATTCCCAGAATTTCATTTTACAGGTGAATATATCCAATTGATATCTGTAAAGGGTGAGTGCGAGACCTTGAGAGCTCAGGTTAGTATTTCCATACAGACAAAGAGATGAAGGCTCGTCTTCCGGTGGTCTTCCATAAAGGAATCTTTTATACTGCAGATGTCACAAAGTTTATGACATATTCATTTTTTATGCAACTTGGGCGAATAATGCATAAATTATTATACAAGTTCTAGGCCATTGCTTACGCAAAATCAGAAGAACTCGGATAATACCCCAGATATCTATTAAATATAAAGACCTAGTATCGCAGAATCTGGCATTCTCTCAAACGAAATTTCGGAGTACTAAGTGCATATATCCGAGAGATGTTAACCCACAAGTTATTCAGTTTTTCTTTTTAAGTTTATATATTGAAAACAATTTACTGAATGAGTGAAGCCTACTTGCATATCCTCAGTAAGACCTGTTTAATTACTTGTTTAACATTCCAAATCTTTAGCATACTGTGACTGTCTTTTTGATATAATATGATCACTCTTTTTCACAAAAACTCTTTTGAATTTTATAAAGTTTTTGTATTTCCCCAAACATTCTCCCCCTAAAATTAAAAACCTATTTTTGGATTTTAGAATTTATAAGAAAGAATGTACAGAAATACGTCTAACCGATGAAAAATTCACATCAGGTCGTCATCATCCTCAAACTCAACCTCATGAACATCCCCTGATATCGGACTTTTTAAACCATTCAACTTTAAAAGATTTTTTAATCTTGTTTTATCAAAAGCTTTGGTATAAAAATCTGCCTTTTGGTCATCAGTGTGGATTTTCTCAATTCTAACCAACTTTTTCTTATAGCAATCACGGATAAAGTGGTGTCGAATCTCGATATGTTTAGTGCGTGAGTGTTGCCATGAGTTTTTGGTGATATCGATCACAGCCTGATCATCTAGCAGTCCGAAGTCTCTCATTTGCTATTGAACCCAGAGAATCTGGGCACAACAGCTGGATGCTGAAACATGTTCAGCTTCACAAGTAGAGAGAGCGATCGCGGTCTGTTTCTTGCATTGCCACGTTACCAAACGAGTTCCAAAGAATTGGCAGCTGGCCGTTGTAGATTTGGTATTTAGTTTGCAGTAACCGAAATTACAAGATTGAAATCGTCATGTCTAGGGTACCACAAGCCGGTGCTTGGAAAACCCTTCAGATATCTCATAATAAGCAGGTGCGACTCTCTTGGATTTGACTGATAATGGGCGCACAGGCATGTTATACATGATATCTGGTCGAGAAGCGGTAAGATACATCAAGGATTCGATCATGGAGCGATATAAAGTTTCATCAACTCTTTCTCCAATAAGATATGGACAAATGCCGTGATTTGGAGCTAACGGGGTAGATGCTAGTTGTGCTCCTGTCATATTGAATTTCTTTAATATGTCATGAACATACTTCGACTGATGGATAAAGATACATCATGCAACTGATCAACCTGAAGTCCTAGAATGAACTTCATCTCCCCCATCGCGCTCATTTCAAATTTGCGCTTCATGACCTCTTCAAAGTCTTTACACAGCTTATCATTTGTCGACCCAAAGATAATATCATCCACATATATATTTGTATGATGATTAAATGCCCATCCACTTCCTTGGTAAAAAGAATAGAATCTATAGTTCCTCTGATAAAGCCGTTGTCCAGAAGATGACTTGACAATGTTTCATACCAAGCTCTTAGGGCTTGATGAAGATCGTATAAGGCTTTGTTTAGAAGGTAGACTTTGTCGTTGCGCACTGGATCGACAATGTCACACCCCAACCGATGGCAGAAACATTGGAGTGAGACGAAATAGATTGCTCATTGCTCACAACGCTAATAATGACAATATATTAATTAAAGCCAAATTTCATTTCAGTAATGATTGTCAAGTACAACATTGAAGCAAATTATAAATAACATAATACAACAAAAATTGATACAACAAATTTAGCCTAAACGTCTACTTGTGTGTATCTAAGTACTTTCTATTTGATTTCATAGCATCCTCTTCATCAACCGGTAACATGTTTTAAAATACAATTCAATGCAAAAGCAAAGGCGAGTACAGAAGTTTAAGCATAGTATACGTATACGATTAACGTTTAAACGAATCCTCATGGCAACTATGATTTTACAAGAGCATATACAAGGCATGCAATACTACTAGCCAAACCCTTAACGCAAGCACGTTGTTTAAACATGGCCTCAAGTTTATGCGATGGAGGGGGATGCATGACTTCCTATAGCGCTATACATGTCAAACGAAACCTTAAAACAAGTTAATGACTAAAGTATCACATAAAGATTGTCCAAGATATAAGCATCACGTAAGCGTATCAAGTGTTCATGTGTATTTCATAAAGTTTAAGTGTTGTGGTTTAAATATAAGTAAACATGTTACACCTAAAAGTGTTGTAAACGAAAGGTGGGTCGAGTGTACTCACGGTTTTGCGTAGACTTCAAACTTGTCGAGTTCGCGAAGTGGTTGACGGGTGGGATGAGCGCCGAATTATCCTACAAGAGGAGAACTTAGGTTGGTAAGTATTCAAACCATAACGGAGGATTTAGGAACTAAAAGCAATAAAGTAGTTTATACGAGAAAGTAATAACTTAGACTTAATACTCTTTTTTGACACTATTAGACCCACTCGGGTTGATGTGTTTTCATGGGTTAGGATACCTATTAGAATCGTAACGAGAGATTAAGTACTTAGGTGATGGAACCTAGTACCATGACGAATAATCATTTGATTACCATCAAGAGTTCGGTTAGTATTCGTATATATATATATATTTTTGTAGTATAAAAATCGGTAATTCATAAACATCATGTAATTTCATAGAAGTCATGCATGGAGGTAGGAGGAGAACCTTCCTTTTAAAACCTCTCGTATAGTATACCAATGCACAAGCCGTCACAAGGACGACAAGGATGGTCATGAGTACGTTTGAACATATAAGTAAAAGACAAAAAGTAAATGAAAACATCAAGTGAGGTGGTGGATCGAAGTTTAGTATCGCCAAGGCTTCCAAGTGATCACAATCTACCAACTCAAGTCTTGTTTCGAGAACAAGCTTGGAAGGATACAACACTTGTGGGTAAAACACTAATAAAACCAAAAGAAAGTCATTACCCTTGGACCTTAGACATGGTGTTGTTCCTAGCTAGTCTTCCATAGAAGACTTATGGAAACATTCCAAAGGTATTTCCAAGTAGTAAGAAAAAGGAAAGATCAAAAGAGAGAGGTGAGTTAGAGCTCACTTTTTAGGAGCTTTGATCTTTGAGAGAAGAAGAGAGCTCTTTAGAGCTTTTAGAGAAGAGAAAAGAAGATTTAGGTTTGAGTTAAAAGTGAAGGGGAGTGGGGTATTTATAGTTGCGGTTTGGGGGTTGAGTTAGGTGAGTATTAAATGCAAGAAACACAATCCAACAAACACACTTTTGCCCAATCCATAAGCTAGAAACAACTTTCTCCGGATTATGCTCATTTCATGGTAAAACTTGATATTTTAGCATGTTTTCAAGTGTATAATGTATATGTAAGTATATTTTAGGTATCAAATATGAACGTATGAGTATTTGCACGTATAACAAGTATAGATTTGTATGTAAACACGTATTTAACAATTAAATGCATGTAACGCAAGTATGTATTAGGTATGAATTTTATTACGATCAAAGTCTTAGATTATAAGATTGGTAAATGAAATACGAATGCGATACGAATACAAGTTTCCATAAATAGAAATACGTTTACACTTTCTAATTAAGGAAAGTACGAAAAAACGAGGCGTGATAGTCTCCCATCCTTTAGGAAATTTCGTCCCGAAATTTATTCAAGAGGAATACTTTGAAAAAGATGTCATTTTTGTGAAAATGTTTGGCCAAAATCAAGATTTTGAAGTTTAAAGTTTTGGCGGAGTTCATGTATAAGTGTGTTAATATGTATCGAAATTTTGAAGGATAAAAATGGTAGGTTCGTGAAAGGAATTTGTTTGACTAAGGTGTTTTTGAGACACCAATCGTAAACGTGTATAAGGATAAGTAAAAACGTGTATGTGTGTGTAAGCAAGTGAGTTTGACTGGGTCTGGACAACTCATTGGAAGGAATATTTTAAAAGAGTGCAACCAAAGTGGAAGGTTTTAGTATGAATATGGATGTATTTTGATTAAAATGAGTAGTCCACACCGAAAGCTGTAAGAAAAGTTTTATCAGTTCTAAGGCGTATTAGTAAAATCACTTGTTGTAGAAAAAAACGTTTATTGGAGAGAGCTAGGATGGTAAATATTTATGGTTTCTAAAAGGTTTTCGTGATAATAGACCGACTGGTTGAAGTTTGCCCGTAGATAAGAGTGAAAGATAGTTATAAAAGAAAAGGAACATTTTGACCAAATTGAGCCGGTGGGGATGTTTATAAAAATGGATTGAACGTTTTAGGCTGATTTGCTGTAAATAAAGTTTGGATGAAAGGTTAAGGGAAGAATTGGGAAAATCGTGGTATGGTAGTGAATGATTCGGTAGGTGTATGCGAGGGGTAAAAATGGTATGAATATCGGAGAAAATGTGACATGGAATGTTGATAGATGCTAGTGATAGTTATGGCGATTAAAGCTAACGATTTTGAAAATGAAGCTTTGTCATGGGTAATCGAGTACTAATCATTTTGTTGTGGGGTCACCAAAGTTTGTTATGAATGAAATGTATATAACAAGGTCCGGGAAAACACCGAATTTCGCATGGCACGTTTACAAAAGTTTTGTAACATGGTAGGGACACTTATATATAGAAAGTACCAGCGGCGTATCCACCATGTTCACACCATGTTACGTTGTTTCGATATCGGTGTCATGTTACGTTCCGTGTTGCTGTACAAAGTAGAACCAACTTTGATTTTCATGCGCCTACCAATATAATCCCGTGTGCACCCGCGATTATTTTGGTTTGTGCATGATCCGCATAGTTTGTACTAGTAGTGTACGGGTCAGGTTACATCTAGTAAGAAAAGGGTATGTAAGATATCGTATAAAAATTAAGTATGTAAGCATGATTGTATGTATATATGAGTCTGTCGAACATAGGCGAAACAACTCGGGTTATGCCTACTTATAGATTTCAAGTATGACAACGAAGTAGTGCAAATGTATAAATTTTGAGTATGATTGAAGACATATACGTATAATATTAGCATGTAGTATCGAGCATATAGGTGGCATAAAATGGGATTTAATATATATAAGTTACCATGAAGTTGCGAGTGTGTAAAATACGAAGTGTAATGGTGATATGCGTAATATTGTCATGTAATAATGACAATGTAAAGAGAAACGTGTAAGGCGATATGCATGTGTATGGTTGCTTGAGTCAAAACATTGAGTTGGTTGAAATAAAATAAGTCGGGTTTGTCGTGAATGAAGGACCAAAATTGTGAATGTCGGCTGAATATTGAGAAAGTATTAATTTTTGATGTAAAATGTGGTTTGTAAAAAGAAATGCTACTTTTGTTTTAAAATTTGTATTCGCATATGAAATTTTCTTGCCCATGTGTTCAGATTTAGATTTGCGTGTTTTGAAAAAGTTGTGAAATAGTGAGCTTGCTTTATTTTATTTTATTTTATCTTATTGATTCAAGAAAAGTTGTGTTTTGAAAATTTTCATGTAAAACTTAAAATTTTAAAACGTATTTTAGCAAAGTACTTATATGTATGTGAGAGAAAGTTTTCGTTGGTTTCTTGTTGGAAATAAAATGTCTTTAGAATGGTAGCATATAGCGAGTGTGTTTTGGACGAGTTGTGAAAATCGAGGGCAAGAGGTTCGTTTGACCGACTAAGTTGATGGGTAGCATTTCATAAAGTTTTAGAAAAATTATGAAAGAAACATTTAAAGTGTCATTAGGGGTTTCATGTATGTAATTTACGTAAATATGTTGTAGGATGAGAAGATCGTTTGGATAAAATAGTAAGGTTCGAGGTTTATGCATAAATGAGAAAAATCGAAACAATGATAAAAGGTTTAGGTATAAGTTTTGATATAGTGATTGTTAAGAAAATAGTCGAGTTGGAGTTGGACTTCGACTCCAACTTGAGTTTTGCGAAAAAAGTCATATAGGTGATCGACAATAAAAATCATGTTTGAGCATGTAAGTATTGTATAACATGTATGAGTTCACATAGGTGACATAAGCATAACAAGTATTCAATAGTATAAACACGTATGATTGCATAAGGAGTATGAATTTAGTTGTTTGCAAGAATTATTATTGTTTTTTGATTGCGAAAGATGTGCGAATTGTGCGTCGGGTTCGAAATGAACGAGGTAATAAGTATTACAACACATAGAATTGATATATCATAAAGGATAGGCTTAGTAAAATATTAGAGTGCTTTGGGTTGAGAAGCGTCGACTATTCCAAAGTGAATCGAAGATCCTTTCAAATTAGAGGAACGTTCTTTGGCCTATAGGTAAAAGGCTCTCGCTGAGAAGCGATTAACGACATTATACCCTTCCAGTTACTACACGTCTCTAATTGATCAAAAAATCGAAACCTTGGCGAGATCCAAAAATCGAGGAGTGGGACTTAATCGACAAGGTGCGGGTTTCACCCCTAACTTGACGATTTCGTACCCTAAGCGTGGTTGGTACTTACCAAACGAAGAGCATATTCCGATTCGTTGGTAAGGGTCCACTATAGTTTGAAACGGAAATTTTCCCATCAAGATGTGGATTTCACTCCTAACTTGATGACGAAAATTCGTGCAAAAAGAATAAGAATAGCGGAGTGAGAGTCGTTCACCAAATTGTGGGTTTCACGCCTATTTTAGTGAACTCGTCTCGTTTGTGTTATGAGTGTCTTCAAGTCTTCAAAGTGCGTATTGTGTAAAAATGTCTTAGGAAAGACATCATGTATATGTGTTAAGGTCAAAGAAAAGAGGAGAAGTAGGAAGAATAAAGTTTTAAGCATAAACAAGAATGGTCAAAACAGGTACTTAGAACTATAGACTAGGTCGAACATGGCAATTCTACCTAATCCCCTCTTATGGCTGTGATACCAATCTGTCACACCCCAACCGATGGCGGAAACATCAGGGTGAGACGAAATAGATTGCTCATTGCTCACAATGCTAATAATGACAATATTTAATTAAAGCCGAATTTCATTTCAATAACGATTGTCAAGTACAACATTGAAGCAAATTACAAATAACATAATACAACAAAATTTGATACAATAAATTAAGCCTAAACGTCTACTTGTGTGTATCTAAGTCCTTGCTATTTGATTTCATAGCATCCTCTTCATCAACATGTAACATGTTTTAAAATATAATTCAATGCAAAAGCAAAGGCGAGTACAGAAGTTTAAACATAGTATACGTATACGATTAACTTTTAAACGAATCCTCATGGCAACTATGATTTTACGAGAGCATATACAAGGCATGCAATACTACTAGCCAAACCCTTAACGCAAGCACGCTGTTTTAACATGGCCTTAAGTTTATGCAATGGAGGGGGATGCATGACTTCCTATAGTGCTATACATGTCAAACGAAGGCTTAAAACAAGTTAATGACTAAAGTATCACATAAAGAATGTCCAAGATATAAGCATCACGTAGGCGTATCAAGTGTTCATGTGTATAGGATTGTTTGTGGATTTCATAAATTTTAAGTGTTGTGGTTTTGGTATAAGTAAACGTGTTACACCTAAAAGTGTTGTAAACGAAAAGTGGGCCGAGTGTACTCATGGTTTTGCGTAGTCTTCAAACTTGACGAGTTCGCGAAGTGGTTGACCGGTGGGATGAGCGCCGAGTTATCCTACAAGAGGAGAACTTAGGTTGGTAAGTATTTGAACGATGACGGAGGATTTAGGAATTAAAAGCAATAAAGTAGTTTACACGAGAAAGTAATCACTTAGACTTAATACTCGTTTTTGACACTATAAGACCTATTCGGGTTGATGTGTTTTCATGGGTTAGGATACCCATTAGAATCGTAACGAGAGATTAAATACTTATGTGATCGAACCTAGTAAATTGACTAATAATCATTTGATTACCATCAAGAGTTCGGTTAGTATTCATATATATATATATATATATATTATGTAGTATAACAATCGGTAATTCATAAACATCATGTAATTTCATAGAAGTCATGCATGGAGGTAGGAGGAGAACCTTCCTTTTAAAACCTCTCGTATAGTATACCAACACACAAGTCGTCACAAGGACGACAAGGATGGTCATGAGTATGTTTAAACATATAAGTAAAAGACAAAAAAAATGAAAACATCAAGTGAGGTGTTAGATCGAAGTTTAGGATCGCCAAGGTTTCTAAGTGATCACACTCTACCAACTCAAGTCTTGTTTCGAGAACAAGCGTGGAAGGATACAACACTTGTGGGTAAAACCCTAATAAAACCAAAAGAAAGTCGTTACCCTGGGACCTTAGACGTGTTGATTTTCCAAGCTAGTCTTCGATGGAAGACTTATGGAAACATTCCAAAGGTATTTCCAAGTAGTAGGAAAAAGGAAAGATCAAAAGAGAGAGGTGAGTTAGAACTCACTTTTTAGGAGCTTTGATCTTTGAGAGAAGCAGAGAGCTCTTTAGAGCTTTTAGAGAAGAGAAAAGAAGATTTAGGTGTGAGTTGAGAGTGAAGGGGAGTGGGGCATTTATAGTTGATGTTTGGGGGTTGATTTAGGTGAGTATTAAATGAAAGAAACACAATCCAACAAACACACTTTTGCCCAATCCATGAGCTAGAAACAACTTTCTCCGGATTATGCTATTTTTAGTCCTTGAACTTAGTATATCTTTCATTTCATGGTAAAACTTGATATTTTCGCATGTTTTCAAGTGTATAATGTATATGTAAGTGTATTTTAGGTATCAAATATGAACGTATGAGTATTTGCACGTATAACAAGTATCGGTTTGTATGTAAACACGTATTTAACAATTAAATGCATGTAAGGCAAGTATGTATCAGGTATGAATTTTATTAAGATCAAAGTCTCGGATTATAAGATTGGGAAATGAAATACGAATGCATACGAATACAAGTTTCCATAAATAGAAATACGATTACACTTTCTAATTAAGGAAAGTACAAAAAACGAGGCGTTACAGACAAACCCCGGTGGTTGGCCGACATACACTTCCTCTTTAACTTTACCGTATAGGAAAGCAGATTCACCATCTAATTGGTACACCTTGAACCCTTTCCATGAGGCAAAGCCCAAGAATATGCGAATCGCTTCAAGACAGGCAACTGGGGCGTAGACTTCGGTATAGTCTATCCCTTCCTACTGGTGAAAACCTTGAACCACAAGTCGAGCTTTGTTTCGGACTACAACTCCCCTATCATCGCGCTTGTACTTGAAGACCTATCGAGTGTTTATCTTTTTGTGATGACCAGGTAGGTAAACAAGCTTCTAGACTCCTAGTTTCTAGAATTGAAGCAATTCCTCCTGCATCGCATCCACCCAAATTTCTTCCTTCAACGCGTCTTTCCAGCTTCCCGGCTCAACCTGAGAAACAAAACAACTATTAGAAAGTCGTGTTTGGAGTGGAGCAATACTAGTGTAAAAACGACTTAGATCCTTGTTGATCTGGTTGCGAGTTTGCACTCCGGTTTGTAAGCTGCCTATAATGTTCTCCGACGGATGATATGAAAGTGTCCTAGGCATCACTTCGGTTGGAACATCTACTTGTGGTTGCAAATTCGTAAGAACTTCATCGACGACTGGTACAGACGAATAGGCTTCATTTCTAGCATTAGACTGAGCGGCCTGTTTGTTCAAGAAGCTTTTAATCTGTTCAGAACCTGTATCGGAACTGGATCCACCATCATCAAAAGTCGGTTCCCGATCACACTCAGCATCAGCATTCGGTAGGGCTGATGATTCGGCAGTATTGACATTTGGTGCAGGAACAGGAACTTGTTGAGAAGAGCTTTGACCGACATCAGACGTGTTGACAGGAAGTGATGTAGAAAATCACCAACGGTCTAGAAACTTGTTCTTGTGTAGATATTTGATGATGTTGAAAGAGTAAAACAACTTCTTCATCTGATGGCACATCTGGCAGATGGAATGAATTCCACAATCCATCGTAGTTAAACAGCCACGGGTCCCCAGGTTTCTGCGTTGGCATCGTATATCTTTGACAATCAACGTGTTGCGCTAGAATAACCTGGTTTAGACTCGGCAAGAAAACACATTTCTGAGGAGTAGCGTAACCGAAGAAGAATCCTTCCAAGGTTTTGGCTCCAAAATTACCATCCGGGTCCAATACAGTACACGGAGATCCAAAAGGTTCCAAAAATCCAAGGTTGGGCTTTCGCTGATTTAGTAACTCGAAAAGCGTTTTGTTGTGAGGCTTAACTGTTAACACACGATTTAAGGTATAACACGCTGACGCGACTGCTTCACTCCAGAAACTGATTGGCAATTTCGAATCAGCTAACATTGTTCTGGCAGTCTCAATCAGTGTGCGATTCTTACGTTCAGCTACTCCATTTTGTTGAGGAGTATAGGGGGCACGAAATTCATGAAGAATCCCTTTTCATTGCAGAATTCTAGCATCTTCTTGTTCTTGAACTCTGTTCCGTTGTCACTGCGGATTCTTTTAAATGGCAAGTGATATAGGTTTTAAAGTTTTCTGAAGAGGATCATAAGATTTTCAAACGTTTCGTCTTTACTCTCAAGAAAGAAAACCCATGAGAATCGCGAATAATCATCTATAACGACAAGACAGTATATATCACAAAAATACTTTTGACATTGACTGGTCTAAAGAGATTGGTTGGTAGCTTGATAGAATTCAACAGCTTTCTCGGGTGTGATTTCTTATGCTGCTTCCCCTTTTTGTAGCTAAGACAATCATCAGATAGATAAAAATTCTTCAAATTAACACCCTCCACTAGGTCGTTATGCACCAGATAGTTCATCTTTCTTAGATGAATGTGGCCCATCTTCCGATGCCATAGTATCAACACTTTGTCAAATGATACTACTCCATTTGTGAGAATCCCTTCTCCGACAATCCTGCCTCCATGCGTTCCAGCAAAACCTACATACCCTCCACGGATAGCTTTAACGTCGTTGAGCAACGCAAGCATTCCTGTCATATGGCGAGAAGCTCCACTGTCCGTTTTCCATTTTGAATTATCGCACGCTGGAGCCCCTACACACATAATGAAGAGACTATTTAAACAAAGAAACCCAAGCCTGTTTGGTCTTGGGTGGGTTTGGAATATCGAATTTTGGACCCACTTTGTTTTTATCAATCTTTTTAAGCTCGGTTTTGTGTGACACGGAAGGTTTAGTTTCAACTTTGGATGGTTTAACTTTAGCAACCCACTTTTGATTTCAGGTTTAGCCTTTTTAACATAAAATTTTGAATCCACTTGACAATTTTTGTTTGATGTTTCACCAATTTCAAATTTAGATTGATGTTAAATAGTTGGTTTAACATTTTTGTGAGATTCATTGTTTCTTTCTAATATTTGTTTTGTCACAATCATGGGTGCTTTTTGCTTTTCATCCTTAGTGAACTTTTTAGGATGAGATACAGGTTTTGGATTTGTTTGTGAGCAATATCGTGCGATATGCCCAACTTTCTTACATTTAAAACACGTCCTGTTGTCCTTATGAACAGAGGTATCCAAAACTTGTTTCTGTTTCTCTTTTTCTTTGTGGAAATGTCCTTATGAAAAGAGGTATCCAAAACTTGTTTCTGTTTCTCTTTTTCTTTGTGGAAATCATCATTTGATTAAGTTCCGATGATCTCCTTTTCTTTCTCAGTTGTATTCCCAAAAAAAGTTAATTTTCTTTGTAAAGTTCAGTTTTTGGGACCTGTTGTTCAAGTGTCGCTTCTGGAAGCCCAAACCCGCCCATTTATTTTCAGGATAATCTCTATTCTTATGATAATAGGGTCGGTTGTCACTTTTGATTTAGAGTAGAAATGTCACACCCCGACAGGCAGCGGAAATAAAAGTCGGGGCATAATTGGATTATCACAAAAGCTCATGACATTTACTAAAAGGTTTCATATTTATTAGATTGGGATTAAACTTCAAATATCCAAAAATAAGGAAACATACAAGCACTAATAAATATTGTTCTAAACAATATGCAATTTATTAATCTTCTAAGGCCTTTCCATGTGTTCCTCTCCTCAGCCTGTCCACCTGTATCATGTGTAAAACAAAGCTTTGGGTCAACAAAAGTTGGCGAGTGAATCTAAGTTAAACAATTTAAACAATTGGTATATCAGTTATTTAAATAAAAAATTATTGCATGAATCATAAGTGAGCATATGCATATGTATAAACAATCACAAACCTCATGATGAACACATGACTTTATAAATGATGAACTTGAGATCATGGCACAATCAAACGGAGCCGATTTAATGAGGCACCTGATGCTCAACTCGTATCCCACGAGGAACTGATGGGCCTTAAATAAATGATTGCACTGAAATGATAAAATGTAACCACACATAATCAGACCAATAAAAATACACATTTGATCACATAACGATGTTAGCACAAGTGTTAAAAGAAATAAATAAAACATGTACGACACATGATACACCCCAAAACATGATTAAAAGGGTGTTTGTAAGGATTCACTCACCATGGGTGCGTTCCTTGTTTGATAATGAATGCGCACGAATTGAGGAGTTGATCGATAAACGAATACTAACCTAAAATAATAACGCGATAAATCGATAAATGTAAACCATTTAATATTTTGATTTAATACTTTTTGTTAGATTTTTAGGTTACTTTTGTGGTTTTTGTTGAGACTTTTAAACCTTCAACAATGGTATTTTTAAGTATTTTTAATTGATTTTTTAACTAAAATAAATATATATAAGTAATATAAATAAACAAAATAAAATAATATTAACAAATTATTTTCAGGTCTGACAGGAGGGACCTGACCGGTTTCTTTGGTGAAATTGGATACGTGTGGTGGGATTCGAACTCTAGACCTTCCGTTCACATGCACGCAGCTTTTCCAACTGAGCTACGTGTCTAACCCGTTAGATACTTGATTTTTATTATACTTATACACTGTTTATATTAATTCATAAAATCATTTAATTAAAAAGGTTTTAAAATCAAGTAACAGGTGTGCATAATGAGACTCAAACCTGCGCCCTTAACTTGTTTTGCACCTAGCCCATCCAACTGGGCTGGGTGTCTAACCCGGTTATATAAGAAATTTAATTAAATTTAACCACTTGTTACAGTTCATCTTCCTCATTTGTATAGAACCCAGCACTGATCTTCGATCATGCCAGGATGTACCATTGATACATATATGAAATTTAAAGAATTAAAAAGGTTTTAACGCAATTACAAGCAATAGCGTGAAAGATTTACCGATAATTTGAAGATTCCGATTTTCCGGTGGGAATTTTCCGACGACTACAAGACAATTCTGGCTAGATTTTTAGAGAGTAAAAGAATTCGAATTAAGGAGCAATGGGCGACGGTAAGGAGTGGGTTTAATCGGTATTTATAATCACCCAATGTCTCAATTATAACCCCACGGTCATTAACTTCAAATCGGTTATAATCATTATTCATCAATACCGATTGAAACTGATCAAGAGATTAGTTATACATGAACAGATAACCGAAAGCATTGATTAACTTTGATGGAGATGATTGGCGATTTCTAGTTTCGGATCTTGTTCTGCCGATTAAAGGTTTACACGGGCTTAAGTTTTAAAAATCTTAGTTTTATTCACATGAGGTGTGTGTGATCTAGTGGTGTTCTGCGTGTGTGACTTAGGGAGTGACCCGGGTTCGATTCTCGGTCGCACTACTTTTATTTATATTATTTTTTTAATTATTTCCTTAATCCTTGGATTTTAACATTTATTATTGTTATTATTTTTTATTATTGTTATTATTTTTTTACTATTTTGATTGGTTATCATATTACGTCATAGAAACAAGATTAACATCCTAACACTAATAAATACACGATAAACATTAACACGGGTAATTGATATTTAAACAAAGCGGGTTTTTGAAACCCATTTTACAAGAATGTTACAGTATCCCCTACTTTTAGAAATTTTGTCCCGAAATTTTAAGTAGTGGCTGCAACTGGAAAAAGATGTGGGTATTTCTTGCGCATTGAGTCTTCACGTTCCCAAGTAAACTCGGGCCCCGTTTTGACTCCCAACGCACCCTGACTATTGGAGTACAACTTCGTCTCAAACGCTTTTCACCAAAGTCCTTGATTTCTATTGGTCTTTCAACGAAGTGCATTGATTCATCGATTTGAATATCTTCCAAAGGAATATGGAGATTTTCGTCGGCAAGACACTTTTTCAAGTTTGATACATGAAATGTGGGATGAATTCTGTTGGGTTCTTCGGGTTGGTCAAGCTTGTATGCTACAGGACCTACTCTTTCGAGTATCTTGAATGGTCCCACATAGTGTGGTGCTAGCTTGCCTTTCTGACCAAAACGAACCACTCCCTTCCACGGTGATACTTTCAAAAGTACTTGATCACCAACATAAAACTCCAAAGGCTTTCGTCGTTTGTCAGCATAACTCTTTTGACGACTTCGAGCTGCTAGAAGATTATTTCGAATTTGAAGGATTTTGTCAGTCATTTCTTGAATCAATTTAGGTCCAATGATTTGTGATTCACCAATTTCGTGCCAACATACAGGAGATCGGCATTTACGACCATATAAGGCTTCAAAAGGAGCTATATCGATGCTTGAATGATAGCTATTGTTGTACAAAAATTCCACTACTGGTAGGTGAGTGTCCCAATTACCCTTGAAGTCTATGACACATTCTCGCAACATGTCTTCAAGGGTTTGTATGGTGCGCTCAGATTGACCATCAGTTTGAGGGTGAAAGGCAGTGCTGAGATCTAGACGTGTACCCAAAGTGGATTGTATGGCTTGCCATGTTCGTGAAGTGAAGCGGCTTTCTCGATCTGAAATGATACTTACAGGTACACCATGACGGCTTACAATTTCATTGATATAGATACGAGCTAATTTCTCATTCTTGAAATCTTCATGGATTGGAATGAAATGAGCTGATTTGGTGAGATGATCAATGATAACCCTAATGGTGTCAAACCCACTGGAGGTGCGAGGTAACCCAGTAATGAAATCCATGGTTATGTTTTCCCACTTCTACATTGGTATTTCGGGTTGGACAAGGAGTCCTGAAGGTCTTTGATGTTCAGCTTTCACTTTGGAACATGTAAGGTACTTGGAAACAAAAATAGCAATATCTTTCTTCATGCCAGGCCACCAGTAGGAGTGTCGTAGATCATGGTACATCTTATCGGCTCCCGGATGAATAGAGTATCGAGTTTTGTGAGACTTGCTCATGAGAAAAGCACGAAGATCATCACGATCAAGTACCCGAATACAATTCATGTAATAGAGAATACCGTCCGACTTGGATTCTAATTTGGTTTCAGCTCCACAAGACAGTTCATTTCGCACATCATATTCCATGATGGAAATATGTTGAGCTGTTCTAATTCGGTTTTGAAGATCGGTCACAATTTGATAACACAAAATATGAATGGAGTTTGCAAACTCCTTACGACTAAGAGCGTCAGCCACAACACCTTGCTAGGATGATATCGAAATTCACAATCTTAGTCATTTAGGAGTTCGACCCATCGACGTTGCCTCATGTTCAATTCCTTTTGATTGAAGATATGTTGGAGACTCTTGTGGTCAGTGTAAATTTCACACTTGGTACCATAAAGATAATGTCTCCATATCTTAAGGGCGAACACGACTGCTCCAAGTTCTAGGTCATGAGTGGTATAATTCTTTTCATGCACCTTGAGTTGTCTTGAGGCATAGGCTATCACCTTTCCTCTTTGCATTAGTATGCAACCTAATCCTTGTCCTGACGCATCACAATAAACCAAAAAGTCTTCGCAACCATCAGGAAGTGTAAGAATAGGTGCATCACAAAGCTTTTGCTTCAAAGTTTGGAAAGCCCCTTCTTGCTTAGGCCCCCAATTAAAGGGCTTGCCCTTGTGAGTCAAGGCTGTGAGTGGAACGGCGATACGAGAAAAATTTGCGATGAACCGATGATAATAACCAGCGAGACCAAGAAATGACCTGACCACAGTAGGAGTACGGGGCGCTTGCCACTCTTGTACCGCTTTGTTCTTTGCAGGGCCAACATGAATCCCTTTGTCATTAACGACATGACCAAGAAATTGTACCTCTTTTAACCAAAATTCACATTTCGAGAACTTAGCATAAAGCTTTTCAGTTCTCAAGAGTGTTAGAATGAGTCGAAGATGACGCTCATGATTAGATTTGGTCTTAGAGTAGGTAAGAATATCATTAATGAAAACTATGACAAAACGATCGAATTAGGGTTTACACACCCTATTCATCAAATCCATGAAAACAACAGGGGCATTGGTCAAACCAAAAGGCATGACCATGAATTCATAGTGGCCATAACGAGTTCGAAACACAGTCTTGGGAATATCTTCTTCGCGTACTCTAAGTTGATGATACCCATAACAAAGATCGATATTTGAAAAGCAGGTGGCACCTTGAAGTTGATCTAGAAGATCATCAATACGAGGTAATCGATATCGATTCTTGATGGTCAGCTTGTTGAGCTCTCTATAATCGATGCACATACGAAAAGTTCCATCTTTCTTCTTTACAAAAAGAACAGGCGCACCCCAAGGTGACGAGCTAGGACGTATAAATCCCTTGTCAGTCAACTCTTGCAGCTGACTAGCTAACTCTTGCATCTCAGATGGGATAACCGATAAGGAGATTTTGCGACTGGTGTGGCACCAGGTACAAGATTGATTCGGAATTCGACTTCTCGCACAGGAGGAAGTCCTGAAACATCATCGGGAAAAACTTGAGGAAATTCTTTAACGATGGGAATATCTTTGAGCTTCCTTTCCTTGCATTCCTTCTTGACGATATGAGCTAGAAATGTAATCTAGTCTTTGCGAAGATATCTTCGAGCTTGGAGACACGACATCAATTTGAGCCCTTTAGAAGGAGTTTCTCCAAAGATACAAAGAGTTTGACCATCAGCGAGAGGAATTTGAATAAACTTCTCGTGGCAAACAACTTCGGCGTGATGTTGACTAAGCCAGTCCATACCGATGATAATATAGAAACTACCCAACTTCATAGGAATAAGATCAATTGGGAAAGCATGGTCACTAAGAGTAATATTACAATCACGAATAATTGAGTCTAACGTAATAGCTTCACCATTAGCAACTTCCACCATGAATGATTCAGCGAGACTAACCCGAGGTAAATCAAGAATGGATTCGAATTCTAACAACACAAAAATCTTATTCGCACCCGTATCAAACAGTGTGGATGCATACTACCGTTAATAAGAAACATACCATGACCACATTATTATCAGCCCTAGCTTGGTTGGCGTTGATGTTGAAAGCTCTTCTCTAGCAGGTGGATTACCTTTGTTGGCTTGGTTCACCGGATTGGCTTGAGCTTAGGCATTTTTTATGTTCACCAGGCGTAGGCATGTGTTATGAAAATGGGTTGGATCGCCACAGTTGAAGCATGCTCTGACAGGTTGCATCATTGGGTAATTGGGTTGGTAGTAGGGTTGGGCCATGGGTTGAGCAGGTGGTAGGAGTAAAGGTTGTTGGTTTTGGGCTTGGCCCACCAATTGATTATTGGTTTGGGCTTGAGGCTGGTTGCGATTTGGCTTTTGGAGGATTCGGCAAGTTTGAATCATGTGACCTGCACGGCCACAACTTCTGCAAGTATTGGCAGGGGTTATCAGGAGGATGGTGATATTGGCATCGATTGCATTTTGGGTGAGGACCAGTGTATGGTTTCTTGAATGGGGCAGCTTGAGGGGCAACTTGTGTGATTGAGGCAGTAGTGATAGGGGAATTGGTTTGGGTAACGGCGAAATTTTTCCCATTGCGCTTCCTTTTGCCAGCAAATTTGGAAGACGAACCTGCTGTAGTTGGGGTTGGAGTTTCAGCAGGTGCCTTATCTTTCTTTTTCTCATCTAAAATCGCCATTTCATATGCGATTTTCTGTAAGTTCGGTAGCCAGCTCCATGGCAGCTTCGAGTGTTGCAGGTGAAGTACTTAACACATAATCTTGAATTTTTTAGGGAAGACCTCGAATGTAATGCTCGATTTGTCGATAGAGTGGAGTGAACAGGTTGGGGACCATCTGATTCAACTTGAGAAACCTCTTGTTGTAGGTGGTGTGGTCTCCCTCCTTTTGTTTCAAAGCATAAAATCATCTTCTAACTTCTTGATTTCGCTTCTTGGACAGAAGTGTCTTATCATGATTTCCTCAACTCATCCCAAGTCAAGGCCATAGCAGTTTCAGCACCTCGCTTACCCTATTCTGTGTTCCACCAGGTAAGTGCTTGTAGGTGCATTTGATGGTGTTGGGAGTAGGATTGGCGATATTTTTCCCTTTTGGGTTGGTGGGGTTGATGGGATTGGCGGAAAGTGCTTGTTGAACTTGCACAACGATATCAGGAAGTACGACAACCATCTTTTGAGCGATTTGAGTGGCCATACACTCCTAGATCTTCCTGACCTTCTACCGCCTCGAGAGTGTCTAGCAGACATCTACAGGAAATACGTAGCGAGATTATGAATTGAATGTTTTTAGGTGTCATGTGTCGTAAAAAGTGAAAACAACATTCAAAATAAGTGAAACAAGAAATTAACTACATCCATAGGATGTCTTGGACTTGCTTAAGATTGGCCTCTAAATGTCTCCCCTACTTGGGCCCCCATGACTATTGGGCTTGGTAGGGTTCACATTGGTGTTGGCATGTTAATGCTTGCATCACCCGAATGAAAATCGTAAAACATAATTGTAAGGTATAAGGTCAGAATGTGTCCAGGTATAGACACAATGACAACTCAAAGTGGGGTTAGTTCACACGACGTTTGGTGTGGCATGCTTTGGCCTAATAGGTCCTTTGTAACTCTCATCGTTAGTCCCCAGGTAGGCAAACTGATCCATTATTTTGGGATTTACACGAATGCCAAGTGTAGACAGGATGTTCCGACTACCGATACTCGAACCCTTTCAGTTACTACATGCCCCTCGTAGAACTCACTTTGATGCGATTGAAAAACATGAAAACATTGCAAAAATATTTGAGAAGAAATCATGAAAATTGTGAAATCGTGATGTTTGTGCGTGCATAGGCATGATATGATGACAACATATAAACAGTATTGAACATCACATATTGGCATGTAGTAGCGAAAGTGCTTGTATGTATTTGTGTGTGAAAATAAACATGAAACATAAAAACATCATGATTTTGCATGTAACACATAAACAATTAAAATCTAATCAACTATAGTATAGGCTCTAAGGGTCTAATAACCTATCCTATATCCCTATAGTCACAAGCTCTGATACCAATCTGTCATACCCCGACCCGCAGCGGAATAAAAGTCGGGGCATAATTGGGTTATCACCAAAGCTCATGACATTTACTAAAAGGTTTCATATTTATTAGATTGGGATTAAACTTCAAATATCCAAAAATAAGGAAACATACAAGCACAAATAAACATTGTTCTAAACAATATGCAATTTATTAATCTTCTGAGGCCTTTCCTATGTGTTCCTCTCCTCAGCATGTCCACCTGTATCATATGTAAAACAAAGGTTTGGGTCAACAAAAGTTGGCGACTGAATCTAAGTAAAAAAATTTAAACAATTGGTATATCAGTTATTTAAATAAAAATTTGTGCATGAATCATAAGTGAGCATATGCATATGTATAAACAATCACAAACCACATGATGAACACATGACATGATAAATGATGAACTTGAGATCATGGCTCAATCAAACGGAGACGATCTAATGAGGCACCTGATGCTCAACTCGTATCCCACGAGGAACTGATGGGCCTTAAATGAATGATTGCACTGAAATGATAAAATGTAACACACATAATCACACCAATAAAAATACACATTTGATCACATAACGATGTTAGCACAAGTGTTAAAAAATAAATAACACATGTACGACACATGATACATCCCAAAACATGATTAAAAGGGAGTTTGTAAGGATTCACTCACCGTGGGTGCGTTCCTTGTTTGATAATGAATGCGCACGAATTGAGGAGTTGATCAACAAACGAATACTAACCTAAAATAATAACGCGATAATCGATAAATGTAAACCATTTAATATTCTGATTTAATACTTTTTGTTAGATTTTTAGGTTATTTTTGTGGTTTTTGTAGAGATTTTTAAACCTTCGAAAATGGTATTTTTAAATGATTTTTTAACTAAAATAAATATATATAAGTAATATAAATAAACAAAATAAAATAATATTAACAAATTATTGTCAGGTCTGACAGGAGGGACCTGACCGGTTTCTTTGGTGAAATTGATACGTGTGGTGGGATTCGAACTCTAGACCTTTCGTTCACGTGCACGCAGCTCTTCCAACTGAGCTACGTGTCTAACCCTTAGATACTTGATTTTTATTATGCTTATACACTGTTTATATTAATTCATAAAATCATTTAATTAAAAAGGTTTTAAAATCAAGTAACCGGTGTGCATAATGAGACTCGAACCCGCGCTCTTAACTTGTTTTGCACCCAGCCCATCCAACTGGGCTGGGTATCTAACCCGGTTATATAAGAAATTTAATTAAATTTAGCCACTTGTTACAGTTCATCTTCCTCATTTGTACAGAACCCAGCACTGATCATCGATCATGCCAGAATGTACCGTTGATATAGATATGAAATTTAAAGAATTAAAAAGGTTTTAATGCAATTACAAAAAATAGCATGAAAGATTTACCGATAATTTGAAGATTCCGGTTTTCCAATGGGAATTTTCCGACAATTCCGGCGAGATTTTGAGAGAGCAAAAGAATTGGAATTAAGGAGCAATGGGCGACGGTAAAAAGTGGGTTTAACCGGTATTTATAATCACCCAATGTCTCAATTATAACCCCACGGTCATTAACTTCAAATCAGTTAAAATCATTATTCATCATTACCGATTAAAACTGATCAAGAGATCAGTTATACATGAACAGATAACCGAAAGTATTGATTGACTTTGATGGAGATGATTGGTGGTTTCTGGTTTCGAATCATGTTCTGCTGGTTAAAGGTTTACACAGGCTTAAGTTTTAAAAATCTTATTTTTATTCAAATGAGGTGTGTGTGATCTAGTGGTGTTCTGTGTGTATGACTTAGGGAGTGACCCGGGTTCGATTCCCGGTCACACTACTTTTATTTTATATATTTTTTTAATTATTTCCTTAATCCTTGGATTTTAACATTTATTGTTGTTATTATTTTTTTACTATTTTGATTGGTTATCATATTACGTCGTAGAAAAAAGATTAACATACTAATGCTAATAAATACGCGATAAACATTAACAAGGGTAATTGATATTTAAATAAAGCGGGTTTTTGAAACCCATTTTACAAGAATGTTACAAGTAATATGTATCATGTTATCCAAATCAGCATGACTTACCTCCATAAGTTTGAACATTTTATCCACACGATCCATGTTCACATTTTGGATCGGAAAGTCCTCGTCCGAAAATAGTTTATAAGACCCTTTCATTTTGTAAACTATGACATTTGGATCAATATTTAAACTATCTTCCGATATATCATCAGACTCAGACTTTGAAAATGTTTCAGATTGTTCAGAAGCAGAATTTTCAGATTCATTTTTAACACATTTTCAACAACTGTGTTTACCACTTCAATGTTGGAATCGGTATGCCCAAAGACACATATTAAATTGATGTGGCTAGTACGTTATGATCCAAGTCGGGTCATACCCAATAACAAGCTAGACAAACACTTATAATATTTATTTATGATATGATCAAACAAATAAATATTAACACTTAAAATATTTAGAAATTGGTTTTCTAAAAAATTGCACTTGAGAAACTAATAAATTATATGGATAATTTATTTTGTGAGAATATTTTGTATTGTTATTTAATGGGTTAAATAACATTATAAAAGGTCATGAGATGTTGCATAAAGTTTTATAAACATATGATGTTATATTTATAAAAGTTATAAATATAATACAAGACATAAAATAAATGAAAATTTTGAATTTTTTTTATAAAAATACCCCTTAGGGCTGTCTACTATGGGGCTTCCCAAGGTGGATTTTCCACCAATCATATTTCATGCAATATCTCACACAATCTCATAAAATCCAACACTTGATCTTGTAAGATTATATGGAGGATTTTGGGGTTTTAATTAATTAAGATTTATACATATATTCTCTCAACAATTTCAAGTGCAAGAACTCTAAAAGAGCTCTCAAAATTCGGCCAAATGTGGTTGTCAAGAGGGTGTTTCAAGTGAGTTCATAAGTGTAAAAATCCTAGCAATCTTGTGGTGTTTGTTGGAAAGCTTGGGGTATACAAGCTTGAGGTCTTCTACTTAGAAGATTACCACTCAAGAAGTATCATCTTCTTCACCTACTTGTTCTTTGGAAGGTAGTATTCTAAACACCCTATGGTTGTATTATGATAGCATACATGTTCATATATGGATCCGGGTTTTGGTTTTACTATAAAAAGGGTTTTACATCTTGTAAATAACATGTTTTAAATAAATATTACGCTGTGTTTTTATTTTATACGGATAAAATAACTTTGATAAACATGTTCAAAATCCCAACAGTGGTATCAGAGCCGCTTATATGAATGCATGCTTCAATGGATTTAAAAATTTCGGGATTTTGGGTTTATGGAAACCCTATGGCCGAAAATTTTAATCATGGTTTTCCTTTTGTTTTTCAAGATGTTTATTATACATGCATAAAAGTATCTTGAAAAATTATATCATTTGGATGATTTGTTTCTTTGGACAAAAACCCATCTTTTCGGTTTTTCCTTGGCCGAAAATTGGGTTACAAAAGGGAAACCATTTTTGCTCTTGAATTTAAATATATATATGGATATATATTTTTGGTGTTCATAACCTAGCCATGACCTTGTGTTTGAATATGTTGAATAATTGTGTTTGTGATTTATTTAATTATTTCAATGGGTAATAATAATTAATTATCTTTGTTCTTCCATTTGTAAAGTTGTAATTTATTTATTTTCATTTGGTATGTAAATAAATAGATTAGATGCATTTTATTTTACTAGAAAAATTTATTAGGATACTTATTGTAAAAGAAGATACACACAAAAATGTGGTTTTGATTTTGGCCAATTATGGGCCTAAAGAACCTCATGGTTCTTAACGGGATTTTAGCCCAATAATCAAAACACATTTTTGAAGCCCAAAGGAGTTTGGAGCTGAATTTAAAGTTCATTTGGAAGCCCAAAGAAAGTGAGAAATCACAACACAAAAGGAAGACTTGAAGCATTTGGATGCGGGTTCAAGTGGGAGTTCAACGACATATTTTTTGTGTCAATATTCACCCTTTAGGAATGACCTTTTGGCACACTTGTTTGGGCTAACAAGTGTTGTCAAAAATAGTTGGCTATGGTTATGCACCTATTTTTGTGTGTTATGCTTGTATGGTTGTTATATTTATGGTTGTTTAGATGATATTTGGATATGCATGCTTAACAACTTATAATCCATAACAAGCTTAAAATTGGTTCTTTAAAAATCATTAAAGTTGTTAATAAAATGGTTTTATTAAAAATTAATGATTTTATAATAAAATGGGTTTTATTAAAAGAACCTTGAAAATTGGTTTTCAATAAGGTACCATGATTTTGAATGCATGCAAATGTATGGTACATAAAGTTTTCTAACATTATAATTTTTTGAAAACATAGAACCCTTTTATAAAACAAGTCAAACACCATCCTTTTATACAACACTCGAATCACTTGGGAATTCTTTGTGGGATAAAGGTCACCTAACCAAATTTGAAGGAACTTGTGAATTGGAGGTAGGCTTACAATATTCGTGGGATAAAGGTCACCTAACCACTTGTATGTATAAACTTACATGTGTGTGTAAGTAGGACGATTTGATTTGGAAACCATGTGCTTAGGGTCACCAAAGCATGGCGTACAAAGGTGTTGATGGGATTAAACATGC
Source organism: Scalesia atractyloides (assembly GCA_947069175.1). Classification (NCBI taxonomy): domain Eukaryota; kingdom Viridiplantae; phylum Streptophyta; class Magnoliopsida; order Asterales; family Asteraceae; genus Scalesia; species Scalesia atractyloides. Next base: position 20,209,977 of record CAMTDV010000028.1, on the reverse strand, counting down.
CAACTAAACATAAAGATGTTTAACCGATCCCATATGGCTAGAAGTTGCAAAGGGTTGCAATTGTCAAACGTTGACTACCTTGTTAATTTAAATAATGAGATAAAGGTCACCTAACCAATATTTAAATGTAACGTTGGATTCCAGATTTTAATTATTAATTGTCTATGAGACATAAAAGGGTATTAATAATTCAAATTTAATAATACCGAAAATACTAAAAATTAAACTTTGTTAAAATTTTGTAGATGGCCGCTAACAATGCAAACACAATTACCCAAACTGTCCATAACCATCACTAAGAACCATCCTTGAAAAGGATCGTCTCAACCATAACAACTTCATGGATTGGTATCGAAACTTGAGAATCGTTCTCAAGCAAGAAAAGATATCCTATGTGTTGGACGATCCCATTCCCGATGAACCTAACGTGGAAGATGTGGAAGCCTATAACGATTGGGTTAAGTATACCGAGGACTCCATGCAAGCCTCTTGCCTCATGTTGGGAACTATGATTCCCGAGATTCAAAAGGATTTTGAACATCTTGGGGTATACGACATGATTACCCAATTGAAAGAAATGTTCCTTCAACAAGCAAGGGTAGAGCGCTTCAAAACGGTTGAGCACTTCATGCATGTCAAATGGAGGAAACCCAATCGGTCTCATCTTATGTCCTGAAGATGAAAAGCCACGTTGATCGCCTCGAAAGGCTTAATTGTCCCGTCTCTAAAGAGTTGGCTACGGATTTGATCCTCAACTCTTTAACAAAGAAGTTTGAGTCTTTCGTCATGAATTATAACATGAACGGATGGGACAAGAGCATTGGTGAGCTTCATGCAATGCTCAAAACTGCCATGGCAGGCATGGGTAAAAGGGAGTTACCTATTCTAACGATCAATGAGGGAGGCAGCAAGAAGAGGCCCCACCCCGACTCCAAGGCAAGTTTTGCCAAAAGGAAGGGCCACGTCAAAGGGAAAGGAAAAGGAAAGGTTAAAGCAGAACCCACGAAACCGAAGGAAAAGAAGCAAAAGGTTGCTTCGACTGACCCATGCTTTGAGTGTGGAGAGATAGGACATTGGAAAACAAATTTTCCAACCTATATCAAGGAGTTGAACAAGAGGGATGCGGGGAAACCTCAGGTACAATATTTATGATACATATTGACCTTAATGTTATTTCTTCAAACACATGGGTATTGGATACTAGGTGTGGAACTCATATTTGCAATTTGTTGCAGGGGTTCAAAAGAAATAAACATTACAAGAAGGGAGACATTAGTCTCTTCATGGACAATGGAGCAAAGGTTCAAGTTGAAGCCAGAGGAGACTATGTTTTGAAACTTCCAAGTGGTTTGGAAATCATCTTGAAAAATGTTTTGTATGCTCCTAGTTTGACTAGGAACATTATTTCAGTTTCCTTCTTGATACAATATGGTTTTAATTTAAAGTTTGTAAACGATGACATTTATGTTTTGATGAATGACATATTTTACTTTAAAGCTATGCCTTCAAATGGTATTTATGAATTGGTTCATGATAATACATCATTTGATAGTTCAATGTACCAAGCAACAACCAAGAAACTCAAATTAGATTTGAGTGATTCCTATCTTTGGCATTGTAGCCTTAGACATATAAACAAAAATCGCATGCAAACACTTCGAAAGAATGGTTTTTTGGAAACAAATGGAGATGATTCATTTGATGTATGTGAATCTTGTTTACAAGGAAAAATGACTAAGGCACCCTTCAATGGCACCTTTGAAAGGGCAAAAGACTTATTAGGTATCATACATTCGGATGTATGTGGTCCTTTTAAGCCAATAACTAGGAATGGTGAAAGATACTTCATTAGTTTTACCGACGACTATAGTCGTTACAGTTATGTGTACTTGTTAAGACACAAAGATGAAGCATTTGAAATGTTCAAATATTTCAAAAGTGAAGTAGAAAATCAACTCAAGAAAACAATCAAAGTCCTTCGTAACGATAGAGGAGGTGAATACCTTAGTGATGCTTTTCAAGATCATCTTAGGAGTTGTGGGGTTATCTCACAACTTACTCCACCTAGAACACCACAACATAATGGTGTGTCTGAAAGGAGGAATCGAACTCTATTGGATATGATTCGATCTATGATGGCTAGAAGCACATTGCCTCTATCATTTTGGGGTTACGCTTTGCTCTCCGCCGCCCGTATACTGAATATGGCCCCAACAAAGAAAGTGGATAAGACACCTTTTGAAATATGGCATGGAAAGGCTCCATCTTTCATCATATTTGAAGATAAGGGGTTGTGAAGCTTATGTGAAGCAATACACCCCAAACAAATTGAAAGTATGATCCACTAAGTGTATCTTTGTAGGATATCCTAAAGATGATATAGGATATTACTTTTACGATCCAACAGAGCAAAAGGTATTTGTTGCTCAAAAGGGTAAGTTCTTGGAGACTAAGTTCCTTATGGAAGGAACTAGTAGTAGAACAGTGGAACTTGATGAGGATCAAGAACCACAAGCCGATACACATTTGGTTGATACTAGCACTAACAAGAGGTTGTTGAAGAGGATCAAATGGTTGATCAATACACACAAAACGTTCGCAATCTGGTAGAATTAGTCATCCACCCGAAAGATATGGATTTTTCATGGATGGATGCTACGTGGTAGATTCAGAGGAACCAACCACATACCATGATGCAATGTCACAATCTGATTGTGACAAGTGGCTTGAAGCCATGAACGTAGAGTTGCAATCCATGTATGACAACCAAGTATGGGAATTGGTTGTACCACCTCTTAACTCCAAAGTAGTTGGAAGTAAGTGGGTTTTCAAGAAGAAAACCGATATGCATGGTAACTTGGATACTTATAAAGCCAGACTTGTAGCAAAATGTTTCATTCAAACTCAAGGGGTTGATTATGATGAGACCTTCTCGCCCGTGGCAATGCTAAAGTCAATTAGGATATTATTTGCCATAGCTGCTTATTACGATTATGAGATTTGGCAAATGGATGTCAAAACGGCTTTCCTCAATGGATATCTTAATGAAGATGTCTATATGGTTCAGCCTGAAGGTTTTGTCGATCCAAAACATCCTAACAAAGTATGCAAGTTAAAGAAATCAGTCTATGGATTAAACAAGCATCTAGAAGTTGTAATCATCGTTTTGATGAAGAAATTAGGAATTTTGGATTCATCAAGAACGCCGATGAAGCTTGTGTGTATAAAAAGGCTAGTGGGAGCATCATCACTTTCCTAGTACAGTATGTCGATGACATTCTACTATTTGGAAATGATATTCCAACCATGGAAGGTGTTAAAACCTGGCTTGGAAGTTGTTTTTCCATAAATGATCTTGGTGAAGCCGCCTATTGTCACACCCTCAATTTCCACTTGCGGAGTTTTACCGCGAGGCGTGTGAACAAACCAGAATCTGAACACTAGTACGTCGAACGACTCTATATGATTTGATAATACGTTTTCCAAAATCATTTGTTGTAGATTTTATATTGTCTAAATTAGTTACCAATATTTAGCAGAAGCATCAGTTTTAAAGTTTGAGCGGAAGTATAAACAAGTAGTGATGCGGGCGCCAACACAAACGCCAAAACAAATGAAAAATCCCAAAACAATATTGATAAATAAGACTCGATAAAAGATGTCTCGTTCAATGCATGTGCGTGCACCTAGAGCTCCTAGCGTCCTGAGAAACATGTAAAGAAACAAGTGTCAACATTAAAGATGAGTGAGTTCACAGGTTTTCATAAATTCGTTTGTTCGGTTATAGTTTATTTTCTCCGTTATCCCTAACCCGGGATAACGTATTAGTTCCATTTTTCCAACCCGGAATAATAAGTTGTTGCTTCCAATATTCCAACCCGGAATATTAAGTTGTTGTTTCCATTATTCCAAACCCGGAATATTAAGTTGTTTCCATTATTCCAAACCCGGAATAATAAGTTGTTGCTTCCAATATTCCAAACCCGGAATATTAAGTTGTTTCGTAATTAAGTTCAATGTTAATATATATAGGTAGCTAGCCTAAAGTTATGTCACGTAAGAGTTCGCGATCGAAGCTGACTGTTGTGCCTCCGTTTTGTCAGGCCTATCACATGACCATGGCGAGGTTAGGCCGAATTATTCACCCGTTGACCATACCCGGTCGGCTTGCGCGACTAGCTCGGATGGGGCTTGTCGTGCCCAGTAGTACTACTTATAACTCCCCCGCTATTAAACCCAATACTAACGATCCGAGAGATTGACGAGGACTTAAGTGATAAAGCTGCTTAGTGACCATAACATTACATTAACATTAACTTAGTTACCGAGTAGTTATGTGACGTTAAATTCGTATAACGTAAAGAGATTGAGTTTGAGAGTGTATACATGTTTCTCCCCTGTTGTTTAAAAACCGGATAAAGTTAGGGGCCGTGAACTCACCTTTATTTGCTCGGTTAGTGTAGCAAAGAAATTATAAGAGATGGGACCGCTAGTTGCGTCCTAACAAACCAATTAATTTCAAGTCAGTGTGTGAACACACCAATACAAATTCTACACGAAATTTACGCACAAAGTGATACACACAAACAACATATCTAACACTCAAACATGCATGCAAGTATCCTCATGTGATCCTAGTGATTAAAACAACTTATCATAACCATAAACCAATTCATGCCACTATTTGGTGCACACAATCACAAGTTCTCAAATTTCAGCTTAGCACTCATAATTCAGCTGTTTTCTAGGATTTTTATAAAATAGTTATAACATTCCAAAAATTCCAATATTTTTACAGTAGGTGCCATTTATACCATAGAAATTTATATAAATTTTCCAAGTCCTAAATCTTTACCAATTAACCATAAATATTAATATACTAGGCTGCAGTCAGATTTACCGCTTTCTGACTGCAGTCCACGGAAGAATTTATTTAAAAATCACCGATCGTTTAATTAACAAAATTCCAGTTGGAGTTGCCCGGAAATTTCTATACCTAGTTTCTGTACAAAATTCATGATTCAACTCTCTACTGATTTTAAAATCCAACTTGATAAACAACCAACAAAATTTCAGAATTTTTCACAGCTTTAGTTACTGAACTTATTTGGCCCTTTAAAAATATCAAACGACTTCAGAAAATTATAAATCCAGCGCCATTAGATTCCTTATTCGAATCTCTACGTGCTAGGCATCAGAAAATCCGTTTTTCGACAACTAATGACCGAGTTACAGCCAGATGAAGTCGGCTGTAACTATTACTCAGCAAACTGTTTTCAGCATATCATTATCCTGAATTCGCATAACCCGTCCGTATGATTAACCTAGGCGATCTTTAACCGGTTTCCTAGTCATAATCAATACTAATAACATATCCATGCAAACCCTAGTTCATACTTCTAGTTTTTACAAACAAACATACTCGCAAACTTACAAGTTCCGCAAACTATTATACATATAAACAACAATCAACTCAGCCGATTACATTCAGCATATAAAATTCGAAACAACTAATCACTTCATTCAAGCACATAAATCTGAACATGATCTCATAATCAAAGATAACCCTAACCTTGAATAACTAGGTAAACAAGCCGAGGTTTGGACAAGATTGATCCGGCTGTTCCAATCAAGATTACGACCGAAACTGACAGGAACTGGAAGGAGAGGCTGCTCGTGATCACAGGGAGTGCAAGGAGGCTGTTTTGTGATCGAATAGAGGTGGACAATGGTTGATCTTGCGACTGAATGGAGGTGGACAATCGGCTGCTCGCGATCTGATGATGGCGATGACTGCTGCTGCTGCGACCGAGAGGGAAGAAAAGAACATGGCTGATCAGATTGATGTGATGAAGGAAAGGGGCTGTTTGCGATCACAAGGGCGAGAACAAGGCTGCCGACGGCAGTTTTCTTTTAGGGTTTTGTGTTATGAATGAATCATGCATGTGGGTTTGTATATATAGCGCAAGGTGAAGGGTTACGGTTTGGGTTTGGGTCTTGCGGCTAAGATATGTTTGGGTTGGTTCGGTTTGGGTTGTACGCAATGGGTTGGTTTGGTTTGCACACGGGTTGGTTTGGTTTGGTTTGCACTTGGCCGAGAATAGCATAAAGTTTAAGGTTTAAATCTCGCGGCCGAAGACTTGGGTTTTAGGTTTCCTAGTTTCACAAGGAGTTCGGTTTGTGTTTGTGTCGCGGTTCGGTTCGTGTGCATATTTATTATACATACATATATTGTATAACTAAAACAATTCACGTAATCACACATCACGTATTCATTAACTCATACCGTTCATACACATAGCACGTAATTAGTTTGACAAGTATTACGTTTAAGTTATCCGAAAAACCCGGGATGTCACATTATCCCCATGTTGAAAGAATTTTCGTCCCGAAAATTGAGTAAACGCGGTTTAGAATGTAGCGTACATGTTTAGAGTGCCACGCACAAAGAGTTAGTTCGTTAATGATGGTACGCAACGTTACAAGAAGTTCCCAAGTGCCATACACAAAGATTTCCAAGTGCCATGCACAAGAATTTAGTTAACAATAGTACACGAAAGTATGAGAAGTTTCCAGGTTGTCACATCATCCCCATGTTGAAAGAATTTTCGTCCCGAAAATTTAGTTACTGGTATCGTTAGTTTGCTGCTCAGTTGCGAAGAGGTGTGGGTATTTACTTTTCATTTGATCCTCTCTTTCCCACGTGAACTCCGGTCCACGTTTAGAGTCCCAACGAACCTTAACGATCGGAATTTTGTTGTGCCTTCGAGTCTTGATCTCACGATCCATGATCTCGATAGGCTGTTCCACAAAGTGCAGTTGTTCATCCACTTGGATCTCATCCAATGGAATGACTAGAGTTTCATCTGATAGACACTTCTTCAGATTTGATACGTGAAATACGTTGTGAACTCCACTGAGTTCGGCAGGAAGGTCTAATTGATAAGCTACGGGTCCGATACGTTTCAAGATTACAAACGGGCCTACGTACCGTGGGTTAAGTTTGCCCCGTTTTCCAAAGCGGATTACCCCCTTCCAGGGTGACACCTTTAGTAGGACGCGGTCGCCTACTTGAAATTCGAGCGGTTTGCGTCGTTGATCAGCGTAGCTTTTCTGTCGATCTCGTGCCGCCGCCATGCGGTTTCTGATTTGTACAATCTTTTCAGTGGCCTCAAGTATTAACTCAGGGCCTGTGAGTTGACTGTCACCGACTTCTGCCTAGCAGACCGGTGATCTACATTTACGACCGTATAATGCCTCAAACGGTGCTGCCGAAATACTCGTATGATAGCTGTTGTTATATGAGAATTCTACTAGAGGCAGGTGGATTTCCCAACTATTTCCAAAGTCCACTACGCATGCCCTAAGCATGTCTTCCAAGGTTTGTATCGTCCTTTCACTTTGACCATCAGTCTGAGGGTGATAGGCTGTGCTCATATCTAAGCGTGTTCCCAACGCTTTTTGGAGTGACTGCCAGAAGTTAGACGTGAAGCGAGCATCTCTGTCTGAGATAATGGACGTTGGCACTCCGTGCCGAGAAACTACTTCCTTAATGTAGATGCGAGTCAACTTCTCCATCTTATCTGTTTCTTTAATAGCTAGGAAGTGTGCGGACTTAGTTAAACGATCCACGATCACCCAGATGGTATCGCAACCACCCGAGGTTCGTGGGAGTTTAGTGATGAAATCCATTGAGATCTGATCCCATTTCCACACTGGGATCTCAGGTTGTTGGAGTAGTCCCGATGGCTTTTGATACTCCACCTTGACTTTTGCACAAGTCAAACATTTACTCACGTAGGTGGCTATATCGGCTTTCATGTTGGGCCACCAATACGCAGCTTTAAGGTCTTGATACATCTTATCCGAACCCGGATGGACAGAGTATCGGGATTTGTGAGCTTCATCCATGACTAGCTCTCTGAGGTTTCCGTAGAGAGGTACCCATATGCGATTCATAAAATACCGGGCTCCATTGGGCTTTACTTCCCAATCGCGTTCCATTTTTCCCACTGATTCGGCTTTGATGTTTTCCTCCTTAACTGCTTCTAACTGGGCGTCGCGTATTTGTTCGGGTTGCCCCGAATGAATAGTGAGTTGTAGTGCTCGAACGTGACGGGGTTTCAAGTGTTCCTTCCTACTGACGGCATCAGCTACCACGTTAGCTTTACCCGTGTGGTACCGAATGGCACACTCATAATCGTTCAAGAGTTCGACCCAGCGACGCTGTCGCATGTTCAACTCCTTCTGATCGAAGATGTGTTGGAGGCTCTTGTGGTCCGTAAAGATTGTGCACTTCGTTCCATAGAGGTAGTGTCTCCAAATCTTAAGTGCAAACACTACTGCTCCCAATTCCAGGTCATGCGTCGTGTAGTTTTTCTCGTGAACTTTCAGTTGCCGCGACGCATACGCGATGACCTTATCGCGTTGCATGAGTACGCATCCCAATCCCTGAATGGAAGCATCACAATACACTACAAAGTCATCTGTCCCTTCCGGCAAGGACAGAATGGGTGCACTGCAAAGTTTCTGCTTCAGCAATTGAAATGCTGCTTCTTGCTTGTCACCCCAAGCATACTTGATGCCTTTCTGGGTGAGGGTAGTGAGAGGTTGTGCGATCTTTGAAAACCCTCCGATGAAATGTCTGTAGTAACCAGCCAATCCCAAAAATTGGCGGATCTCCGTCGGTGTCTTAGGTGCTTCCCAGTTTTTGATGGCTTCAATCTTGGCAGGGTCTACGTGGATTCCCCTTTCATTCACGATATGCCCGAGGAACTGCACTTCTCGAATCCAGAAATCACATTTCGAAAGCTTGGCGTATAGCTTTTCCTGTTGGAGTAATCCTAGCAGTAATCGTAGATGTTCAGCATGTTCTTCTTGACTTTTGGAGTAGATGAGTATGTCATCGATGAACACAATGACAAACTTGTCGAGGTATGGTTTACACACGCGGTTCATGAGGTCCATGAACACCGCGGGTGCGTTGGTGAGACCGAAGGCATGACCAAGAACTCGTAATGGCCATACCGAGTGCGAAATGCCGTCTTGGCGATATCCTCCTCCCTGACGCGTAGCTGGTGGTAACCGGACCGTAAATCAATCTTAGAGTAGTAACTTGACCCTTGAAGTTGGTCGAATAGATCATCGATGAGTGGTAACGGGTATCGGTTCTTGACGGTAACCTTGTTGAGTTCCCTGTAGTCGATGCACATGCGGAAAGTCCCGTCCTTCTTCTTGACAAATAGGACTGGCGCTCCCCATGGCGAAACGCTTGGTCGGATAAACCCTTTCTCTAAAAGTTCCTGAAGTTGGGTAGACAGCTCCTGCAGCTCGGCTGGAGCTAGGCGGTATGGAGCCTTGGCGATAGGAGTTGCATTATTCGCCAATTCGATTTCAAACTCCAATTGTCGATGGGGTGGAAGACCAGGTAGTTCTTCTGGGAATACATCAGAAAAATCACGGACGACAGGGATGTCTTCTATACGTTTCTCGTCCTTAGGCTGTTCAATAATCAGTGCGAGTAAAGCGAAGGAGTTGTTTCTCCGAAGATACTTCTGCGCTTGCATGTAAGAGATGATGTTGGTGACGGCGCTTGCCTTATCGCCTTGTACCGTCAGGATTTCGTCGTTAGAGAGCGGAATACGGATAGATTTTTCGAAGCAGAGAACTTCAGCCCGGACGTCGGATAGCCAGTCCATTCCGACTACCACGTCAAAACTACCCAGAGTAGTTGTCATCAGATCAATGGTAAAAGTGTGGCCCGCGAGTTTGAGTTGACAGCCAGATACTATTTGGGTCACATCTACAGATTTACCATCGGCTAATTCTATAACATAAGGGGTCTCTAATGGTTTAAGCGTGAGATTTAGGTTCTTCCTAAAAGACTCAGATATAAAACTCCTATCCGCACCCGTATCAAAAAGCACAGTAGCAAAATGTTCATTAAGGGGAAACTTACCGGTAACCACGTTCGTGTCGTTTCTGGCCTCTCCGCGGCCCAATGTAAATGCGCGACCTTTAGCACCTCCTGTGCCACCGTTGCCATTGTTGTTGTTATTATTGTTGTTGTGGTTATTGTGGTTGTGGTTGTTTCCACCATTATTGTTGTTGTTACGCAACTGTGGGCAGTCTCTTCTAGAAGTGAGCAGTACTACCACACTGATAGCATCCCTGGTTTATACCCTGCTGCTGACCCTAGGGCTGATTTTGATTTTGTCGGGTCATGATTTCCCCGCGACAATCCTTTGCCGCATGTCCCACCTTGCCACATCTTTGGCAGCGATTTCCGGCACAAGGGCCGTTATGGTGGAGATTACAGCGGTTGCACTGCGGCTTTCGACCTGCATAGCCGCTTGCGTTCGGGTTGTTGTTGTTGTTGTTGTTGTTGGCGGGTTGATTTTGGTGACCTCGGTGGCTGTTGTAATGATTGAACCGTTTCTGGTTCCCTTGCTGCGGATGAGATGACGAAGACTGTCGAATAGTGGAGTCTTCAAACTTTCTTTAGTTATCCGGGGCAACTTCAGTTGTACCCCGTGCTGGCAGTTTCTTCTGTTCCACCGCCTTATCGGTGAGTTTGTGAGCCAATCGGATTGCTTGATGTTCCGTTACAGGGTTACTAGCCATTACCATACCCTGAATTTCCGGAACCAGGCCCCCGAGATAGAACTCGAGTCTTTTCTCCACCGTGTTGGCCAATTCGGGACACAGAAATACTAAATCATGGTGTTTTGCGGTGTAAGCTTCAATTTCCGATCCCACCATCTTGTGGTTCCATAAAGCTTGCTCCAATTGTTGCACTCTGTCTCGTGGACAGTACTCCTCTTTAATTAGGGCCTTGAACTCAGCCCATGCCATTGCATTCGCAGCTATAAGTCCACGTGTTTGGACTTGGGCATTCCACCATGTCAGTGCCCCATCTTCCAGTGTTGAGGCTGCGTATTTGACCTTGTTGGCCTCTAGGCAGTTGCACATTTCAAAAACGGATTCAGACTTTTCGATCCAGCGGACCAGTCCAATGGGTCCTTCCGCCCCGAGAATTTGCTTGGCTTTGCGTCAAGGAACATCTTGTAGGGGTTAAAGCCCCCTCCTGCTGACAGAGAACAGGAAGTCAGCAAGGAATTTTACTAGCCTCACTATTAGATTTTCACGCGAAAATTTAATAATGGTTACCTGCCGGCTGGTTCTGAACGCCCGCTAAAGCTGCGTTCACGTGCTCTTGAATCATGGCAGCTAGCTCTTCGGGAGTCAAGTTAAGGTTTCCACGTCTTCCAGTTGCCATTTAGCTCTTCGAAACACAACACAAACACACCCCGATAAGTCTATATATCCAATATAGTTATCCTACTTCGTACTTTAATAATTATTAAGTTACGTCAACTCAATATATTAAATAGTCAAAGGAAATACTTGATTAACTGAAATTTCAACGTCTTACAAAAGTGCAAATCAAACATACGAATTCACTATAAAGTCTCAAGTTTAAGCACAAGTGGGAAAATAAATAAACTGAAGGAAAACAAATAAAATAAGCGGGACGTGTCAGTCGTCTACGTCTCCATCCCCCAAGTCACTGTCGTTGCCGTCATCCTGCGCGGCATTTCCAGCTTCTACAGCTGGGCCCTCCTCCGGATCCTCCTCTGGATCCTCCTCAGGGTCCTCCTCTGGATCCTCTTCTGGATCCTCCTCTACCGGCACTGGAGGGGCCGGTGCTGGTGCAAGTGCTTGATTTTGCAGTTCCTGAATGTTCCAACTATTTTCCAGGACTCTGTCCTCAAGCCAGTCGGCTCTTATCTGCTCAGCACGCAGATCCCTGGCTATGGTGTTACGAGCTATCTTACTCGTACGATGCTCTTCCTCGAGCGAGTCGGTCTTACCTGTAAGTTGTCGGATCATCCATCCTTGTGCTAGGATGGTTTCCTGCATTCTTTCTAACTGTTTTTGTTGTGTATGTACCAGGATTCTAAGCATGTCAATTCCTATTTCTACAGGATTAACCGGTTCAACCGGTATAGCAATGGTTGGGCGTAACGACGACTCCTCCCCCAGAGCGAGCCTTTTCCTCGCCGCTGAGCGTGTCTCCACGCCATAAGGTGGTATGGGTTCCACCATTGGTGCCTTTCCTGGTGCCCTTGGTGGCGTAAGTCTGTCGGATGATGATGACGATGAGGATGATGACATTGCCTGTTAGGTCGTGTAGTTAGTTATGAGTTGTTTTCATTTCTTATTATGAAGGCATAATCTACCAAACACAGTTGTGGTATATTACATAACAAGATATAATAATTCGGTGCCAAACTAAGTCTAGTGTCGTGATATCAGCTATAGTTTAGGTCTACTTCTAATGCAAACCTGGTTCTCTATAACTAGTCTCTGATACCAATCTGTCACACCCTCAATTTCCACTTGCGGAGTTTTACCGCGAGGCGTGTGAACAAACCAGAATCTGAACACTAGTACGTCGAACGACTCTATATGATTTGATAATACGTTTTCCAAAATCATTTGTTGTAGATTTTATATTGTCTAAATTCGTTACCTATATTTAGCAGAAGCATCAGTTTTAAAGTTTGAGCGGAAGTATAAATAAGTAGTGATGCGGGCGCCAACACAAACGCCAAAACAAATGAAAAATCCCAAAACAATATTGATAAATAAGACTCGATAAAAGATGTCTCGCTCAATGCATGTGCGTGCACCTAGAGCTCCTAGCGTCCTGAGAAACATGTAAAGAAACAAGTGTCAACATTAAAGATGAGTGAGTTCACAGGTTTTCATAATTCGTTTGTTCGGTTATAGTTTATTTTCTCCGTTATCCCTAACCCGGGATAACGTATTAGTTCCATTATTCCAACCCGGAATAATAAATTGTTGATTCCAATATTCCAACCCGGAATATTAAGTTGTTGTTTCCATTATTCCAAACCCGGAATATTAAGTTGTTTCCATTATTCCAAACCCGGAATAATAAGTTGTTGCTTCCAATATTCCAAACCCGGAATATTAAGTTGTTTCGTAATTAAGTTCAATGTTAATATATATAGGTAGCTAGCCTAAAGTTATGTCACGTAAGAGTTCGCGATCGAAGCTGACTGTTGTGCCTCCGTTTTGCCAGGCCTATCACATGACCATGGCGAGGTTAGGCCGAATTATTCACCCGTTGACCATACCCGGTCGGCTAGCACAACTAGCTCGGATGGGGCTTGTCGGGCCCAGTATACTACTTATAACTCCCCCGCTATTAAACCCAATACTAACGATCCGAGAGATTGACGAGGACTTAAGTGATAAAGCTGCTTAGTGACCATAACATTACATTAACATTAACTTAGTTACCGAGTAGTTATGTGACGTTAAATTCGTATAACGTAAAGAGATTGAGTTTGAGAGTGTATACATGTTTCTCCCCCTGTTGTTTAAAAACCGGATAAAGTTAGGGCCGTGAACTCACCTTTATTTGCTCGGTTAGTGTAGCAAAGAAATTATAAGAGATGGGACCGCTAGTTGCGTCCTAACAAACCAATTAATTTCAAGTCAGTGTGTGAACACACCAATACAAATTCTACACGAAATTTACGCACAAAGTGATACACACAAACAACATATCTAACACTCAAACATGCATGCAAGTATCCTCATGTGATCCTAGTGATTAAAACAACTTATCATAACCATAAACCAATTCATGCCACTATTTGGTGCACACAATCACAAGTTCTCAAATTTCAGCTTAGCACTCATAATTCAGCTGTTTTCTAGGATTTTTATAAAATAGTTCTAACATTTCAAAAATTCCAATATTTTTACAGTGGATGCCATTTATACCATAGAAATTTATATAAATTTTCCAAGTCCTAAATTTTTACCAATTAACCATAAATATTAATATACTAGGCTGCAGTCAGATTTACTGCTTTCTGACTGCAGTCCACGGAAGAATTTATTTAAAAATCACCGATCGTCCAATTAACAAAATTCCAGTTGGAGTTGCCCGGAAATTTCCATACCTAGTTGCTGTACAAAATTCATGATTCAACTCTCTACTGATTTTAAAATCCAACTTGATAAACAACCAACAAAATTTCAGAATTTTTCACAGCTTTAGTTACTGAACTTATTTGGCCCTTTAAAAATATCAAACGACTTCAGAAAATTATAAATCCAGCGCCATTAGATTCCTTATTCTAATCTCTACGTTCTAGACATCAGAAAATCCATTTTTCGACAACTAATGACCGAGTTACAGCCAGATGAAGTCGGCTGTAACTATTACTCAGCAAACTGTTTTCAGCATATCATTATCCTGAATTCGCATAACCCGTCCGTATGATTAACCTAGGCGATCTTTAACCGGTTTCCTAGTCATAATCAATACTAATAACATATCCATGCAAACCCTAGTTCATACTTCTAGTTTTTACAAACAAACATACTCGCAAACTTACAAGTTCCGCAAACTATTATACATATAAACAACAATCAACTCAGCCGATTACATTCAGCATATAAAATCCGAAACAACTAATCACTTCATTCAAGCACATAAATCTGAACATGATCTCGTAATCAAAGATAACCCTAACCTTGAATAACTAGGTAAACAAGCCGAGGTTTGGACAAGATTGATCCGGCTGTTCCAATCAAGATTACGACCGAAACTGACATGAACTGGAAGGAGAGGCTGCTCGTGATCACAGGGAGTGCAAGGAGGCTGTTTTGTGATCGAATAGAGGTGGACAATGGTTGATCTTGCGACTGAATGGAGGTGGACAATCGGCTGCTCGCGATCTGATGATGGCGATGACTGCTGCTGCTGCGACCGAGAGGGAAGAAAAGAACATGGCTGATCAGATTGATGTGATGAAGGAAAGGGGCTGTTTGCGATCACAAGGGCGAGAACAAGGCTGCCGACGGCAGTTTTCTTTTAGGGTTTTGTGTTATGAATGAATCATGCATGTGGGTTTGTATATATAGCGCAAGGTGAAGGGTTACAGTTTGGGTTTGGGTCTTGCGGCCAAGATATGTTTGGGTTGGTTCGGTTTGGGTTGTACGCAATGGGTTGGTTTGGTTTGCACACGGGTTGGTTTGGTTTGGTTTGCACTTGGCCGAGAATGGCATAAAGTTTAAGGTTTAAATCTCACGGCCGAAGACTTGGGTTTTAGGTTTCCTAGTTTCACAAGGAGTTCGGTTTGTGTTTGTGTCGTGGTTCGGTTCGTGTGCATATTTATTATACATACATATATTGTATAACTAAAACAATTCACGTAATCACACATCACGTATTCATTAACTCATACGCGTTCATACACATAGCACGTAATTAGTTTAACAAGTATTACGTTTAAGTTATCCGAAAAACCCGGGATGTCACACCTATATTTTAGGAATAAAGATCTATAGGGATAGATCAAGGCGCTTGATAGGTTTGAACCAAAGTGCATACATTGACAAAGTCTTGAAAAAGTTCAAGATGGAGAACTCTAAGAAAGGTTTGGTACCTATTCAAAATGGAACGATATTGAATGCATCCCAATGTCCAGGCTCAAAGGATGAGCAAGAGAGAATGAAAGGAGTCCCATATGCGTCTGCTATAGGATCCATCATGTATGCAATGATATGCACTAGACCAGACGTGTCATGTGCCTTAAGTATAACAAGTAGATACCAGCAAAATCCAGGTAACAGTCATTGGATGGTTGTTAAAAGCATATTGAAATACCTTAGAAGGACTAAGGATATGTTTCTAATATATGGATCTGGGAAGAGGAACTCGTTGTAAAGGGTTACACGGATGCCAGTTTCCAAACTGACTGAGATGGTTCTCGATCACAATCTGGGTATGTCTTCATTTTGAATGGAGCTGCAGTCACTTGGAAGAGCTCGAAGCAGGATGTTGTAGCATTGTCCACTACAGAATCAGAATACATCGCGGCTTCATTGGCAGCACAAGAAGCTGCATGGTTGAAGAAATTTATCACCGACCTAGGGGTAGTCCCTACCATTCAGGATCCCCTAGAAATCTTTTGTGATACGAGGGTGCAATTGCACAAATTAAGGAACCTCGTGCACATCAAAAGACTAGGCACATTGAACGGAGATTCAACTACATAAGGGATGAAGTTGAAAAAGGAAAGATATGTATTCGCAAAGTTCACACCGATCAAAACATTACGGATCCAATCACGAAGCTCCTTGAACGGCCAAAGCATAAGGGTCATACTTATGCCTTAGGACTTCGATATTCTAGTGATTGGATTTGATCTATTTAGTATTTAGATATCGGAACAATTGTTATTATGACTCATTTAATGATTATGGCATTTTGAGTTATGTTCCAATTTTAGCATGTTTAAATCCATGAATAAGTTAATTATTCTAAATGTCCGTAGTCGATCATATTTGTGGGAACAAATATGAAGGTAAGACTATTATGAACTCGGATTGGTGGATATTCATTAGGTATGAATATAGAACAAAGTGTTGATGCCAAAGTTCATAGATATTTGTGGGATACAAATATTGGACTGACCCGCTCTCAAATATTACTACATGGAATCTTTGAGATTGATCATAAGTAAATTGAGTAAAGGCGAATATCATTGTATCCTCTGACCTGAGATACATATTGGGTCTTGATATTCACCAAATATTGTACTTTGACTTGGTTCTTTGTTGTCAGTAATATGGCAGTACATAAGGCTAAGCTCAGGTGTGGTACGAAGTGATTATGAGAGACGTATGTAGTCAAGATGGGATTTGTTCCTCTTATTCGTTGAGAGTAAGATGTCTAAGGCCTGCTAAAGTTAAATCAACAGAGAATGATCATACTATGTCTATGGATTTGACATGACATCTGTAACGAAAGGATAAATGATCGTTTCACCTAAATCATATTCAAGTAAGGGACTTGAAGGGGATGATGTTATTGAATGGCACTTCGTCATACGTATTAGGGGTAGTAAACCGTTATTAGGTGGTATTTGCTACTTGCATCAATCTTATATGTATCTTGTGCAAGTGGGAGATTGTTGGAATCGGTATGCCAAGACACATATTAAATTGATGTGGCTAGTACATTATGATCCAAGTCGGGCCATACCCAATAACAAGCTAGACAAACACTTATAATATTTATTTATGATATGATCAAACAAATAAATATTAACACTTAGAATATTTAGAAATTGGTTTTCTAAATAATTGCAATTGAGAAGCTAATAAATTATATGGATAATTTATTTTGTGAGAATATTTTGTATTGTTATTTAATGGGTTAAATAACATTATAAAAGGTTATGTGATGTTGCATAAAGTTTTGTAAACATATGATGTTATATTTATAAAAGTTAAAAATATAATACAAGACAAAAAATAAAAGAAAATTTTGAATTATTTTATAAAAATACCCTTAGGGCGTCCACTATGGGGCTTCCCAAGGTGAATTTTCAACCAATCATATTTCATGCAATATCTCACACAATCTCATCAAATCCAACACTTGATCTTGTAAGATTATATGGAGGATTTTGGGGTTTTAATTAATTAAGATTTTACACACATATTCTCTCAACAATTTCAAGTGCAAGAACTCTAAAAGAGCTCTCAAAATTCGGCCAAAGGTGGTTGTCAAGAGGGTGTTTCAAGTGAGTTTATAAGTGTAAAAATCCTAGCAATCTTGTGGTGTTTGTTGGAAAGCTTGGGGTATACAAGCTTGAGGTCTTCTACTTAGAAAATTACCATTCAAGAAGTATCATCTTCTTCACCTACTTGTTCTTTGGAATGTAGTATTCTAAACACCCTATGGTTATATTTTGATAGCATGCATGTTCATATATGGATCCAGGTTTGGTTTTACATATAAAATGGGTTTTATATCTTGTAAATAATATGTTTTATATAAATATTCTGCTGCGTTTACGGATAAAATAACTTTGATAAACATGTTCAAAATCCCAACATTCAGAGTCACATTCACCTTCAGATTTAGTGTAAGTTACATCGATATCCACAGGTAGCTCATTAGATGGTTCAGTTTCCAACTTTAGGTTAAGCGCTTTTTCCACCCCAGATATCTTTTTGCATGCATAACTATTCAACATGGGTGGTGGAACTCGATCGTAACTCGCACTTTTAGATTCATCATTATTTTCAGTTTTGGGCAAAATGTGATCGATGACGTACGAGCTTGTTGAATAACTGATTAACAGTTTGTTAACCCGTTCAGATTCAATTTTAATTTTCTCAAGCTCACTTTTGAGCTCAGCAATAGTGTTCAAATGAATATTAATAGTCATCTGTTTGTCCATCACTGTTGCTTTAAGCATCATAAGTGTTGTGTTATTCTCTCTGAGTGCTTTATTATATTGTTTAACAGAAGCACTCCATTTTTCATACGCTTCCTTAGTGGATTTGTAATCACTAGACAATTTTTTTGTTAAACTTTGAAGTTCAGCAAATCGTGTATCTTTTACAAGACAATCACGACACGGCTCTACACATTTTAAACATGGTTTTTCATCCACAAACTCAGACATTGACTCATTTACCTCATGGCCATTTGCCATGCAAGCTTTAATGATGTCTTCTGACAACTTCTTCATCTTCTCATTGGCTTTTTCCTTATCAACTGGCTTCTTTTGCTCTTCTTGTGATGAATGCTGGCTTGGTGCAAAATATCCTGCAAAAGTTTTTAAAATATCATCAGGCAAAAGGTGTTTGAACGGACTGTTCAAAAGTTCCTCCTCCTCTGACGAAGTGTGATAATAAAAATCATCATCATCAGGAACCTCATCAAAAGATGCCCTGGATTCTTCTTCAGGTACCTCTATAATCTCAGCAACCAAGGCCAAGCTTTGTCCCTTTGAGATGTATTTATTCCAGTTGAAGCGCTCATCTTCTAGAGTAATCACCAGTGCTTTATCTTTGGTTTCTGGCTGTTTGTCTTCAATCGACAACATTCGTGTTCTTGGCTGAGGACGGTGGTAGATTGCTCTTTTGTAATAATCATCGGCAATGTAACATCCGTCAAAAACGGATTTACCAAACCCGCTCCGTTTATCAACCGAACAGTCAGTTAAAATTTTCGTTGCGAATTAAATGCCCAAAATAATTTTAAACGATACATAATCAATTATTATACGGGAATATATAATTAGTTTTTGAAAAACTGTTAAAAATCGCAAAATAAAAATACTTTGTTCCTGCCCGGTTTTGAACCCGGGTCAGTACCGGTCCAGCAACAAACTTAGCACACAACACACAAACCACTGCGCCACTGATGTCTTTTGTTAACCATTAAGATCATTTAATTGATATCTTGACGTTCCGAATTCAAAACCGGCGCCCAAAAGTTCAGTCGTCGGAAATCCCGGCAATCTCGCGAGTTTTAACGACATCTTCCGTTATAACGTAAACATTTACTAAGACATCGGTTATAACTGACGACTGAGTCGGCGACCAAAGTTATAACCGTCGGAGAAATTTAAACCAATGAATCCAGTTGGAAATCGGGCCAAATACATCGACGATTTGCCCTATAAAAACCACCTCGAACCTCTGCAAACACTTTCGCTCAAAATCACACCCTTTCTCGGCGAAAACTCTCTCGCCGGAATTTTTCTGTTTGTCGCCGGAAAACCGGGTTCTCCATTTCCGAGCCTTATTGAACCCCCTAAGCTTATACCGAAGTCACCCGTACCTTTTTCAAACTTTCTGAAGACTCGCTGTGCAAGACACTCGTCGCCGGAAGGGATTGCTGTCGCCGGAGTTCTGCCGGAAAACAGAGGAAGCTAGTCGGTATACCTCACGCCTAATTTTCCTTTCTTTTTACTTCTATCTCATCGGTAATTAACCTAAAACGCTAAGAAACCTGAATAAAAACTCGAACCAGTCAGACATTATAACTGGTTATAACTTGATGAAGAAGACGATGTATCCGGAACATATAAGTATAATTTAAATCAAGAAATAACTCGGGTTAGACACACAGTCCAGCGGTGGACTGTGTGCACAATAAACACACAAAGGTCTCGAGTTCGAATCTTGTTCCACACACGCCGCTTTAATAAAATGCCTTTTTGTTTTGTTAACCGAACCGGAGTCGCCACAGGTATATGTTAAGTATATTAATAATCGGAATAATAACCAAGTTAGACACACAGTCCAGCGGTGGACTGTGTGTATGTTTAAGTCGCACGTCACGAGTTCGAGTCCGGTCTTCTGCATCGACCCGGACAATTATTCTACTTTTTTAAATAAGTCAGAAATGAAAACAAATAGATTGTATTTAAGTATAATAAAAATTGGATTATATAACATGTTAAACACACAGTCCAGCGGTGGACTGTGTGTTACGCAACCCACAGGTCCCGGGTTCGAGACCTGTGGAGCGCACCGGTCCGAACAATTAAATCGTTTTTAAAAAATAAATGATTTTCGGTTTAAACTAATTAATGTATAAATATAATTAAAATCAGATATATGACGGGTTAGACACGTAGCTCAGTTGGTAGAGCTGCGTGCACGCGTACGGGAGGTCTCGGGTTCGAGCCTCACTCAGCACACAACAATACGCATACGAACCGGTCAACGGTCAAAGTCAAAGTCAACGGTCAGAAAAAGTCAAATTTTTTTTATTATTTTTATTTAATTATTTTAATTAAAATACTTAAAAATAACATTTTTAAGGTTAGAAAATAGCCTTAAACTCACAAAAATACACCCAACAATCCTACTAAAATAGATTAATAAAATCTGTTTACTTACCGAACCATAATGATATTTATCTAGGTTAATCTCACTCGTGGTTAAAACCACTTCGCGTGCATTCAACATCATCAACCGAACGCACCCACTGTGAGTGAATCTTACAACTCCCCCTTTTAAATTACACGTTTTGGGGTGTGTCATGTGTCATAAAAATAATTAACTCGTTTATTTAAACTTGTGCCATACCATATCGTGAACTAAATTTAGATTGTTTATATTGTTGTGATTACTTATTTCAATTTGTCAAATTATATGGAATTCATTCATTAAGCCCATCAGTTCCTCGTGGTAGACGAGTTGAACAACGCGTGCCTCAAAACCAATTCATTATTGTTCATGTGTGTATCATTGAGTTTATATTGTTTGTGGTTGTGTCATTCATATGATCATGTTTATGCAATTCATTCATTAGGCCCATCAGTTCCTCGTGAGAGACGAGTAGAGCAACGCGTGCCTCTAAATGTTCCATTATTGTTCATGTGTGATTTATTTAATATCTAATGATTGTTGAATAAGTTTACATCTATTTTTACTCATGTTTGGTTGTTCACATATTTCATAATCAATTTAATAAACTTGTTCAAATGTTTTTCCATAGGATTCACTCGCCAACTTTATGTTGATCCAAAACCTTTTCACACATGATACAGGTGAACAGGTTGAAGCAAAGAAAACATAGGAAATGCCTTAGAAGAGAACAAAGATGCTTAGATTGATAGCTAGAACATGTTGTAACATTTATTGTAAATTTCCATTAAATAGTATTTAATAAATATGAAACGCATAATAAATGTCATGAGCTTTGATGATAACCCAATCATGCCCTGATCACCTTTTCCGCTGCGGGTCGGGGTGTGACAGGCAAAAGGATTATGGTTTCCTTGAACCTCTCTGTTCGGACATTCTCGTTTGAAGTGTCCTTTCTCCCGACATTTAAAGCAAGTAACTTTAGGTTTATCAAACCCAATTTTCCATCTAAACCTCCCAAGTTGTCTATTCCTGTTATCTCCATGAATCTTTGTGCGCGACGAACAATTGATGCTATACACCACTTGATATCAATCAGCTCCATCTCAACCGGATCTATTTGATCATAATCTTCTCGTGTCATTTCAGAGTTTCCGATTTTCCCTGCAACTAGACTATCATAAGACTCGAACATTGAAGCTAGTAAAGACATATGCTGCTTCGTGGTCTTCTCATAAAATTCTGCGTATTCTAAAATCTACAGCAATGTTGCACTGTAAGACTCTTGATTAGGATGAAATGATGAAGTGGTCTGGTTGATCTGGGTTGATTTGAACCATAAGATGACTGTTGGCTTGAAGGCGTGTTAGGATCAACTTATGCAAAAGATTGAAAACCACTGTTCTTGTTTATTGATGGTGAACTTTGCAAACTAAAGGCAGTGAAAGCTGTCTGGATCTTTGGTGACTGAATTTGATTAGCAGAACTGTTCTTGAAGTACATATTAACATCTTGTTGTACTTGGACGGTTTTATTCTTTGCCATCTTCTGCATTTCGAGTTCGTGTCCCTCCAGCCTTTTGATGAAACGCGGTAATGAGAAATTACCATACTCAGTTTCGTTCTTCGGTATGGTCAAATAAGTAGACTGATCGCCTTGTGGAAGAGAATCTGTCAACTTATCAACAAGTTCCTCGTTGGACTTTATAATTCCCATCCTTTTCATCTAAACCACCAAATGACAGTATCTCTCTATCAATTGCTTCAGAGTTTCACCTTTGATTAGCGTGAAGATATCAAACTCTTTGCTAAGAAACGCCCATTTACTTTTGCGAAGTTGAGTACTTCCCTGAAACTGTAAACGGAGAGCATTCCACAATGATTGAGCATCATCATGGTGTTGAAGTAACGCCATAATGTCTTCTTTAATGGATTGTTGTAGAATATTCATCATTTTCTTCTCGTTGATGAACCTTTCCCTTTCGACATCTGAAAGTTGAGCGAGAGTCTTTTCGAGGCTATTTTCACCAATCGGCGCTTGATATTAGCTTCAATCGCGAACCAGCAAGTAAAATGATTATCCTGCACCCAATTCATGAACCGCTCACTCCAACTATCAAAGTCTTCTAAGTTCATTAACTTTGGCGGTTTAGTCATTGTCCCCATCTCGTTTTCAAGATTGATGTTCTGTGTCGTTGTGTTCGTAGCAGCCGATATAGCAAACGCATTGTAATATTCTTCAGACATTTTCTATTAAAAATTCAAAAAAACACACTTTTCGAAACAAACTGATTAGTACGGAAAAATTCTTTCATGTGGATGACAGATAATTCGTGCGAATTAGATCCGTTCGAAGAACCAGAACTTAGCAAACACAAGATGAGTTTTCACAACTCAATTACTCGTGTGAACTACTAGTTCGTGCGAGTGGTCAATAGTTGTTCGTACGAGTGATATGCTCATACGGATGTAATGTTTGTGTGAATCACACTTGTAAATTTTGAAACTTGTAAACTTTAGAAACTTCTGATAACTTGTTCGTACGAAAGATTCAAATTTTAAGAAAGTTTTTTGTGCGAGTGGTCCTTCTACTCGTGCAAACAACTACGTCTCGAAACAAATGAATTTTACCGATTTCGACATGATTAAGTCCGATTTTAGGTCTAAATTTGTTAAGGATTGATTAGAATGTAGTTTAACATGAATTCCTAGAATCCTAGTCCATTTCGTCCATAAATTCGTCCAAAATCAGTCCAAAATCCAGTTCAGTTCAGGAATGTGTAGAAGTAGAAGATGAATCCAAGTCTGAAATAGTTGATAGCCTGCAATTACTTGTTGTTTATCAGTAGATCATATCTCAAAGCTCTGATACCACTTGTGAACGAGGATCGTGCTCCTCCGATGAGCAACTGATCTGATCTAACTCAACTAGCAGAGGCGGAATTCATTGCTAGAGAGGTTGACAAAACAAACAAGATAGAACTTACTGTTTAACTGCTCTGTTGTATTCAAAGACGTGCAAATTACAGACACGATTAAACAAACTGGCTGAGCTTCGCCGTACTATCTGAACAGACTTACTAGCTCTGACACAACACTCCTCTATTTATAGGTCGACATGACTCGTACTGGAGTGCGTTAAACAGAGATGTGCTTCGTACGAGCAGCTGATCCATACGAGTGACTGAGAGTCACTCGTACGAGCCACCTTGACTCGTTCGTACGAATCATACAAAAAGCATAAAATAATTTTTTAACATGTATACATTCAACATTAAATATCTATAAACAATATAGACACATCCTAGATGTAGGCAATAGACATAACGCATCAACAGGTAATAAGTAAGTTTTCCAAATCTAACATCTCGAAGTTCTTAGCGATCCCACACTCAAACTCCATAGTTAAATTTAAATAAGAACCCATCACAATTAAATCGTCAACATATACGCCAATTTATAACACATCTATTCTAGTTGATCTTTGGTATGAAGCTTGTTTATGTGAGTGATGCATCATCAATTATACATAAACAATTTTCTATGTGTTTGAATTCGTACCTTCTTAATGAATCGCTTCTTGTTCACTTTATTATAAAAGGTATACTCCACCTGTTTTATCACACCCATTTACCCTTAATTGTCTAATATGTGATTTTTGATTATAAGAATCCATGTGTATGGTATGGGGTTAATACATGGCAAATGTGTTAGTAATCCCTACAGTTGACATGACTTCATATAATCACTACATCACAATATGTGAAAATGAATTTGAACTCATGTTTTATTCTTTATCCACCCCTAGACAGCCTATTAGGTTGTCTTTCACTTGGATTCGTATCGTTACTACCTATAAAAATTCAAACTGAATTGTATACTTTCAACTTTCATTACATCTACAGTTTACTTACCACTTGCAAAACAAAGAAATCATATCTTTCAATCATCCCTTCCGATATATATAGTATGTCCTCATGTATCACCAAGTTTGGTCGGGGAATTCCCATCTTGTTTCATCTCCCTAAGGTAGGAATTAACCTCTTCATCCTCCGACCCTTACTACAAAACATTACAGTTAGTTGCATTATCTTGCATAAACTCATTTTGTACTACCTATCTTCTGGGTCATGATGAGTTTTGGGTTGTGTGTTTCGTAATTTATCAAGAGCACATAGGTTTGAGTCCAAGCACAACTCTACTGACAGTCGAACCCCTCAAACCTAGCTTTGATACCAACTTGTAATGTCCTAGTTTGAAAAAAAGATTTAACCATTTAATTAGCAATGTAAAAACGCTCCCTAAAATTTGGTTTAAAACTTACACATAATACCAATTTGCAAATTAAAATTATTTAAAGTATTGTCTAGGTGTTATAGTTCTTTCCTTATATATAGTCTTTATAACCTATGTAATGAATCATCCATCCCTATTTGACTCCTACAATCAAACCTTCAGACCCTATCTTCAATCTCCGAATTGGCTTCAAGACTTGTGAACTTATAGACATCGATCATCATAACCTGAATTAAAAAAGCTAGGTGAGGGTTTTTAATGCTCTATACATACATTCGTTGATTCTTCACAACAACTATTGTTTGTTAATTTGTTAAACATCCATATATGTACTAAACTCAATTGTTAGAGTACTAACTACCATGGTTGAACTGAATCGAATGCATGACCAATTTATTACTGCGTTCAAATCTTCTCAAATGAATTCCCATCACGCAGACCTGAAGTTGCTAATCCATCTTAGCACATCTTTGTTCTAGAAATCGCAACATTTAAAATGCAAACCATGCACAACTCATGCGTTTACGCTAACATGTTGATTATATACACACTTAACCACACACAAATAAGAATATGTGAACTTTCATTCTAGCACACATGTATTATTCCATACGCCTTACAAGATCATGTCTATTTGAGTGATCATTCTAATCTACCAGAACGAAGTCTAAATGCAACATTTAACAGTTAATCTTCCTTGAATATTTCACCCATATGGCCAATGAATTACTACATAAAACATCATACTTGTATTATCAAATAATTGGCATACATGGTCTTAATGTCATTGTTTAACATAACTTTCAACACTCACAATAAAATAAGCATATATTATGCGTTCGTAACCTTAATGAAGTCAAAACTAACAACTCAAACCAAAACAGATATAAGCCACTCGCATTTGCTTATAGAAAAGTCATCTTCATTTCCACTTGTTTGCCATGTTATCTTTCAAGCTTGGCAACAAGTTCATTCCTTCAATCATTAGAATGCACCAAGTTGTACAAGCCATTCGTATAGATTGATAATAATACACATACTTATTCTACTAAGTATATAGTCAACCCGTTTGACCCACTTGAGTGAATACTTGCACAACCTATTTTTGTAACATCCCAAAATTCTAATTTTTAATCGTCATGTTTACTTGGATACTTAGCATGAAGTATATTAACTAGGAATAATTAACCTAGTTAATTGATTATTGTTTTTAGAAAGTAAGTAAATGGAGGCCAAAAAACAAACTAATAAAAACTATAGGGACAAAAAGTGATCATGTTGTAAAGTTGACTAAACAAAAGAACAAGAAAAAAATACAGGGATATGTGTGTGTAGCGAGATTTGAGAGAGAGAAAGAGGGAACACCCTCTAGAACTTAATTCACAAATTCAGCAAGATTGGGTAGAAATTGGTGATTAATCTCATGTATGAACTAAAAATTTTTAGTCATCATAGACTTACTAATCATAAGGTATGTTACAATTTTACATTTAGTAAATTTCGTGCAGAGAAGAGGTATGAAGTGCCAATCTTAAATGGGTTTTATAGTATAACGAATATTATTTTAGGAACTTGATTTGGAATCAATTATATGATTGAAAATATGTATGTAAATTGTGTGTGTATGTGTTCTAAGTAAAAAATCTCATGTAGGATGAAGTGGGTTTTTGACATGATCATGAAATTGAAGGTTGATGTTAAAATTGTTGATGTTAGTTAAATAACATGAAGCCATGAAGATTGAATGAATTTCTATTACGATGAGTAAGAATACTTGGAAGTTGATGTTATGTGGAATGATGGTGTTTAATGTCATAAAATTGTAGTTTTCTAGGTATCATGAAATCTTGCACACCAAGTGTTTGATGAAATGCCTTAAATGTAAATTATGTTATTTTGTGATGAATACTCATGACGATCATAGTTAGAATGTAAGAATTTATGCATGTGGTTATATTATATAATCTTATTGTGTAAGCCTGTTAATGGAATGAATTCCTAGAATCTAAGTATGAATTTATCAAGTGTAGGGGTGAAAGAAGAAGGATAAAGCAACACAAGACAACAAGGAACCCAAGATTAATGTAACTTCTTTTAGCTTACACTTTGATTTAATGTTAGTTCGATGGTATCTTTGAGTCATTGTATGATTTAGAATATTGAGTGTTAAGTAACGAAGGTAATAAAAGGTGGTTGGCTGATAGTAACGGGTCAAATGGGTAATATTGAAATGATCAATGTCTAAGATGAAAAACTTAGATCTTAGTACACATAATGTGAATGGTAGTTTTATGGTGCTATTTTATATCAATATGGATGTGGAAGTTAGTAGGATGTGTGTTATAAGGATGGTATGTGGTTGACACCTTATAACAGGTCAACTTTGGGAAAGGATGACAAAGATTAACAAGCCAAGAACTAAACTTGGTTTAGGGGAATTATATTAATTGGCATAGCATATGCTCAGAATGCTCTTTAGAAGGAAAAGTATGAATCAGATAAAGAGAAAGAAAGTATACTTCTTGTAATGAACCTAGTTTGTTCTAAAGAATGAGTATTGAAAAATATTATAATGGTAGTAAGGGTCGGTAAGTGAAATGTTATTTTAAATTATGGAATTGGTTAATACTAACACACACGAGCCATGATGTATAGTTTTCAAACGGGTCAACTATTGTAGCTTTTGAATATGTATGAGTCTAAACATTTAGATGATACTTTAGCTCTAAAACCTTTGACTTAATGTTTAAAAAAATGATATGGTGCACGTTTGTAAGTATGTAAGAAACTATGGTTAGTCGTGTAAAGATGGTTTCTTTTTATGTTTGCATGCTAGTTGTTTCAAGAAGTTGAAATTGGGACCTATTTTCACAACAATTAAGAATGTGTTTTGAACGTTAAATAAGTTAGGTTTCTAATATTTTCATGTAAATAGACAGTCTAAATACATCTTAACAATGGTAATCATTCATCCAAAACAACATTTAGTGTTTAGACAATGGGTATCTTGACAATCATTTGTCTTAAGTTCATAATACACCTTCTTTTCACCCTCATTCTCACCTCATTTCCACCCTTATACAATCGGAATTAGCTCAACATGTTCAAATACAAAATTTAGTTGACTCGATAGCTTTCTAACCAAATATAATATGCCTTCAACCAAGCTACGGTTGATTTTATACGAATTTTTCAAAATAGGTGCGCAACAATAATTTTTTCTACTCAGCTTTGTAAATCTTTAGAATTATGAACCAAAACTCAACTTTAGACCATCAATTTATGTTCATAGTCTATGCTAAGCCTCATAAACAAATTAAACATCATATGATACAAGTTGTTTTTACCAAATTTCAACACATAACCTGAACCACATTAAAACTACACATGCTTGAATGTATGTGTGTATTAACTATTAATTCAAGCATTTCATCAAATACTTGGTGTGCATACATCATTCTAAGAACATTGTACAAGCTCTCAATAAATGCATTCAATCAAATCACATAATCATGTTCAATCATGACCAATTTCAATATGAATTCCATCCAACATACATTTCTACATGTTAGTTAGAGATTATCAAACAACATAGAATCAACTAAACTCTATGTCTATCATTACATAGATTCTAAGAATTTATTTTCTAAAAATCTCACTAACAAGAACTTGAACATTTAGTTTTTTTTTCAGAAATAGATGATTTCTAATACAAATTCTACTTTTATTCCCCTAGCCAGAGTCATCTTTCATGGTCATGAAAAATTGAAAAAGGAAGGAACTAGGGTTCTTACCTTGATGGATTATTGTAAGATAACGCTTGAAATAACTAATTTCATCATTTGATCAACACATACATTCATTTATTTGGTTAATTGTGGTTGATATCATCTTCTCCTTGACACCATGTAAAAAACACACATACACAGAGACACACATACTCTTGGAGTGTGTGTGTCGAATGTGCTCACCCACCAAAAGGTGGATGGTGTTTTAAATTCAATTCCTTACAATTTCAGTCCTTCAAGTTTGATATCCACCCACTTATATCTAAACCTTCTTCCTATTAAATAATACAATCTAACCAACTTAATCAAACCCAGTTAAAATATGTCATGTAATTAAACATGTAAACACCATAATTACCAACAAATATTATGTTTCACACGTTACAAAAAGAGGGGTCATCCTCAAAGGGTTGTAACCTCTTAGCTTCCTCATTCTCATGGATTATTTAAAACTTATTTAATCTACTATTTTATTTTATCATATTTAGTGTGTTTATCTTTTTACTAATTTTTGGTTTATTATCTTTTATGATAGGACCATTTGGCTCGTAAAAATTAAGTTAATAACTTAACTTGACTAACTTAACTAACTAGGGGTGCGTACAACTTCTAACAGCTTTAATCAGATCTGACGGTAAGTTTCCGGTATTGAACCAGATCTTAAAAGTAAGCTTCTTGTATTGAAAAAGATATCACAACTGGTACTAAACTAGATCCTACTAGGGGCTTCTTATATTGAACTAGATCTGAGTAAAGTTTATAGTATAGCACCAGATCGGGTGAAAGGCTTCTTGTATTTTACTAGATCCTTAGGGAGGCTTTTAGTAAAGCACTAAATCCACTTGGATTGTAAAATTTAAAAAAAGGTTAATAAATGGGGTTTGGATAATCCGACAAAGTTGTGCGACCGACGGTATTGTTGCCACACCCTGGTCGTAGCGGAAGCAAACGTGTGACTATCAGGTAATCATTGCATCCAATCAAGTAAACAAGTATAATTCAACAACGACGCGATGCTTATATTAATTTGCATCCAACATTTACAAGTCACCAAAAGTAAATTTCACAGCTTTTAATGGTTTAACATTGTCATCAGAAGTATAGTTTGAAATGCATTACCCCAAAATAAAGGATTGTTTTCATTATAAAAGCATATTGAGGTTTTGACTCCTATATACTCATACGAGGTTGGGATATAAGAGTCAAATCCTCCAAAAGGTGGCATTTGTTGTCATGTCATTTCCCATATCCCGAAATGTATCACCATCTCAAGTCTTGCGTCCTGAAATACATGAAATTTTAAAAAGTCATCAAAAGTTGGCGAGTTCATGTAGTTAATGTTTTCTTATAAAATGTCATCCTTGTAATCCAATAATGAAATCTGAGTATGTTATTAGCATTCATGGAGTTTAAGGATCTATCAGTGTGTCGCGAGCACCCTGACATATGTGCCATAAGTAAGCAACCAAACCGAGACAACTTTGACATCATTGGGATCACAAAAGCACTCCTAAAGGTTTACCAACCAGGAGTGGAGCGCGCCCCAACTCTATATTTCTATATCTTTTGCACCTAGGTCACTAAGTGATTAATGGTTATTGTCATCATCCTACTTACGCACATTTGATTGTGTTATCGTCTAAACCCATAGCTAACATACCGTTTGTTATGACATGTATTTCCCTCGATGGTTTAAAAACAAAACATTGAAATAATTGAAAGGAGGGACATGAACTCATTTTTTGCATTCCGTAAGTCGTACTTATCGAATTCGGTTGTCTGTACACGTGTGTAACCTACATGTGTATTAACTTCATTAGACACCTAGGTCTCGTTGGACCTCGTACCAGTTGTTCATCTTTAATTCTTGTTGTGTATGTATTTATCTCATTAGAACAACTTTAATGTTATTATAGTGTTGGTAGTTTGTTTGTTCGATTATTATTTATATACATATTTTTCACAAATATATATATATATATATTGTGTCATTCTTTGATCGCATGTGAAGGGGCCTCGCCCTTCACATGTCCTCGTGCCTTGCACGCATGTCATTGGGCCTAGCCCATGTCTTTACGTGATTGGGCCTAGCCCATGTAATTTATGTCATCGGGCCTAGCCTATGTCTTTATGCGATTGGGCCTAGCCATGTAATTTATGTCATTAGGCCTAGCCCATGTCTTTATATCATTGGGCCTAGCCCATGTCTTTATGTGATTGGTCCTAGCCCATGTAATTTATGTCATTGGGCCTAGCTCATGTCTTTATGTGATTGGGCCTACCCATGTAATTTATGTCATTGGGCCTAGCCCATGTCCTTATGTGATTGGACCTAGCCCATGTAATTTATGTCATTGGGCCTAGCCCATGTATATTATGCCTTTGGGCTTAGCCCATGTTATTACATGTTTTGTGTAATTAGGCCTTGCCCATGTCTTTATGTAATGGGCCTAGCCCAACTTAATTTTTATGAGTCCAACATGTTTATAATCTTACACTTGGTAATTTTTACTAAGTATAACTTTCAAGTATGCATATATACTTTTATAAAATCACTTAGTAATTTTTATACATCTTAACTTTCCGGATTTTGTCATCGTTAATGTATATATTCGTTAAGTGTCTAAAATATATTATTTTTAGACGTGTCGTCGTTGTCGTTTAATATATATATTTCCGCGTCGAAAATCGCACAAGTGTTGTAGTGGTTATTCATATTAGCTATTTGTTCGTTGATCGACAGCGCGACGGTGTATTGTGTAAATTCAACCATTGTCCGCATTACTCCATTCGTCCGATTATTGTGATTCTTCAAGTGTTTGAGGTGTTGTATAAGTTGGGTATTTTGTGTTGTATACCCTAGACTTTCTAGATATATACACATACATACACATTAATTTTTGGTGACACAGTATATATATATTCATCCCCAAAAGTATATATATGTAACAAATATTCATTTTTAACTTGTAAATATATATATATATATATATAATATGTATTTGTTAAATCCCTGGAAGGTCAGGGTTTAACCCTTGTCATTAGACTTCCTTAATGACGATTTAGGTCACTAATCGCGTTTACTCCCGTTAATTATACTTTAATCGCTATTAGATTTTTAGAAAATTTCGCCATAGTTTCCCCTAAACTATGACGTTTTCCACGTTTCAAAAACGTATTTAAATCATGTTTAAATCCATAATCACAATCAATATTCAACTCAAGTTTACATACCACTTTTGTATGCTTCCTTTATACAATTTTGCATCCTCATTTCCAAGATCTTTTGTAAATATATATTTTAACAACCTTGCTTAAAATAATTAGATCTTCTCATATGTATTAGAACATTTAAGACACCATTTTTGTTATCTCTTCAAATCAAGATTTCCATCTTAAGCCACTTTGTTTACTACACTTTTTAAGATGATCATAACTTAAATCATGGTGTTGATTCTTTATAAAAGTCACACATATGTAGTAAATCATTTTTAAGTTGTAGTAAACTTCATGGATCATGAGGTTGATGATCTTGTTTAGATTTAAACATCACCATGTTTGAATCATCATTTATATTCTTATTCATACAAGATCATCCACTTTAAACAATTTACTTTTACATAATCCACATAATCATGCTAACTAGTTAACACTAATAAACTACATTTAGTAGATTATTAAGGTGAGATTAGGGTTTTTAAGTTGGACTTTTCTTTACTTTCAAGATGATCAATAAGTATATTCATAAACCATACAACATAAGGAGCTTAAATATGGTGAAAGATTTTCTTACAAGTTTGCACAAGATTGAGTGGAGATTAAGAAGAAGATGAAGCTCCAAAGAAAGCTCTAATGATTCCCCATGCTTGCAAACTCCTTAGATGATCTTGTGCAACTGATCCGCACGGCCGTGCACTTTGAAGTTGCATATCCAGGAACGACCGTGCGGACTGACTTCCCGGACATGCACGACCGTGCGGTCCATCCGCACGCCCGTGCGGACCGAGATCAGTGATCAGGGTTTTAAGATTTCAAATCCGCACGACCGTGCGCATCTGCGCACGGCCGTGCGTGTACTTTTCTGACAGTTTGTTCAGTAACTTTAAATACGCGTATTTTAGAAAAAAAACCAACTCTCATCCTAAACCCTAGCCGCACTGCCGTTCGCTCACTCGCACCCTCTCAAAAATCACCACTTTTCCCAAGGATTCTCCGTAATTCTCAGTCAAGGTATGAATCTCATTTATGTTTTGCATCTTTTGATCTGTTCTAGGGTAGATTAGGGTTCTTGCTCAACAAATTTTTGGGGTTTTCTTCATAAATGACAACCAAACCCTAGTATTTGCAAAATTGGGCAAATAAAGGCCCTAATCATGAACCCTTGGTCCATTCACGGAGAAAACATCTTAAATTATGGTTAAATTGCTGAAATCAGTGAATGGACCTGATTTTTGAAAACTGCAGACGATGCACGACCGTGCGCCTCATCCGTACGGCCGTGCGGGTCCAAATTGGTGCAGTGACTCCGGCATGAAAATAGTGTGTGTTTCGATCCGCACGGCCGTGCAACTCATCCGCACGGCTGTGCGACTTCTGGTGACAGCAAACAGAATGCTTAAAAGTCACTGTTCTAGTGCCGGAATCAATATTTTTTAAGTCTGGCCTGATTTTTATTGCTATATGCTTACAGATGAATCACCCGTTCTTGCAATTCGACTCCGACAAGCAAAAAGAGCGTTTGGGTGTTAATAGATTGCAAACCCTTTGGATCCGACAATGCTAGATTGGTGAGCCAAGACGGCTGAGTTGGGAAGCCTTGCAAGCCTTGAATAAGTCAGAAAGGCTGCAAGATACGATCTCGATCCCGATGGCAAGGTTGCTGAACATAGAGCGACCTGTCTACCTTGAGCTGACGTTGGAATTTTTCGCTTCTTACGGATACGATAAGCCAAGGAGCGAAATGGTCAGTGGCAAAGCTGGGAAAGAAGTTGGGTATTTACGGAGATGACGATATAAATTCTGATATCTTTACCAACATCTACAAGTTCAGCGGCGACGAGGAGAGGGCTGCTTTTTGGGCTCAAATATCTAATGGGCCACCTTATGATGCTCGGAGGGCAAAAGCGTCAAAGCTGAAAGACCCGCTTCTTCAGGTTCTTCACTAAGTCATGAGCCACACCATTTGCGGTGAACTGTCCCACACCAGATCTGCTATACTTGTACTCAATTGTGAATGGAGTACACGTCAACCTCGCCGCCCGTATGGCGGAATTTTTTATCAACAGCGCGGGGAGGTCGGTGAGCAGTGAAATTCACGGTGTGGAGTATGTGACCCAGCTTGCTTATTCTATCGGGATTATGACGGAGAATGTGGTTGATCATTTAACACTGGTCCACTCAGGGGGTGAGGTGGACATTCATTCCCTACGGGCATGGGCCTGATTGTTGATACTGGAAATGGCCCAAGGTTAAGGGCCTACATGGTGAAGTTTGGGACCCACTACCACCCCTACCATCTGACGAAGAGCCGACGTCGAAATGGAGCCTGCCCACGAGGCACATGGTCACGGGGAAGCTTTTATTAGACCGCCACCAGAGTAGGAGCAGCAACATCAGTACCAGTACCAGCACCAGCCAGGATACCAGGCACATCAGGATTGGCCCCCTTGCATTCCCTCATATCCAGAGTTCTACCAGCAGTTTCAATAGTTGCAGGTGAACCAGAATATCATGAGGAATGAGATGCACGCCGGGTTTTCTTACATTTTCGGAGGGCTTCACAACGCCTTCCCGAACTACTTTGGCGATCCTCCACAGTTCCCATTCGGGAACCCCAGGCATGACGACGCGGGCTCATCTAGAGCCCACCAAGAGGATGAGGAGGTCTACTAGGGGAAGAGTTTAGCTGACGAAAGCGCGGTGCCATTTAGTATATATTTATCGTTGTTTATCATTGTTTCTTTTCGGGTCTTTTTTTTTACTTCTTTTCTTTAAAGACCCCGCGGATTTGTATTTCAGTTTGTTTTGAAACAATTTATTAGTACTTTTGTTATTTCAATTTCTAGCTTTTGGGATGAATATTTATGCACCTAATATGTTTTGATCAAATGCATTGCCTGGGTTGTGGATAGTTTGATAAGTTTTGTAGGTACATGGAAATGAACACGGAGCCGGAAAGAAAAGAAGAATGGTCACGTCAAATATCTCCAAGTATTTTTCCGCTCAAGGGGAGTATTATTCACCGTTTTCACACTTCAGTTTCGCTAATTAATAACTGTGTAACTAATTTTCGATTCACATTGGGGACAATGTGAATTCAAGTGTGGGGAGGGGTTTAACTTGTTAACTTTGTTTGTCCTTAAAAAAATTATGTATATATATATTTTGTAATAAACGGTTAATTGTATTTCATAAAAAAAGCAGCTGATACAATAAAAACCGGCAAGCCAAATTGATTTTTAAAAGGAGATAACAACTAAAAGCGTGATGAACAAAAGAAAAACCTGCATGCATATCTTACATTTATTCCCATTACTTAAATTACGTGAGCATACTTGAGCCTTTCAATTCTTATCATGCTTGTTTTTGTTCGGAATATGAGCGAGCCGGGTGTTTCATGTGATTTAGAACTTGTCATTAGTATACTTTTCAAAACCATGAATATGTGAAAAGAGCATGAATATGATAGAGGCACTTAGGATACCCCTTTTGTGTTAGCCTTTTTCTTTGTTTAATTTCCGTAACCACTATTATCCCATTAGTAAACCACGTTGTGCCTATATCCTGTGTTTTTTCCGTTGACACCCATTTAACCAAATTGAGCCTTTTTATTGTTCAACTCATTTTTGTTAAAACTCGGTTATGGTTATTATCTTGTAAATATTTAGCAAGTTATTAAAAAAAAGAAGAGAGAAGAAAATAGCAACAAAAATAGAGAAAAGGGGATCAAATAGGAGCCATTTTAGATGCTGAATGATACAATCTTATTGACTAGCTCGATACGTTCATAATCGACCGTTTATGCCTTACTTATGTATAGTTGTAATTCATTTACGCTTCTTAGAAAAAACCGCCGAGTTTTAACCTTTTAGCCACTTTTAAATGTCCATTCCCTACCAGAAACCATTGCCTAACATTACAACCCTCAAAGACCTTTGATTGTGCTTTTTTGCATGTTAGTTGGTGGAGATTAGATCTTTTAACAAGCTTACTATATTGCATGATTCATCGCCTTGGCATTGAGTGTTTTGCACATACACATTACATGTATGAATCATAAATGTAACCGAGTGTGTGTGAGCATTGTGAGAATGTGAAGATTTGCATGTTAAGTCGATCGAAAGTGGAATCATTTCTTTTGGTTATCTTTCCTTGTATTCACAATTGCTTGTTCGGTTTATTGGCGTTGATGTTGACTTTTTAGAAAAACAATTAACCGTCGGATATTAATATTAAAGCGTTTGTCCCTCGTAGGCCTGCGTTCTTTTATTTCTTGTTTGCTTGAGGACAAGCAAAAGTTCAAGTGTGGGGAGGTTTGATATTCGTTAAAATATATATATAATTTAATTCCCCATTTTTCCCCCGTTTCGTGCATTTTTAGCTAAAATATCGTCGTATAGGTACTTAATCGTTCCATTTTATATTTTCAGGTCCTAAACGACGTACCGCAGAAAAGTTGGAGAAAAAGTGGGATAAACGAGCATTCGGGCAAATTCTGTAGATTCTGCTGAAGTTACAGATACCGCACAGTCGTGCGAGCCTAGCGATCTCGGAAGCACTGACCGTGCGAGAGGTAGTGCGACTCATATCTCGGCATGCACGGCCGTGCAGATCATCGGCACAGCTGTGCGCGACTTGATTGCTGACCACATGTGACCTGAAGCTTTGCACGACCTGCAGATCATTGGCATGGCGTGCACATCTGAAGATTTTGCCGCTTAAACATCCACTTGTCTGCCCATTCCCTGCAGTGACGTAATGCTGATGCGCACGGCCGTGCGGATAAAGTGCACGGCCGTGCGGATGTGAAAATTGTCTATAAAACAGAGCATTCGCGACTAATCTAAATATTGGGTATTTTTCCAAGTTTCTTGGCGATTTCTGAGGCGCGGGAGCTCTCTGATCACGATGGTTTCAAGCCTCAAGGTTGCAAGAAGCTTATCATTCATCTAATCCATCAAATCCTTGCTTGTTTATTGTTTGATTTCTTGTTCTTAATGTAAATTCTGATCACATTTGCAAGCATTGAGATGATGTTTATGTAATATTGTTATGAATACTATGAAAAACACTTGTTTTATGATCAATATTTAGTTTGTTATCAAGTTAAAATGAAGCTCAGTCAACTGTTCATATTTGAATCTTGATGATCATATGGCAATCTTGTTTCATTGATGTTGGATTCTTAATTATGATTGTTTATCTTGGATAATTAGTAAA
Source organism: Scalesia atractyloides (assembly GCA_947069175.1). Lineage (NCBI taxonomy): Eukaryota > Viridiplantae > Streptophyta > Magnoliopsida > Asterales > Asteraceae > Scalesia > Scalesia atractyloides. The sequence goes on along the minus strand of CAMTDV010000028.1, from coordinate 20,172,725 downwards.
TTGTTAGTTAGGATAAGTTGAATAAACCCCATAATTAATCATTTATTAGTGAACTGTTAACTTGATTAATATGTTTACACCATGAAACTAGAAATGGGTATTGGTTTAATTGTGACATCCCGGTTTTTCAGATATCTTAAACGCGCTACTTCACGGTTATTCGTTCCTACGTTAAATTGATTCGGAGACTTAAATTTGCACGCTCGAAATAGTTACGATAATTTCGTGAACTTGTCAAACGCATTACGTGCTATGTATATTAAACGTTTGTGAGTTGGTGAATATGTGATGTTCGATTACGTGATTTGTTTTAGTTACGAAATATATATGTAATAAATATATAAACGAATCGAGCCAAATCGCGACACGAGCCGGCCTTTTTTTCTTGCGACTCAAGGAGTTAACCAAACTTGGGGATCAAGTCTTAAACCCAAACCGCCCCACCTAAACCCTTCGGCCGCGAGCACACACACCCGACCGCAACCCGTCTCTTTTCCTTTACCTTCAATCCCTTGCGCTATATATACACACACATGCATGAGTCTTTCTTCACAAAACAAAAACATACAAAACCCTAGTATCTAAGGAAGCCGACGGCAGCCCATCTCTTCCACTTGTTCCCTCGATCGCAAAACAGCCTACTACACCCCTTCTCGGTCGCGAACAACATCTCTTCTCGGTCACGGATCTTCTCGGTCGCGATCTTCCTTCAATCCGAATCAAGTCCCACCTCGCTCCCGGTTCGTTAATCACCATTGTTGAAGGTTAGGGTTATCATTATTTGCAAAGTTATAATAGAATCATAAACTCTTGATCATGTTGAATGTAGTGTTATGTTGTTAATCGATTGATTTATCATAGTTTGCAAGTTTGATGTTTTCAGAAATCTAGAAACATAGGCTGCGTTTTGATTGATAAAAACTATAGGTTATGATTAGGGTTTGCATGGGTATGATATATATGATAGTATTTGAAATTCTGTTCTTGATCGCATATGTTCAATGTATAAACGGTTTAAGCGAGTTAGATTGTGATAAAGTGCTGAATCAGATTGCTGAATGGTGGTTACAGCCAACTTCAACTGGCTGTAACTCGGTCATTATTTTTCGAAAAACGGATTTTCTGAAGTCTTAAACGTAGAGTTTTGAAAAACGATTCTAATGGCGCTGGATTCATATCTTTCTGAAGTCGTTTGATATTTTTAAGTGGCCAATTTAGTTCAGTAACTAAAGCTGTAAAAATCCTGAAATTTTGTTAGTTGTTTATCGAGTTGGATTTAATAATCTGTATGGAGTCGAATCATGAAATTTGTACAGAAACTAGATATGGAAATTTCCGGGCAACTCCCATTGGAATTTTGTTAATTGGACGAACAGTGATTTTTAAATAAATTCTTCCTGGACTGCAGTCAGAAAGTGACGAATCTGACTGCAGCCTAGTATATTAATATTTATGGATAATTAGTAAAGTATTAGGACTTGAAAAATTTATATAAAATTCTACAGTATAGTTGTCACCTCCTATAAAATAATTGAATTTTTGGAATGTTGGAACTATTTTATAAAAATCCTCGAAAACAGTCGAATTATGAGTATGTAAGCTGAAACTTGATAACTTGCGAATGTGTGCACCAAAGTGTTGCATGGATTGGATTGTGTTCATGATAAATTGTTTTGATCACTATGTTCATATGAGGATACTTGCATGCATGTTTGAGTGTTAGGAATTTTGATTGTGTGTACCGCTTTGTGCGTAAATTATTTGTAGGATTTGTATTGGTGTGTTCACACACTGACTTGAAATCAATTGACTTGTTAGTACGCAATTAGCGGTCCCCTCATTTGCAACTTCTGTGTTACACTAACCGAGCAACTAAAGGTGAGTTCACGGCCCCTAACTTTATCCGGTTTTAAACAACAGGGGGAGAAACATGTATACACTCTTCAACTCAATCTCTTTACGTTATACGAAATTAACGTCATTAAACTACTCGGTAACTAAGTTAATGTTAATGTACGTTATGGTCACTAAGCAGCTATATCACACAAGTCCTCGACAATCTCTCGGATCGTTAGTATTGGGTTTAGATAGCGGGGAAATTATAAGTAGTACTACTGGGCCCGACAAGCCCCATCCGAGCTAGTCGCGCTAGCCGATCGGGTATGGTCAACGGGTGAATAATTTGGCCTAACTTCGCCATGGTCAGTGATAGGCCTGGCAACACGGAGGCACAACAGTCAGCTTCGATCGCGAACACTTACGTGACATAACTTTAGGCTAGCTACCTATATATATTAAAATTGAACTTAATTACGAAACAACAATATTATCCTGGGTTAGGGATAATGGAACCAACATCGTTATTATTCCAGGTTGGGAATAATGGAACTATGATTATTATTCCGGGTTGGGAATAATGGAACTATCACTATTATTCCGGGTTGGGAATAATGGAACTAAATCGTTATCCCGGGTTAGGGATAACGGCGGAAACAAACTCATAACCGAACGAACGAAATTATGAAAACCTGTGAACTCACTCTTCTTTAATGTTGACACTTGTTTCTTTACATGTTTCTCAGGACGCTAGGAGCTCTAGGTGCACTCACTTGCATTGATCAAGACATCTTTTATCGAGTCTCATTTACAAACATTGTTTTGGGTTTTTCTTTAGTTTTGGCATTTATGTTGGCGCCCGTTCCTTTACTTTACTTTATGCTTCCGCTCAACCTTAAAAACTAATGCTTCCGCTGAACATTGGAACTAACTAAGACAATATAAAATCTATGATGAATGGTTAAACAAATGATTTTTGGAAAACGTATTATCAAATCATATAGAGTCGTTCGACGTACTAGTGTTTCAGATTCTGGTTTGTTCATACGCCTCGCGGTAAAACTCCGCAAGTGGAAATTGAGGGTGTGACAGATTGGTATCAGAGCCACTAGCTATAGAGAACCAGGTTTGCATTAAAAGTAGACCTAAACTATAGCTGATTACACGACACTAGACGTAGTTTGGCACCAAACTGATTATATCTTGTTATGTGATGTACCACAACTGTGTTATGTAGAACATGAATGCATAGTAAGAAATGAATACAACTCGTAACTAACTACACAACCTAAAAGGCAATGTCATCATCATCATCATCGTCCGACAAACTTTCGCAACCAAGGGCGCCAGGAAAGGAACCTATGGTGGAACCCTTACCATCTTATGGCGTGGAGACACGCTCAGCTGCGAGAAAGAGGCTCGCTCTGGGGGAGGAGTCGTCATCACGCCCAGTCATCGCTGTGCCAGTTGAACCGGTTAACTCGTAGAAGTAGGGAATGACCTACTTAGAAATATGATACAGAAACAACAAGAACAATTAGAAAGAATGCATGAGACCATCCTAGCACATGGATGGATGATACGACAATTGACAGGTAAAACTGGCTCGCTCGAGGAAAAGCAACATACGAGTAAGATAGCTCGTAACACTTTAGCCAGAGATCTGCGTGCTGAACAGGTAAGGGCCGACTGGCTCGAAGACAGAGTCCTGGAATCTAGTTGGAGAATTCAGGAGCTAGAACAAAATCAAGCACCTGCACCCGCACCGGCCCCTCCAGTGCCGAAAGAGGATCCGGAAGAGGATCCGGAAGAGGATCCAGAGGAGGATCCGGAAGAGGATCCAGAAGAGGATCCAGAAGAGGATCCAGAAGAGGATCCAGAGGAGGATCCGGAGGAAGACCCAGCTGTAGAAGCTGGGAATGCCGCGCAAGATGACGGCAGCTGTAGAAGCTGGGAATGCCGCGCAAGATGACGGCAACGATAGCGATTTGGGAGATGGAGACGTAGAAGACTGACACGTCTCGCTTATTTTATTTACTTTCCTTCAGTCTATTTATTTTCCCACTTGTGTTTAAACTTGAGACTTTATAGTAAACTGATATGTTTGGTTGGCACTTTGTATGACGTTGAAACTTTATTTAATCAAGTATTTCTTTTGACTATTTAATTTATTTGAGTTGACATAACTTGATAATTATTTAAGTACGGAATAGGATAACTATATTGGATATATAGACTTATCGGTGTGTGTTTATGTTGTCTTGCGAAGATCTAAATGGCAACTGGACGTCGCGGAAACCTTAACATGACGCCCGAAGAACTAGCTGCAATGATCCAAGAGCACGTAAATGCAGCTCTAGCGGGTGTTCAGAACCAACCGGCAGGTAACCATTATTAAATTTTCATGTGAAAATGTAATAGTTGGGCTAGTAGAATTCCTTGCTGACTACCTGTCCTCTGTCAGCAGGAGGGGGTTTTAACCCCTACAAGATGTTCCTCGACGCGAAACCAAGCAAATTCTCGGGGGCAGAAGGACCCATAGGACTGGTCCGCTGGATCGAAAAATCTGAATCAGTATTTGAAATGTGCAACTGTCAAGAGGCCAACAAGGTCAAGTATGCAGCCTCAACACTGGAAGATGGGGCACTAACTTGGTGGAATGCACAAGTCCAAACGCGTGGACTTATTGCTGCAAATGCAATGGCCTGGGCCGAGTTTAAGGCCCTAATCAAAGAGGAGTACTGTCCGCGAAACAGAGTTCAACAGTTGGAGCAGACATTATGGAACCACAAGATGGTGGGATCTGAAATCGAAGCATACACAGCGAAACATCACGACTTGGTATTTCTGTGTCCCGATCTGGCCAACACTGTGGAGAAACGACTCGAGTTCTACCTTGGGGTCTGGTCCCGGAGATTCAGGGTATGGTGATGGCTAGCAACCCTGCAACTGAACATCAAGCAATCAGGTTGGCGCACAAACTCACCGATAAGGCGGTGGAACAAAAGAAGTTGCCAGCTCGGGGTACAACTGAAGTTGCCCCTGATAATAAAAGAAAGTTTGAAGACTCGTCTGTTCGACAGTCTTCGTCATCCCAGCCACAACAGGGGAACCAGAAACGGTTCAATCATTACAACAGCCACCGGGGTCACCAAAATCAGCCCGCCAACAACAACCAGAACGCAAGCGGCTATGTAGGTCGAAAGCCGCAGTGCAATCGCTGTAATCTTCATCATCACGGCCCTTGTGCCGGGAATCGCTGCCAACGATGTGGCAAAGTGGGACATGCGGCAAAGGATTGTCGCGGGGAAATCATGTCCCGACAAAACCAAAATCAACCCCAGGGCCAGCAACAGGGTGTTAACCGGGGATGCTATCAGTGTGGTAGCACTGCCCACTTCAAAAGAGACTGCCCACAGCTCCGTAACAACAACAACAACAATGGTGGGAACAACTACAACCACAATAACCACAACAACAACAATAACAACAACAATAATGGAAATGGTGGCACAGGAGGTGCCAAAGGTCGCGCATTTACGCTAGGCCGCGGAGAGGCCAGAAATGATTCGAACGTGGTCACCGGTAAGTTTCCCCTTAATGAACATTTTGCTACTATGCTTTTTGATACGGGTGTGGATAGGAGTTTTATATCTGAGTCTTTTAGGAAGAACCTAAATCCCACGCCTAAACCCTTAGAGACCCCTTATATCATAGAACTAGCCGATGGTAAATCTTTAGATGTGACCCATATAGTATCCGGCTGTCAACTCAAACTTGCGGGTCACACCTTTACCATTGATCTGATGACAACTACCCTGGGAAGTTTTGACGTGGTAGTCGGAATGGACTGGCTATCCGACGTCCGAGCTGAAGTTCTCTGTTTCGAAAAATCTATCTGTATTCCGCTCTCTAATGACGAAATCTTGACGGTGCAAAGCGAGAAGGCAGGCGCCGTCACACACATCATCTCTTACATGCAAGCGCAGAAGTATCTTCGGAGGAAGAACTCTTTCGCTTTACTCGCACTGGTTACCGAACAGCCTAAGGACGAGAAACGTATAGAAGACATCCCCATCGTCCGTGATTTTTCCGATGTATTCCCAGAGGAATTACCTGGTCTCCCACCCCATCGACAATTGGAGTTTGAAATTGAATTGGCGAACCATGCAACTCCTATCGCCAAAGCCCCATACCGCCTAGCTCCAGCCGAGCTGCAGGAGCTGTCTACCCAACTTTAGGAGCTGTTAGAAAAAGGATTTATCCGACCAAGCGCTTCGCCATGGGGAGCTCCTTTCCTTTTTGTCAAGAAGAAGGACGGTACCTTCCGCATGTGCATCGACTACAGGGAACTCAACAAGGTTACTGTCAAGAACCGATACCCGTTACCTCGCATCGACGATCTTTCGACCAACTTCAAGGGTCAAGCTACTACTCCAAGATTGATCTACGGTCCGGAGGAAACAAACTCATAACCGAACGAACGAAATTATGAAAACCTGTGAACTCACTTTTCTTTAATCTTGACACTTGTTTCTTTACATGTTTCTCAGGACGCTAGGAGCTCTAGGTGCACTCACTTGCATTGATCAAGACATCTTTTATCGAGTCTCATTTACAAACATTGTTTTGGGTTTTTCTTTAGTTTTGGCGTTTATGTTGGCGCCCGTTCCTTTACTTTACTTTATGCTTCCGCTCAACCTTAAAAACTAATGCTTCCGCTGAACATTGGTAACTAACTAAGACAATATAAAATCTACGATGAATGGTTAAACAAATGATTTTTGGAAAACGTATTATCAAATCATATAGAGTCGTTCGACGTACTAGTGTTTCAGATTCTGGTTTGTTCACACGCCTCGCGGTAAAACTCCGCAAGTGGAAATTGAGGGTGTGACATTAATAAAGGATAATCTAATTTTGATCAAGAATGCTTTCTTACACGGAAGGGCTCTAACGGGTTAGATGGTGTTGTTGCGGGTTCTTAATATATTTCATAATCTTTGTTGAGTATTTGTGGCCAAAATAACCAACTTGGTAGATTTATATTTAAGATTTGCAAAATGAATGAGTTTGGGATATGATCTACGTTATGCTTGTCTTGGTGGTTATATTGTGTTTATCGGTATTGCTTTCCTTGATAAAGTGAGGTTAGAAAACTCTTAACGAATGACTAACTTATTTTTAAAGATTCACATGAAAATATATCAATAGCTCGTTAAAGAATAATTTAGGTGGTTAAAATGTGTTTATCGCGTTAACTTTCCGAAGAATTATCATATTAGGAGTCCGGAAAGGGATAGTAGTTGTCTTTATAATTGGAAAATTGATCAAGTGCCTTTGTGACATTTTTGATAACATACTTATTTTGCTTATAAAACAAGACAAAAGAAAAAGAAATTATAGTTTTGTATTTAAAGTCTTTTATGTCTTAAAATATATTTTAGATAAATTTAAAACTATTTCACATATCGTTTTTTACCGGTAAATAAATGATGACGTTTTAGTATACAAGCACCTGTCCGCGTCCATGGATCGATATCTGGTTCTTACCCATACTTTACTACAAATACGACAGGGTACACTTGTCCTTTTGTGTGTGTTTTAATTTAAGGTAGAAATTATTTTTATAAATATTAAAACCGAGTTCGTGTGTAAAATTCATTGTAAAATCATGTATATATACGCACACGTCAGTACACTGGATGGAATGCTCGGCCCAGTTCTTCGCCTTTTGATCAATGGCACCTCATCTTCTTCATCTTCGTCATCTTCTTCAATCTGCGCAGTTGGTGCAGCAATAGATGGAATGTCAAGTGGAGGATCACCCTGTTTCTCCTGGATATCTTTCAAGTGAGCAATCAAGGCTTCTAAGTTCTCGGATGATAACTCTGGTAAAGTGGGAGTGAAAGTGGCATTGAACTCCGCAAGATCGTCAAGAAAAGCTTGCCCAACATCATCTTCATCATCAGTAACTAAGTCCTCTACCTCTATCTCCTTTTCTTTGGCAGGTATGTCGTGTTCTTCGGCCACTATAGTGTTAACTGGAGGCGGGGGAGGTGGTGGAATATTCAAACCAACCACTTCAGAAAACTTCCCGAACTTCTTCAAAGTAAAACGACCTACAAACACTGTCTTGCACATAGAGCGGTTCTTCTTCATTGTGGCAAAAATAGTAGGCCCCATCGGCTTCATATTAAGCAGGTTGGCATCTGTAGCATCCTTCGCCAAATCAGGGTAACAAGCATCTAGAATTAGCTGGACAAAGCGTGGGTACAACAAAAACATCTGCTTCTTGGACTACTCTAAAATTTTCTTCATGTTGTCGAAGATATAACAAGAATAGTTATACTTCAAGTCCATAACTAACGAAACTATAGCAGACGTCTGGGCTTGATTTGGTTGATCCAGACCGCCCTTGTTCTCCGACACACATTGCATGAACATATGAACGAGCTACCGCAAATAGCCGGAAAGATTTTCTTTAATAGTGGTGGATAAGAACCCTCATATCCCATCTCGATAACACAGGAAGCACCTTCTCTTTGGCGTAAATGGTTGGATCTCTGAAAGTATCGGTAAGCTGTAGCACCTCTCTCACACATGCTTCGTTCGCCACTATCTCTTTGCCCTGAATCTGTGAACGGATAAATGGTCTACCATCTTCACCCCTCGGCTGAATACGTGCTCTTTTCTAGAACGAATGTACTAGATCTCTATAAATAACTGGGTTAGCACGGAGGACATATGCGATCTTGCAAGCGTTGAGCCCCACTATCATAGCCTGAAATTCCTGGAAGAACTCTGCTGGCGGGTCTGAGAGATACCCGGCCTGGTTGTGGAATTACTCCTCAACCAACATCACCGCATCAAATGCTTCTTCAACCATATCTGTCAAGAACATCAACCAAGTTAAATCCTACTAACAGAAGTTAACGGAGTTCAACAATGTAGCAGTTAAAACTAACTGGATAGGTCAAACAGAAGTCAAGGTTCAAATTAACAAAAGTTCAAATTAATTATAGGGTTCAACAGTTGAAAAGGGGTCATCCGGATTACTGACAGTTCAATATGGATCCGGATGACCCCTTTCATCACTCCGGATTGAAAAAGGTCAAACAGTACGGACAAAAATGCAATCCGGATTACTCATCGTATCCCGGAAATGGATTGTCATTCCGGATGAAGATCCAATCCGTGATGAAATCCGAGTTCATCATTTCGGATGGATACCAATCTGGAATGCAATCCGAAATGCCTAAGAACTTGAAGATCAATCCGGGATACAATCCGAAATGCATTAAATATGAAAAATTTTCATCCGGAATACATGTGTTTAATGCATTTATACCTAATCCGGAATGAATTTTCCGAGATGCACAATTTGCAAAAGAGAGAGAATCAGAGAAGAAAACACTATTTTGGAATTTGAATAATCCGAAATAAGAAATCAGAGATGCATATATATTTCCGAAATTGGTTGGGCCTGGGATTGTGACAGACCCAATCCGGAACAGTAACACAATGGGCATGTCCGGAAAAGTCCAAATGGGCCTTTCCGGAAAAGCCCAATCTGGAACAGTAACCCTTTGGGCCCAAAGAATCCCAATCCGGAATAGTAACTTGAGTTTCCAATTTTCAGACTTTTAACCAATTTTATTAGGCTGGTCTAAGCGATTGTCAATATACTTGTCCATTTAAATCTAAAACTCAACCCTTGTAGTTCAGGCATTATGATACACTTAAGGTAATATTATACTATGATATTCGTGTGTCCCATACCATGACATACCCCCTCGATCAAGGTAAGCACAACAATTCGTCGTAGCAGGTGAGTATACCGTGGTCATCCTTTATATTTTACAACTTCAGGCTATTGGTGAACAGGTCAGTACTTCCGTACAGCAGAGAGACCAATAGTGACTGACGAGGGTTAGGCAAATACCTTATGAGGTACGTAAGAACTTATGAAAAAACTTATGTTCTCTTAGGTTTTGGCCTTTCCATTTTGGCTCTTTTACAAAGATATCCTGACTGTGCCCAGGCCTGCATATAATCTGGATGCAATAGAAGGGCAGTCAAGATATCCCCGGATGACTCAACAGTATAAAGACCCGAAACCTCAGATGTTGGCTCTCTATCAACGCAAGATTTAAGACCATGAAATCATACGCCTATAGTAAGTGACCCACTGAGTACATAGTTCGTTATGTTTATATCATTTGACTTTTCCCATCCGGTTGAGTTTTAGACCTACCAACACATCACTTTCGTTACAAATCTTTTCCCGCTTCTACACCTTACATGTGTTAGTCAAACATTTTATCACGAAAAAGTATTTCATTTCCCTATCCTTGAAAAAAACTGTTTTTTTTTTTTAATTTCTCCCCCTACATTTGTGCATACATATGAACAAATTTATGAAGCAATGAAAAGAAATTAAGAACATAAACAAAACACAAAGACAGTGGATGCCTAGGTAGAAAACCGAATCATTTTGAGAAGATCCACAAGTAATTTAAAACGCGCGTTGCTAACGGGTTTCGTGAACAAATCCGCCACATTTGCATCAGTGTGGATTTGCTCAAGCTTTACAAGACCCTTTCCATAGCAATCACAGATAAATTGAACTTTAATATTTATGTGCTTGGTTTTGGAGTGGAAAACAGGGTTTTTAACTATTTGGATCTCGGCATCATTATCACAGTAAATTGTTGTGTTTAGATAAGTCAAACCGTAATCCGCAAGCTGATGTTGCATCCATAAAACCTGGGAGCAGCAAGCAGAGGCTGCGACATATTCTGCTTCTTCAGTAGAAAGCGAAACCGTCTGTTGCTTCTTGCATTGCCACGAAATTAAGCGATCTCCCAGAAATTGGCAACCAGCCGAAGTTGAGCGCATGTCCCTGTCTGTACCTCCAAGATTACTGTTAGAGAAAGCAAACAGTTCAAATTCAAAACTTTTAGGATACCAGAAGCCTAGTGATGGAGCCCCTTTGAGGTACCTAAAAATTCCTTTAACAGCATGTAAATGAGAAAGTTTAGGAGTAGCCTGATAATGAGCACACTGGCAGATTGCAAACATGATATCTAGCTGGCTAGCAGTGAGATACATGAGTGATCCAATCATTGTGCGATACATAGTAGGATTAACAGGCGTTCCTTCAACATCTTCATTTAGCAGAGGTCGTTCTGCGATAGGTGAAGCCATAGGCTTGGAATCTGTAAGCTTGAATTTGGCAAGAACGTCATGGGCATATTTTCCTTGATGAATTAGAATACCCTGTGGGCTCTGACGAAACTTGAAGTCCTAAAAACATGGTCATCTCCCCCAATGAGCTCATCTTAAATTTCTTCTTCATGATTTCTTCGAATTCGCGGCACAACCCATCATTGGTGGAACCAAATATAATATCATCAACGTAGATTTGGACGAGAATAATGTCCTTATAAACGCGTTTGATAAACAGAGTTTGGTCAATGGTTCCCCGTGTGTAGTCATGAGCAAGCAGATGCTCTGTAAGAGTAGCGTACCATGCGTGAGGCGCTTGACGCAACCCATACAAAGCTTTGTCTAGTTTGTAAGCATAATCTGGCTTGTCAGGATCAGTAAAGCCCGGTGGTTGTGCCACGTAGATTTCCTCTTTCACCTTGCCATATAGAAACGCACTCTTGACGTCCATTTGATGGACAGTAAATCCATGTACGATGCGTATGCCAAGAAGATGTATATAGCCTCCAAACGCGCGACAGGTGCATAGACCTCATCATAATCTAAACCTTCAATCTGTCAAAACCCCTGAACCACCAGTCTAGCTTTATTCCGAACGATAACTCTAGTGTCATCCTGCTTGTTGCAGAAAACCCAATGAGTTCCAAGTGCACGCTTTCCTTGAGGCAGCTTCACCAATTGCCAGACACCAAGCTTCTCAAATTGATTTAGTTCCTCGTGCATGGCATCCACTCATCCTGGTTCCTGCAATGTGTAACATCCGTCGAAAAACGGGTTTTCCAAACCCGCTTCGTTTATTAATCGAATAATCAGTTTCATATTTTTGTTGCTCATTTAATGCTTATTTTAATTTTAAACAATACATAACTAATAAACATTTTAGAATATGGAAATTAAAATTGTTAGAAAATAAAAATAAGGCAATTAAAAATAAAAAGGGGCTGCCGGGTTTCGAACCCGGGTCAGCCGGAAACCTTAACATCAAACACTTAACCACTCTGCCACTTGATGTCTTTGTGTAATCTAGGAAACAAATAAAACATAAGTTCATCTTGAAGTCATCTGTTTTGCGCCAAACTGAAACCGGTAATCGACTTTCAACTTTCCAGACGTTTGAGTGTTGATATTACTGGTTATAACCGACGCAACCATTACGACGCTCGATCTCAATCAATTCAGTCTTTATTATTTCGATTCATATGATTTGGGAGTTAGAAAACGAAATCTTTTACTTCCTGAATTACTCTATCAATATCATCATTCGCGACTAAAAAACACTCACAGAACCTCTAATTTCACCTTCACTCTATTTTCTGATCGTCGGAATCACTTTCTGACATCGCCGGACTTTCGCCGGAAAACCGTGACACTCACCAAAACGGTAAATTTCTCAATTCTTTCATCTTCTATCTGTTGTTAGACTTTTGCTAATGAAAACCTTTCAATCAGAATCAATCCCAGACGACGATATCGGATAATCAACACTCGCCGGAAGTTTTCTGAAAATCCTAAATCACGCTGTGAATCGGTATGAGCGTCTAAACTCTCTGATAACTCTTGTTTAGTCATTCAATTCCACAATTAGTTAATCAAAACTGTTAATTGGTCCGCTCAGAAGGAGTTCATAAAACAGAGCCGGCGACTTCGCCGGAGTTCTGAGAAAAGTCATCATTCTGGTATGTTCATTCCCAAAACCTTTCCTATTCGTTACATTTTAATCACTTATATGTCTGTTAATTGAATTGAACAAGATCAGTCGAAAATCAGTTGTCTGGGTTATTATAACGAAGAAGATGAAGTTAGGCTGTATATAAATTTAATATAAATCGGATTATATCTCGGGTTAGACACACAGTCCAGCGGTGGACTGTGTGCATTTGAAACATAGAGTCCTGGGTTCGAGTCTGTCCTTGTTCCGATTCGTCACAATATTCAGCTTTTAATAAAACCCAAATACGGAGACTTCCAGTTAGTATATAAGAGAAATAAAAACAAGTGTTTTAACCAGGTTAGACACACAGTCCAGCGGTGGACTGTGTGCAACGTTAAACAACAGGTCCCGGGTTCGAGACCTGTTATACACACCGGTTCGATGATTAAAATCCTTTTTAAAAATAAATGAATTTTGAATAAATTAAAATAGTATATAAATATAATTAAAAACAGAAATATTTCGGGTTAGACACGTAGCTCAGTTGGTAGAGCTGCGTACACGCGCACGGGAGGTCACAAGTTCGAACCTCACTCAGTGCAAACAAATACACGACCGAACCGGTCAACAAGTCAAAGTCAATAGTCAACGGTCAACCCAAAAAAGTCAACATTTTTTTTATATTTTTATTTATTTATTTAATATAAAAATCAATTAAAAATACTTAAAAAAAATGTTTTTAAAGTTAGAAAATAGCCTTAAACTCACAAAAATATATCTAAAAATCCTATTAAAATCATTAATAAAATCCACTTATTTACCGTACCTTTTCGTTATTATTTAGGTTAGTTATTCCTCGTCGATCAATCCTCTAAACTCGTGCGCATTCAACATCTTCAAACGAACGCACCCAATGTGAGTGAATCTCTACAAATTCCCCGTTTTAATCACGTTTTTGGGGTGTATCATGTGTCTTATTATTTACTACATTTAAACATTTGTGCATCCATCATATTCATGATCAAATGTGTATTCAATATGTATCAACTGTTTGTGTGGTTAACGTTTAGATTAAATTTATCATTTTCAGTACATACATTATCATAGGCCGCCGTTCCCCATTACCTATGAGCGTGAGCCGTTCCCCATTACCAATGAGCGTGAACGAGGCGTTGCCAACTTACGATCGGCTACGTTTGATTGAGCCTTGATCGTACATACATTTCATCATAGGCCGTCTGTTCCCCATTAAAGCGGAACCGTTCCCCATTACCTATGAGCGTGAACGTGACGTTGCCAACATATACATTGTCATTCATGTCATATATTCATGCAAGGTGGTTTGTTATTGTATGTTATTGTTTGTTATTGTTATTGTTATTGTATGTTATTGTTTGTTATTATTATTGTTGTTGTATGTTTATTTACGTTTGATCACATATGATTATTGCACAATTTTTCCATAATAAATATAACAAGAAATCAATAATAAATGTTTTCTAACAAGGTTCACTCGCCAACTTTTGTTGACCCAAAAACCCCCCATTTTTACACATGATACAGGTGATCCAGTTGCAGCAAGAAACATATAGGATGGCTTAGAAGAATAAACCGGTTTAGACTTTGGATTGTTTAGTTAGTTATTTTTCTATGTAATTGTATGAACTTGTTTGGAATATTGAGGATGTAATTTTGAATTTAATAAATATGAAACATATTAGTAAACATCATGAGCTTTGGTGATAACACAATTATGCCCCGACTCTTATTCCGCTGCGGGTCGGGGTGTGACAGATTGGTATCAGAGCCATTACTATAGGGATATAGGATAGGTTATTAGACCCTTAGAGCCTATACTATAGTTGATTAGAAATTTTAAATTATTTGTGTGTTACATGCAAAATTCATGATGTTTATATGCTTTATGTTTATTGTTACATTCAATGTTATGCAAGCATGTTCATAAGTACATATTATTATACAATGCCTATCATGAATCATATTCTCATAACATATCATATCCATGAGAGCACACACCACACAATTTTCATGACTTTTGCAACGATTTTTGTATTTTCAAATCACATCAAAGTGAGTTCTCATGACGGGCATGTAGTAACTGGAAGGGTACAAGTACCGGTACTCGGAACGTCCTGTCTAGGCTTGGCATTCGTATAAATCAAAATAAAGGACCAGTTTGCCTACCTAGGGACTAACGATGAGAGTACGAAGGACCTATTAGGCCAAAGCATGCTATACCAAAGTCATGTGAGCTAACCCCACTTTGAGTTGTCATTGTGTCTACACCTGGACACCCTCCGACCATACATCTCGCAAACATATTTCATGGTTTTCATTCGGGTGATGCGAGTGTTAAACCGCCAATACCAATGTGAATCCTACTAAGCCAATAGTCATGGGGGCCCACATGACTATACAGGTGAAGGTATGGGGGACATTTGAGGCCCAAACATGAGCAAACCCAAGACATCCTATGGATGTAGTTGCATTATTGATGTTTATGTCATTTTATTTTTTTTAAGACACATGACACCTAAAAAGACTCCTTAAACTCACAATCTTCTTATGTATGTTCCTATAGATGTCGGCTAGGCAGCAACATGGAAGTAGAAGGTCAGGAAGGTCAAACGAACGCTTGGCCACCCAAATCGCAAAACAAATGGCCGCGGTGCTTCCTGACATCGTAGTACAAGTCCAACAAGCTCTCGCCGCAAATCCCATCAATCCTCCCCAGCAAGAAGACCAGAACGTCGACAACCCTCCCTCCAAAAAGTGCTCATACAAACATTTCAAGTCTTGCGATCCCCCGAAATTTGAAGGGACCGAAGGTGTCACTGCTCTCCTCCACTGGTTTGAGGAAATGGAAAACACTTTCCTCAATTGCGATTGTCCCGAGGATCGCAAGGTACGTTACGCAACCGGGAGACTATTTGGAGTAGCCCTGACCTGGTGGAACACAGAGAAGGGTAAGAGAGGAGTCGAAGATGCTATGGCCTTAACATGAGAAGAGTTAAGGGAAATAATGACAAGACGCTTCTGTCAAAGAAGCGAAATCAAGAAGTTGGAAGATGAATTCCACTCGTTAAAACAAAAGGAAGGAGATCATACTTCCTACAACAAAAGGTTTCTAGAGTTGAACCAAATGATCCCCAACTTGTTCACCCCAGTGTACCGCTTGGTTGAACACTACATTCGAGGCCTCCCCTCAAAAATTCAAGACTCAGTTCTAAGCACTTCGCCTGCGACACTTGAAGCCGCAATGGAACTAGCTACCGAACTTACCGAAAATCGCATTCGAAACGGTAAATTCAAAGAGGAGAAAAAGAAAGCCCCCATTGAGGCTCAAACTTCAAACCATTCTGGCTCCTCTTTGAAGTTTACTGGTAAAAGGAACCGAAACACTAGAAACTTTGCTGTCACACAAACAAATTTCCCTATCCCTGCTGCACCCATCACCCAAGTTGCCCCTTCACCTGCACCTTATAAAAAGCCATACTCCGGCCCATACCCAAAATGCAACCGTTGCCAATACCATCACTTTCCTGATCATCCCTGCCAACATTGCACCGGCTGTGGTCGCGCTGGTCACACCATTCAAACCTGTCGCGTACTTCAGCGAACGAACCGCCATCAGCCCTCAACCCAAACCCGCCATCAGATAGTGGGTCAAGCCCAACAACCTTTACTACTACCCCCTACCCAACATGTAGCCCAATCCTACTACCAACCCAACTATCCCATGATACAACCTATGCGGTCTTGTTACAACTGTGGAGACCCAAACCACTTTAGAAACACTTGTCCACGCTTGGTGAACATCATTCATGCCCAAGCTCAAGCAAATCCGGTGAATCAAGCTAACCAAGCTCCACCACCTGCAAGAGGAAGAGCTTACAACATCAACGCCAATCCTGTTGAAAATAATAACGGCTCAAACGAATCACCCAACTAGTTTTCCTCACCAAGAATCAAGACTCAACTCCGATCGTCTAGTTTTAATGTTTTCTTAATGTTATCTCAATCTTTCCGTATCCCAGTTGTAAAATTGGGAATTTATGTATCCAAGAATTTTAATGCGAATTTATATTACAGTTTTGTTTTATACTCATTGATTTAACATTCATATCATCATACATCTCGACGTATCTCAATCTCATCATTTAAAGAAGTTGGGTTGTGTCTCACTTTTACATAAACTGACCCCTTCATCATAACAAATGAGAGAGGTACTGTCATCATTCAGTCATGTATCCTTTCAGAATTGAGACTCAAGCTTTGGTTGTTGTGTTTGTTTATGTTTTAGAGTCACATAGAACTGATCATGATTTACTGATAAAGCCAACGAAAATTTGACAAGAATATGGTGGATACGCCGCTGGTACTTCCTATATATAAGTATTCTTGGCAAAGGGATCAAAAGCATTACTAGGAGATTATGAGAAGTTCCATGTAGGTTTAAATATCGTCATGGTTGAAGTTTTTGTTTTATGATACATACCTTATCATGTCAAACGTATCAATTCCCTCAAAACTATTATGCATAAAATCATAACCGACATCAAAGATCAAATTCGAGAAGCCCAACATGTTTCAGTAACGGAAAACGACGTACGCAAGGAGCTGTCTTGTGGACTGAACTTAAAATCGAAACTAAATCCGACGGTATTCTGTACTGTCTAGATCGCATATGGATTCCTGACCACAATAACCTTCGTGATTTCCTTATGAATGAGGCGCACAAAACATGATATTCTATACACCCAGGAGCCGACAAGATGTATGAAGACCTTCGATACACCTACTGGTGGCCTGGAATGAAAAAGGATATTACTGTTTTTGTTTCCAAGTGCCTTACATGTTCCAAAGTAAAAGCTGAACATCAAAGACCCTCAGGACTTCTGGTCCAACCTGAAATACCTGTATGGAAGTGGGAAAACATAACCATGGACTTCATTACCGGGTTACCTCGCACTTCTGGTGTGTATGACACTATATGGGTAATCATTGATCGTCTTACAAAATCAGCTCACTTCATTCCGATCCGCGAAGATTTAAAGAACGAGAAGTTAGCTCGTATCTACATTAGCGAGATCGTAAGCCGTCATGGTGTACCGTTAAGCATTATTTCAGATCGTGATGGTCGTTTCACTTCACGAACATGGCAAGCCGTACAAGCCGCTTTGGGTACACGATTAGACCTCAGTACCGCTTATCATCCTCAAACTGATGGACAATCTGAACGCACCATCCAAACTCTTGAAGATATGCTTCGAGCATGTGTCATAGACTTCAAGGGAAATTGGGATGCTCATCTACCATTAGTTGAATTTTCCTACAACAACAGCTATCATTCAAGTATCGGCATGGCACCTTTCGAAGCTTTATATGGTCTAAGTGCCGATCTCCAGTATGTTGGCATGAAATTGGAGAGGCTCAAATCACCGGTCCAGAACTAATTCAAGAAACAACAGACAAGATTCATCAAATTCGAAACAATCTTCTAGCGGCACACAGTCTTCAAAAGAGTTATGCAACAAACAACGAAAGCCTTTGGAGTTTAACATTGGTGATCATGTACTTTTAAAAGTATCACCGTGGAAGGGAGTAGTTAGTTTTGGCCAGAAGGGCAAGCTAGCACCACGCTACGTAGGACCTTTCAAGATACTTGAAAGAGTAGGACCTATAGCATAAAAGCTTGATCTACCAGAAGAACTCAACAGAATTCACCCCACATTCCACGTATCAAACTTAAAGAAGTGTCTCGCCGATGGAAACCTCCATATTCCCCTGGAAGATATTCAGATCGATGAATCTATGCACTTCATTGAAAGACCAGTAGAGATCAATGGACTTCGGAGAAAAACGTTTAAGACGGAGTCGTATTCCAATTGTATGGGTACGTTGGGAGTCGAAACGAGGACCTGAGTTTACTTGGGAACGTGAAGACTCAATGCGCGAAAAATACCCGCATCTTTTTCCTGTTACCACTACTACTTAAATTTCGGGACGAAATTCTAAAAGTAGGGGATACTGTAACATCCGTCGAAAAACGGGTTTTCCAAACCCGCTTCGTTTATTAATCGAATAATCAGTTTCATATTTTTGTTGCTCATTTAATGCTTATTTTAATTTTAAACAATACATAACTAATAAACATTTTAGAATATGGAAATTAAAATTGTTAGAAAATAAAAATAAGGCAATTAAAAATAAAAAGGGGCTGCCGGGTTTGGAACCCGGGTCAGCCGGAAACCTTAACATCAAACACTTAACCACTCCGCCACTTGATGTCTTTGTGTAATCTAGGAAACAAATAAAACATTAGTTCATCTGTGAAGTCATCTGTTTTGCGCCAAACTGAAACCGGTAATCGACTTTCAACTTTCCAGACGTTTGAGTGTTGATATTACTGGTTATAACCGATGCAACCATTACGACGCACGATCTCAATCAATTCAGTCTTTATTATTTCGATTCATATGATTTGGGAGTTAGAAACCAAAATCTTTTACTTCCTGAATTACTCTATCAATATCATCATTCGCGACTCAAAAACACTCACAGAACCTCTAATTTCACCTTCACTCTATTTTCTGATCGTCGGAATCACTTTCTGACATCACCGGACTTTCGCCGGAAAACCGTGACACTCATCAAAACGGTAAATTTCTCAATTCTTTCATCTTCTATCTGTTGTTAGACTTTTGCTAACTCAAACCTTTCAATCAGAATCAATACCAGATGACGATATCGGATAATCAACACTCGCCGGAAGTTTTCTGAAAATTCCTAAATCACGCTGTGAATCGGTATGAGCATCTAAACTCTCTGATAACTCTTTTTTAGTCATTCAATTCCACAATTAGTTAATCAAAACTGTTAATTGGTCCGCTCAGACGGAGTTCATAAAACAGAGCCGGCGACTTCGCCGGAGTTCTGAGAAAAGTCCTCATTCCGGTATGTTCATTCCCAAAACCTTTCCTATTCGTTACATTTTAATCACTTATATGTCTGTTAATTGAATTGAACAAGATCAGTCGAAAATCAGTTGTCTGGGTTATTGTAACGAAGAAGATGAAGTTAGGCTGTATATAAATTTAATATAAATCGGATTATATCTCAGGTTAGACACACAGTCCAGCGGTGGACTGTGTGCATTTGAAACATAAAGTCCCGGGTTCGAGTCTGTCCTCGTTCCGATTCGTCACAATATTCAGCCTTTTTATAAAACCCAAATACGGAGACTTCCAGTTAGTATATAAGAGAAATAAAAACAAGTGTTTTAACCAGGTTAGACACACAGTCCAGCGGTAGACTGTGTGCAACGTTAAACAACAGGTCCCGGGTTCGAGACCTATTATACACCGGTTCGATGATTAAAATCCTTTTTAAAAATAAATGAATTTTGAATAAATTAAAATAGTATATAAATATAATTAAAAACAGAAATATTTCAGGTTAGACACGTAGCTTAGTTGGTAGAGCTGCGTGCACGCGTACGGGAGGTCACAAGTTCGAACCTCACTCAGTGCAAACAAATACACGACCGAACCGGTCAACAAGTCAAAGTCAATAGTCAACGGTCAACCCAAAAAAAGTAAACATTTTTTTTTATATTTTATTTATTTATTTAATATAAAAATCAATTAAAAATACCTAAAAATAATGTTTTTAAAGTTAGAAAATAGCCTTAAACTCACAAAAATATATCTAAAAATCCTATTAAAACCATTAATAAAATCCACTTATTTACCGTACCTTTTCGTTATTATTTAGTTAGTTATTTCTCGTCGACCAATCCTCTAAACTCGTACGCATTCAACATCTTCAAACGAACGCACCCAATGTGAGTGAATCTCTACAAATTCCCCGTTTTAATCACTTTTTGGGGTGTATCATGTGTCTTATTATTTACTACATTTAAACACTTGTGCATCCATCATATTCATGATCAAATGTGTATTCAATATGTATCAACTGTTTGTGTGGTTAACATTTAGATTAAATTTATCATTTTCAGTACATACATTATCATAGGCCGCCCGCTCCCCATTACCTATGAGCGTGAGCCGTTCCCCATTACCAATGAGCGTGAACGAGGCCTTGCCAACATACGATCGGCTCTGTTTGATTGAGCCTTGATCGCACATACATTTTATAGGCCGTCTGTTCCCCATTAAAGCGGAACCGTTCCCCATTACCTATGAGCGTGAACGTGACGTTGCCATCATATACATTGTCATTCATGTCATATATTCATGCAAGGTGGTTTGTTATTGTATGTTATTGTTTGTTATTGTTATTGTATGTTATTGTTTGTTATTATTATTGTTGTTGTATGTTTATTTACGTTTGATCACATATGATTATTGCACAATTTTTCCATAATAAATATAACAAGAAATCAATAATAAATGTTTTCTAACAAGGTTCACTCGCCAACTTTTGTTGACCAAAAAACCCCCATTTTTACACATGATACAGGTGATCCAGTTGCAGCAAGAAACATATAGGATGGCTTAGAAGAATAAACCGGTTTAGACTTTGGATTGTTTAGTTAGTTATTTTTCTTTGTAATTGTATGAACTTGTTTGGAATATTGAGGATGTAATTTTGAATTTAATAAATATGAAACATATTAGTAAACATCATGAGCTTTGGTGATAACCCAATTATGCCCCGACTCTTATTCCGCTGCGGGTCGGGGTGTGACACAAGGCAACATCAATACTTTTAGGTTCAATATGGGAAATAAAGCAGGAATAGAGACATGTATTGATATCCCCAGATTGGCTGAGTGATCGAACAGCAGCGTTGAAAGGAACAATAATATTCTCAATGGGGTGATCACGTTGTAAACGATGCGGTATTGGTGTAGCGGGAACGAGAACATATGTTTGCAAGTTGGTGACACTAGCTGAGGCGACTCCAGATGGCTCCCCCTCGATAGAGGCACCAGTCGAAGTATGTGGTGAGGAATCCACCGAACAATCGAGTGGAGTAGGCTCAGGAAACAGAGAGGAACCCAAAACATCAGGAGGAAGGCCTTCATTTGTTGTAGGAGGCTCTGGATCTGAAACCACAACTTCAGGAGGATCCGTCTGAGCAGGCGAAGAGATAGTTGGTTCTTGAGATGCGAAATGGTGGAGGAAGGCGAGACAGTGTCATTGAATCCAGGAGGATCCACACTTAGCTGCTTTAAAGTCTCATTTAGCGCGGCAGTGTCAGCATCGTCTTCAGAAGAAATGGGCACCACTGGAAGGGCAGAATTCTAACTATTACCTGCAGGCACATTGGAAGACACATCAAAATGATTAAATAAAGTGGAGTAGTCATACAATCAGTCAGGACCAATGCATGTGTCCTTGGGATTTTCCTCCAGCCAATCCACATTGTAGGTTTCAACTACCATCTTCTTGATCTTGTTGTAAACACGATATTACGTATTTTTAGAATAGCAAACGAAGATGCAAGGATCCCCGCGTGATTCAAACTTTCCTTTAGCGTCCATGAGCAAGAGAACACAAGGGCATCCGGATTTGTGGAAATGCTTGACCAAAGTTTGCGACCTTCAACTACTTCGTATGGAGTCTTCATGTGGCGTTTATTGATCAGGGCATGATTCTGAATATAGCATGCAATATTGATTGCTTCTGCCCAAAAGATAAGAGGTAGCACGGATTCAACCAAAATAGTGCGTGCAGCTTCAATGAGTGTTCAATTTTTGCGTTCTGTAACCCCATTTTGTTGTGGGGTTCTGGCTACACTAAACTGTCGGTCAATTCCGTTGGAGGAGCAGAAGGAGTTTAAGGTAATATTCTTAAACTCTGTCCCATTATCACACCAAATAGCCTTCACCATAAAATCTGTCTGGTTTTCCATAAGCGTGACAAATTGTTTGACTAACTCAGCAGTTTCACTTTTATGTGCGAGAAAGAAAACCTAGTGAATCGAGAGTAGCCATCAATAATAACCAAACAGTAAGCCTTCCCACCAATGCTGCGTATGTCTGTTGGACCGAAGAGATCCATATGTAGCAGTTCTAAGACTTGAGAAGTGGAGGGAACGACTTTAGACTTATGCGGCTGTCGATGTTGTTTCCCACGCGCGCATGATTCACACTTTTCGATCTGCATGAAGTCACGAACTGCTAGATCTCTGACTAAACCACCTTTTGCAAGACGATTTAAATTCTTCATGTTGATGTGACCCAGTCTGCAATTCCATACATGGCGTCATGTTCGGCTGTCGAAGAGAAGAGGCAAGTGAGCTTGTTAGAAGGAGCCTGGTTCATATCCACAATTGAAACAGGTTTGGCTCTTCTGGAAGAAAACCGTCCGTTCAGCTTGGGAAATTCTGGGCAATTTGTCTGTCAGTTTCTTGCTGGCAGGTACTGACGGCTGATGCACGGTCTTGGTCTTGACGGTGTTCTGCGCACAACCATCAGCACACTTGTTAGTTTTGTGATTTGAATTGAAGGATTTTGAACATGGAGCTTTTGGCAAAATTTTAACTGATATCTGTTCAGCTGGTTGCTTAACAGATTTAGTGTGCGACTGCTGAATTAATTCCTCAGTTTGATGAGAAGACCCAACAGTTGTCGTTTCAGTTTTCGTAGACGCCTGTTTTGTTTTCTTCTTTTTAGATCGACGTGTTCTCCGCTTCTTAGTCTTACTCTTCAAATCACAGTTCATGACAGATTCTATAGAGGACACGAGTGGCTCTACAGGGACATCCTGTTCTGAAACTTCAGCAGATGACTGTGGAATCTTGCAATTTTGAAAAGTTTGAGTTTCCGATTCAAGATCAGGTTTAAGATTTACATTTGAACCATGAGGAAAAGTGTGTTCATTTCAGTCATTTCAAAATCAGTCCCTTGTGTTGAGTCGCCTGAGTCTTCCAGGATTACGCCACTATCAACTTTTACAGAATTGGTTGGTTGAACTACTTTCACACTGTCAACCCTAGGAGATGCATCAACAGACGCAGCCTCTGGAGATGAACATTCGGTATCCTCAGCTGAAGATGAACATTCAGTATCCTCAACTGAAGCTGATGAAATCGAATCATCTGTTGATGCAGAACCTGCAGCTAAATTCATTTTCTCATCACACAAGTTATCACAGTTATTAGCATCATTCAAAACATCAGTAGTTGATGAAAAACCAGAATTAAAACTTTCTAAATTCTTGACACAACCAACACTGTTTGAGCATGTAAATTATTCAGCAAGAAATTAATTTAAAATGTCAAAAGCAGGCTTATAAAATGCATAATCATCAGCTGAATTGTCTGAATGTGTATTCAGACCTTCCTCTTCATCACCCTCTATGATATCCTCAACTAAAATTTCTTCTGCACATGAGTTAGACACATTAATATCGTTCACAAATTTAGTTTGAGCATCAGAAGATTCTTTTTCATTAGGTTTTGTGGAGGATGTGGATGTTTCTGTCCCATGCACTTCTGTCTCCAATCCAACTGTAATTTCAGATGGACGATTACCAGTCTCACAAGGAAGTGATGTAGAAGCCACAAAAACATCATCCCTCTTGAGTCCAGTGGGTTTGGAGAACTTTGGGTAATAGGGCGTCCTTGGTTTGGATAAATAATTCGACGGTTTACCATACATCATTTTTCAGCATTTTCTACCTCTTCCTCAGATTCAGGCATTCTAGTATAGTTATGATTATATGGTGGAGGCGCCCTATTGTACCCAAGGCCTTTGGTAAAATTCTTTTGATAATTAAGCTGGAGGTCACATTAGTCCTTGACAAGTTTACTGGAAGTTTCAAATTTTTTAATATTTATTTCATTTTCGTGAAGCTTCCCTATCAAGGAATTCAGCTTGGCTAAGGCTGCTTGAAGTTATACATCCTTTTCAGCTAGTTTTAGCTTGTAGTCATAGACCCCACATTGTTGTTAGTTCAAGTCTAGCTTTAGCTGAGCTACATCCTGTTTCTGAGCTTCGACCTTCTCCATAAGAAGCTTATTCTTATGTTTAAGGGCGATGTTCTGCGACGCAGCTTATTGATATTCAGCCACTAGAGTTGAATTGTGGGCACACATTTGTGATAATTTAAAATGACAACTATCAGAATAGAGTATTTGATTTACCGTTTCTGAAAGATCGGGCGTCTCAGTTGTCTGCGCCATCATGCAGTGGTTGCTGTTCTTGGATAGATTCAAGGTTTCCATTTGAGATGTAGCATCTGCCCAGTTGAAACCTTCATGCTATTGACTTCCCACCCGGGCTGCTTGATGGACTCATTGTTGACTTGGAAGGAGAGACGGGAACCAGCTGTCTGTCACTGCTCTGTATATCAAGGACCCTGGATGATACATACCTTGACGGTGGCTTCTTGCATTCCTTGGCGAAGTGTCCTGGTTCATGACATCGATAACATCTAAGTTTGTCCTTTGTGAGACCAGTCTTCAAGTTTGACAAGGGTTGCCTTCCATATTTCTTCTGAAACTTGTTGACCCGAAAAGCAGCCATTGCTAAATTCCAAGAAACATCGATCTCGTCCAGATCCTCCTCCATGATCTGATCAACTTCGGTTGGAAGAATAGATGGAGGGGTCAGATAACCTGCTAGGAAGGCGTTTAAGCTTTTGATCATTGATGCCGCAATAGCCAGTTTCTCTTCGTTTTCCTTAGTGAGAAACGGACAGTTGGACGCGGGTTGAGCAGGTGTAGGCACTGGTGCAGCAATTTGAGGAATGAGGCCTTGTTGCACTATTTGAGGAGTTGCAGGACTGAAAACCATGTTGGGATATTGAGCATGGTATTGTGTGTGAACTTGAGCAGCTGAAACCATTGTGGGATTTTGAGATTGAAAGCCACACACATACTGAGTGTTCTGAGGCGTGGCTATAGGACTGTAAACCACGTTTTTTCCACCCGGTGCTTGTGCATTTCCTTGCAGAGGACTATGAATGAGATTCTGTGACATTAAAGCCGCGTTCTGTCCTGTCATCCTGTGGCCATCAAACTGCTTTGATGGTTGATTTCTCTCTGCTTGTTGTCAATCTCACATGATTTGATCGTAGCTATCATCTTAGTGAGAGTGACATCATTCAAGTTCTTCGTCTTTTTTATCATGCCCACGTCTGCATCCCAATTTTTGGGCAGTACTGTTTGTTCATGGCACTGTTGGTGAGGGTGATCTCAGCTGAAATCATCAGGGAAACCATCTTGACATAGCGACGTATCTAGTTTTCGATGGTTTCCCCATAGATGTGATTGAATGAGCTGAATTGTTGATTCAGCTGATTCACCCTAGTTGCTTTCATGTCGGCATTTCCCTCGTAGAGATTTTGCAACTCACTTCAAACCTCCTTTACGGTTTTACAGTTTCTGACCGCGATAGAAATATTAGGTCCTAGAGCCATGGTCAGAGTTTCCGAAGCCTTCTCATCTTCCTCTTTGATCTTGATGTCCTCTGGAGTCCATAGGTGCATGGGCTTGGGAATTTTCGTTTCTGGATCTTGCTCTATGCTGTAAACTATAGTTCTTGGACCATTCATGATGTATCTCCACACGTCGGGTTCTTTAGCCTTGCAGTACTGTTCAAAACGGAACTTCCACTCGTAGTATTCATCCCCATACAATAAACGTGGCACTTTGGTGGAAGTGCCAATTACCTGATCTAGCTCTTGGTGGAGGGCTAATGTTTGCGATTGCAGGGTAGCCAGAGTGGCATTTGTCACATCTTGTGCGGTTATGAATCCAGCCATTGTAATTTAAATTGATTAAAAATTTACCAAATCGATTTAAAATTGATTAATTTAGGTGTGTTTGATGAACAGTACTAAATCCGAGATGGTCAATCTATAGTGAATGACGGTCAAATCCGGAATCCGAATCTAATCAGAAATGGCAATCCTGAAGTCAATGATGGTCAACCCGGAAAGATTATCAGAATTGATGTTGATCCGGATTAATGAATCCAGATTAAGGAATCTAGATTGATGAATCCAAATTAGCGAATCCGACTTGAAAAACCCGAAATGAGATGCATCCGGAATGAGAAGACCGAGTTACAAATCCAAAATGGAGAATCCGAGATGTATGATCTGGATTAGCCAACTCTGATTATGTATCCGGAATAAAGAATCCGGAGTGGAGAATCCGGAATGCCTATTTTATCTGATGAAAATCTGGGAAATGATCCTTATCCGTAACAGTGATCCGCCTTTTCTACAACAGAATTCCGATATTCAAGGAATTTCAAAAACTGCAACAGTAACCCGAATTACAATCCGGAACGAGTAACAGTCTTGGATCAATCCGAGATGGATGATCACCTTCGTGTTCTTTGGAATCCGGAACAGTGGTTAATTCGAATTGTGAGAACCTTCTTCGTGTTTTTTGTAATCTGGAACAGTACCAGATCCGAATTCTTCAAAAGTTCTTCGAGTTCTTCAAAAAGTAGCCTTCTACGATGAACAGTGATCCGGAACATAAAAAACGATTCAAATAGCAGCAACACACTCCAAAAACTTCTTCAATCAGCAATACCCAGAGCCTGTATTTGAATAGTAGGCTCTGATACCAATTGTAAGTCACGTAAACAGATCAAACAGGTGTCACTAACCTAATCAGTAGCAGAAAATATGATTAGGAAGAAGAACAACTTGAATAACTTTGAATGATTCTAACTTGCATACACCAAAGATGTCTGATACAAGTTTTTGATTTCAACTCTCTAACCTTTTCTCTACGACCTAGCCCCTCTATTTATAAGCATCATTAAACCCATAATTATAACCCTAGGCCCATTAGGCACTAGGAAGCCAACATAAACCCCAAAAGCCCAAATACTTCCCTAATGAATAAACCTTTAATAATCCAAGCCCAACAAGGGACCACTCGCATGAACAACTTTCTATACAATTTAGACCATTCGTATCGACACGTAATCAGATTTTTCTAAAAATTTACAAGTTTCAAAATTTACAAGTGTGATTCGCACGAGTTACACATTCGTACGAGCATCTCGTTCGTGTGAGTGAAATTTCTCATCCGTACGAGTGACTTTTAGTTTGCACGAGTTACTTGTTTTTGTCATCTTGTCCGTACAAATTTCTGGTTCGTACAAACGGATCTTAGTCGCACGAATTGTTTTTGTTGTCCGCACGAAAGAATTTTTCCGCACTAATCAGTTTGTTCGAAAAGTGTGTTATTGAATTTTTACAGAAAAATGTCAGACGAATTTTACAATGCATTCGCTACATCTGCAGTCACGATCACAACGGCTCAAAACATGAATCTCGAAAACGAGATAGGTACCATGACCACACCACCGAAGTTAATGAACCTAGAAGATTTCGACAGTTGGAGCGAACGGTTCATGAATTGGCTCTAGGCAAATCACTTTACTTGTTGGTTCGCTACCGAATTCAAATATCAAGCTCCTGTTGGTGAAAATGGCCTCGAAAAGATTCTAGCACAACTCTCGGATGTTGAAAGGGAAAGGTTCATAAACGAAAAGAAAAAGATGAACATTCTGCAACAATCCATCAAAGAAGATATTCTAGCGTTATTACAACACAATGATGATGCACAAGCATTGTGGAATGCTTTTCGTTTGAAGTTCCAGGGAAGTACTCAACTTCGAAAGAGTAAACGGGCATTGTTAAGTAAAGAGTTTGATATCTTTACGTTGATTAAAGGAGAAACAGTGAAACAATTGATCGAAAGATACTATTATTTAGTGGTACAAATGAAGAGAATGGGACTCATCAAGACCAACGAAGAACTTGTTGATAAGTTGGCAGATTCTCTACCGCAAGGCGAATGGTCCACGTATTTGACCATCTTGAAGAATGGAACCGAGTATGCTAATTTTTCATTACCACGTTTCATTGAAAGACTGGAGGGACATGAACTTGAAATGCAAAAGATGGCGAAGAACAAAACCGTCCAAGTTCAACAAGATTTTAATCTGTACTTCAAGAACAGTTCTGCTACTCAAATTCAGTCTATGAAGATCCAGACTGCCTTCAGCGCCTATAGCACACCAAGTTCACCATCAAACCAAAACAATGGCTTTCAATCATTTGCTACAATTAATCCTCACACGTCTCAAAGTCCATAGTCGTCACATGGATCAAGCACTCCTCAAATCAACCAGAACAGGCAGTCAAATCCTATTCAAAGGGTTCTTCAGTGCAATATCGTAGTGGATTTCCATAATGCACAAAACTTCGATGAGAAAACCATGAAACAACACGTCTCTATTAGCATCGGTTCTCGAATCCTATGATAGTCTTTTAGCAGGAAGGATTAGAAATTCTGAAATGACCAGAGAGGACTACGACCAGATTGATCTAGTAGAAATGGAGTTTGATTGACATAAAGTGGTGTATGGCATCTATTGTTCGACGCGCACAACGCTTCATGGAAAACTGGGATTAGACAAATCCAAAGTTACTTATTTTAAGTGTCACGAAAAGGGTCACTTTAAGCGTGAATGCCCAAATAGAGAAGCTCAAGGGAACCAGAACCCATTTGCCGATGACTATTACAAGAAGGCTATTTACCACCGTCCTCAACCAAGAACTCGCATGGTGCAGATCAAAGATAAACAACTGAAGACCAAAGATAAAGCGCTAGTGGTTACTCAGGAAGATGAGGGCTTTAACTGGAACAAATATATCTCTAAGAATGAAAGTTTGGCTTTGGTTGCTGAGATAATCGAAGAACCTGAAGAAGAATTGGAGGCAGCTTTTGATGAGTCACCAAAAGATGATTATTATTATCACACATCATCAGAAGAGGAGGAACTTGTGAACAGTGCATTTAAACACCTCCCGCGTAACGATATGTTGGAAAGTTTTGCAGGTTATTTTGCACCAAGTCATCAATCATCTTAGGCAGAGCAGAAGATGCCTGATATTGAACAGAAAGTTGATGAAAAGATGGAGAAGTTGTTAGATGACATAAGCAAGGCATGCATGGCAAAGATCAATGAGGTAAATGAGTCTAAGAGTGAGGTTGTGGTAGAAAAACCATGTCTGAAATGTGCTGAGCCATCCAATTAATGTGTTGTAAAAGACACACGGTATACTGAGCTCAAAAGTTTAACATATAATTTGTGTAGTGGTTACAAATCAACTAAAGAAGCATACGACAAATTAAGTAACTCTGTTAAACAATACACAAAATTACTCAGAGAAAGTGACGCAACACTTTTGATGCTCAAAGCAACAGTAATGGACAAACAAATGGCCATTAATATTCACTTAAACACTATCGCTTAGCTAAAGAGTGAGCTTGAGAAGGTAAGAATTGAAACTGAACGGGTTAACAAACTGCTAATCAGTTATTCAACAAGCTCTTACGTCATTGATCACATATTACCTAAAATTGAAAACAAAGAAGAATCAGAAAAGGTTGAAAACAAAAGTGCGAGTTACGATCCTGTTCCACACCCTATGTGGAATAGTTATGCGTGTAAAAAGCCAGCAGGGGTGGAGAAGGCACTCATTCTAAAACTAAAAACCGAACAATCAAATGAGTTGCCTACAAACATCGACGTAACTTACACAACTTCTGATAGTGAATGTGACTATGAGGTAGTTAAAACTGTGGTAGAAAATGTTTTAAAAAGTGAATCTGAAAAGTCTGAGTCTGATGCTGAACCATCGGAAAATAGTTTACGACTGATCCAAACGTCATAGTCTATAAAATGCAAGGATCAAATAAACTATTTTCTGATGTAAACTTTCCCATCCAGAACGTGAATCAGGATCGTGTTGATAAACTGTTCAAGCTTTGGAGGTAAGTCATGATGATTTAGATAAACACAATGCTTCTTTCTACTCTAAATCAAAAAGTGACAACCGACCCTATTATCATAAAAACAGAGATTATCTTGAAAATAAGAGGGTAGAGCTGGGTTTCCAAAAGCAACGAATGAACAACAAGACTCAAAGACTTAATTTTACCAAGAAAATCAACTTTGTTTTTGGGACAACAACAGAGAAGGAAAAAGAAATCATCGAAACACAATCAAATGATGATTTCAAGAAAGAGAAAGAGAATAGGAAACAAGTTTTGGAGTCTTCTGTTCGAAAGGACAGTAGGACTTGTTACAAATGTCAAAATGTTGGTCACATTGCAAGATATTGCTCACTAGAATCTCCAAAACCTGTTTCTCATTCTAAGAAGTTCACCAAGGACGAGAAACAGAAAGTACCTATGGTTGCACCAAAGCAAATTTTAAAAAGAACTAATGAATCCTACAAAAATGTTAGACCAATTCTTCAACGTCATTCAAATTTAAAATTGGTGAAACATCAACTAAATCTCGACAAATGGATTCAAAATTTTATGCTAAAAAGGCAAATATGAAAACGTAAATATGGGTGGCAAAAGTGAAACCGTCCAAGGTAGAACCAAAACCTTCTATTCCAAACAAAACCGAGCTTAAAAAGAATGTTAAAAACAAAGTTGGTCCGAAAGTCGACATTCCGAACCCACCCAAGACCAAACAGGCTTGGGTTTCTTTGTTTAAATAGTTTCTTTCGCATGTGTGCAGGTGTCACACCCTCAATTTCCACTTGCGGAGTTTCACCGCGAGGCGTGTGAACAAACCAAAATCTGAAACACTAGTACGTCGAACGACTCTATATGATTTGATAATACGTTTTCCAAAAATCATTTGTTTAACCATTCGTCGTAGATTTTATATTGTCTTAGTTAGTTACCAATGTTTAGCGGAAGCATTAGTTTTTAAAGTTGAGCGGAAGCATAAAGTAAAGTAACGGAACAGGCGCCACCATAAACGCCAAAACCAAAGAAAAACCCAAAACAATGTTTGTAAATGAGACTCGGTAAAAGATGTCTTGATCAATTCAAGTGAGTGCACCTAGAGCTCCTAGCGTCCTGAGAAACATGTAAAGAAACAAGTGTCAACATTAAAGATGAGTGAGTTCACAGGTTTTCATAAATTCGTTTGTTCGGTTATGAGTTTGTTTCCCCCGTTATCCCTAACCCGGGATAACGATTTAGTTCCATTATTCCCAACCCGGAATAATACTGATAGTTCCATTATTCCTTACCCGGAATAATACCGATAGTTCCATTATTCTTAACCCGGAATAATAACGTTGTTGGTTCCATTATCCCTAACCTGGGATAATATTGCTGATGGTTCCATTATTCCTAACCCGGAATAATATTGTTGTTTGTTCCATTATTCCTAACCCGGAATAATATTGTTGATTCGTAATTAAGTTCATTGTTAACATATATAGATAGCTAGCCTAAAGTTATGTCACGTAAGTGTTCGCGATCGAAGCTGACTGTTGTGCCTCCGTGTTGCCAGGCCTATCACTGACCATGGCGAAGTTAGGCCAAATTATTCACCCGTTGACCATACCCGGTCGGCTAGCGCGACTAGCTCGGATGGGGCTTGTCGGGCCCAGTAGTACTACTTATAATTTCCCCGCTATTTAAACCCAATACTAACGATCCGAGAGATTGTCGAGGACTTATGTGATATAGCTGCTTAGTGACCATAACGTTACATTAACATTAACTTAATTACCGAATAGTTATGTGACGTTGATTTCGTATAACTTAAAGAGATTGAGTTGAAGAGTGTATACATGTTTCTCCCCCTGTTGTTTAAAACCAGATAAAATTAGGGGCCGTGAACTCACCTTTAGTTGCTCGGTTAGTGTAACACAGAAGTTGCAAATGATGGGACCGCTAATTGCGTCCTAATAAACCAATTGATTTCAAGTCAGTGTGTGAACACACCAATACAAATTCTACACATAATTTACGCACAAAGTGATACACACAATCAAAATTCCTAACACTCAAACATGCATGCAAGTATCCTCATGTGAACATAGTAATCAAAACAATTTATCATGAACATAATCCAATCCATGCAACACTTTGGTGCACACATTCACAAGTTATCAAGTTTCAGCTTACATACTCATAATTCGGCTGTTTTCTAGGATTTTTATATAATAGTTTCAACGTTCCAAAAATTCCAATTATTTTAAAGCAGGTGACAACTATACTGTAGAAATTTATATAAATTTTTGAAGTCCTAATACTTTACCAATTATCCATAAATATTAATATACTAGGCTGCAGTCAGATTCGTCACTTTCTAACTGTAGTCCACAGAAGAATTTATTTAAAAATCACTGTTCGTTCAATTAACAAAATTCCAGTGGGAGTTGCCCGGAAATTTACATACCTAGTTGCTGTACAAATTTCATGATTCGACTCCCTACAGATTATTAAATCCAACTCGATAAACAACTAACAAAATTTCAGGATTTTCACAGCTTTAGTTACTGAACTTAATTGGCCACTTAAAATATCAAACGACTTCAGAAAAATATGAATCCAGTGCCATTAGATTCGTTATTTAAAACTCTACGTTTTAGACTTCAGAAAATCCGTTTTTCGACAACTAATGACCGAGTTACAGCCAGTTGAAGTCGGCTGTAACCATCATTCAGCAGCCTGATTCAGCACTTTATCACAAACTAACTCGCTTAAACCGTTTATATATTGAACATATGCGATCAAGAACAGATTTTTCCAATCATATATCATTATATATATCATATCCATGTAAACCCTAATCATAATCTCTAGTTTTTATCGATCAAAACGCAGCCTATGTTACATGATTTCCGAAAACATCAAACTTTCAAACTAGCATAATCAATCCGAAAACAACACAATCACTACATTCAAACACATATATCCGAATATGATCTTGTAACAATGATAAATCCTAACCTTTAATGACAAGGTAAATGAACCATGAGTGAGATGAGGAACCGATGATCAAAGATAATTGCGACCGAGGATGAAGATGGCGAGGGGCTGCCGCGCGACCGAGAGATGATGTAGGAGGCTACACGCGATCGATGGAACTAGTGAAGGGCTGCCGACAGCTGTTTAGATATTAGGGTTTGTGTTTTGTTTTTGATTTGTGAAGAAGGATCATGCATGTGTGTATATATATAGCGCAAAGAGATGGGTTCAAGGTTTGGGTTGATCGCGGCCACAAGGGACTTGGGTTTAAGGTTTGGGTTCATTCGCGGCCGAGGGGTTTGGGTTTAAGGTTTGGGTTTAAAACTTGGTTCACTCCTAGAGTCACAAGGAATCGAGGTTGGTTCGTGTCGCGGTTCGGTTCGTGTACATATTTACCATAAATATTTTATAACTAAAACAATCACGTAATCGAACATCACATATTCACCAACTCATAAACGTTTAATACACATAGCACATACTTCATTTGACTAGTTCACTAAATTATCGTAACTATTTCGAGCGTGCAAATTCAAGTCTCCGAATTAATAACCGTGAAGTAGTGCGTTTAAGTTATCCGAAAAACCGGGATGTCACAATATCCCCATGTTGAAAGAATTTGCGTCCCGAAAATTGAGTAAACGCTGTTTAGAATGCAGCGTACATGTTTAGAGTGCCACGCACAAAGAGTTATTTCGTTAACGATGATACGCGAAGTTACAAGAAGTTCCCAAGTTCCATGCACAAAGATTCCCAAGTGCCATGCACAAGGATTTAGTTAACAATGGTACGCGAAAGTATGAGAAATTTCCAGGTTGTCACATCATCCCCATGTTGAAAGAATTTTCGTCCCGAAAATTTAGTTACTGGTATCGTTAGTTTGCTGCTCAGTTGCGAAGAGGTGTGGGTATTTGCTTTTCATTTGGTCCTCTCTTTCCCACGTGAACTCCGGTCCACGCTTAGAGTCTCAACGAACCTTAACGATCGGAATCTTGCTGTGCCTTCGAGTCTTGATCTCACGATCCATGATCTCGATAGGTTGTTCCACAAAGTGCAGTTGTTCATCCACTTGAATCTCATCCAATGGAATGACTAGAGTTTCATCTGATAGACACTTCTTCAGATTTAACACGTGAAACACGTTGTGAACTCCACTGAGTTCGGCAGGAAGGTCTAATTGATAAGCTACGGGTCCAATACGTTTCAAGATCACAAACGGACCTACGTACCGTGGGTTTAGTTTGCCTCGTTTTCCAAAGCGGATTACACCCTTCCAGGGTGACACCTTTAGTAGGATGCGGTCGCCTACTTGAAATTCGAGCGGTTTGCGTCGTTGATCAGCGTAGCTTTTCTGTCGATCTCGTGCCGCCGCCATGCGGTTTCTGATTTGTACAATCTTTTCAGTAGCCTCAAGTATCAACTCAGGGCCTGTAAGTTGGCTGTCACCGACTTCTGCCCAACAGACCGGTGATCTACATTTACGACCGTATAATGCCTCAAACGGTGCTGCCGATATACTTGTATGGTAACTGTTGTTATACGAGAATTCCACTAAAGGCAGGTGGATTTCCCAACTATTTCCAAAGTCTACTACGCATGCCCTAAGCATGTCTTCCAAGGTCTGTATGGTCCTTTCGCTTTGACCATCAGTCTGAGGGTGATAAGCAGTGCTCATATCTAAGCGTGTTCCCAACGCCTTCTGAAGTGACTGCCAAAAGTTGGACGTGAAGCGAGCATCTCTGTCTGAGATGATGGACGTTGGCACTCCGTGCCGAGAAACTACTTCCTTAATGTAGATGCGAGTCAACTTCTCCATCTTATCTGTTTCTTTAATAGCTAGGAAGTGTGCGGACTTAGTTAAACGATCCACAATCACCCAGATGGTATCGCAACCACCCAAAGTTCGCGGGAGTTTAGTGATGAAGTCCATCGAGATCTGATCCCATTTCCACACTGGGATCTCAGGTTGTTGGAGTAGCCCCGATGGCTTTTGATACTCTACCTTGACTTTTGCACAAGTCAAACACTTACTCACGTAGGTGGCTATATCAGCTTTCATGTTGGGCCACCAATACGCAGCTCTAAGGGCTTGATACATCTTATCCGAACCAGGATGGACAGAGTATCGGGATTTGTGAGCTTCGTCCATGACTAGCTCTCTGAGGTTTCCGTCGAGAGGTACCCATATGCGATTCATGAAATACCGGGCTCCATTGGGTTTTACTTCCCAATCGCGTTCCATTTTTCCCACCGATTCTGCCTTGATGTTTTCCTCCTTAACTGCTTCTAACTGCGCGTCGCGTATCTGTTCGGGTAACCCCGAATGAATAGTGAGCTGTAGTGCTCATACCCGACGCGGTTTCAAGTGTTCCTTCCTACGAGGGCATCAGCTACCACGTTAGCTTTACCCGGGTGATACCGAATGGCACACTCATAATCGTTCAAGAGGTCGACCCAGCGACGCTGTCGCATGTTCAACTCCTTCTGATCAAAGATGTGTTGGAGGCTCTTGTGGTCTGTAAAGATTGTGCACTTCGTTCCATATAGGTAGTGTCTCCAAATCTTAAGTGCAAACACTACTGCTCCCAATTCCAGGTCATGTGTTGTGTAGTTTTTCTCGTGAACCTTCAGTTGTCGGGACGCATACGCGATGACCTTGTCGCGCTGCATGAGTACGCATCCCAATCCCTGAATGGAAGCATCACAATATACTACAAAATATCTGTCCCTTCCGGCAAGGACAGAATGGGTGCACTGCAAAGTTTCTGCTTTAGCAATTGAAATACTGCTTCCTGCTTGTCACCCCACGCATACTTGATGCCTTTCTGGGTGAGGGTAGTAAGCGGTTGCGAGATCTTTGAAAATCCCTCGATGAAACGTCTGTAGTAACCAACCAAGCCAAAAAATTGGCGGATCTCCGTCGGTGTCCTGGGTGCTTCCCAGTTTTTGATAGCTTCCATCTTGGCAGGGTCGACATGGATACCCTTTTCATTTACGATATGCCCGAGAAACTGAACTTCCCGAATCCAGAAATCACACTTTGAAAACTTGGCATATAGTTTCTCCTGTTGAAGTAATCCCAGCAGTAATCATAGATGTTCAGCATGTTCTTCTTCACTTTTAGAGTAGATGAGTATGTCATCGATGAACACAATGACAAACTTGTCGAGGTATGGTTTACACACACGGTTCATGAGGTCCATGAACACCCGGGTGCGTTGGTGAGTCCGAAGGGCATGACCAAGAACTCATAATGGCCATACCGAGTACGAAATGCCGTCTTAGCGATATCCTCCTCCCTGACGCGTAGCTGATGGTAACCGGACCGTAGATCAATCTTGGAATAGTAGCTTGACCCTCGGAGTTGGTCAAAGAGATCGTCGATGCGAGGTAACGGGTATCGGTTCTTGACAGTAACCTTGTTGAGTTCCCTGTAGTCGATGCACATGCGGAAGGTCCCGTCCTTCTTCTTGACAAATAGGACTGTGGCTCCCCATGGCGAAGCGCTTGGTCGGATAAATCCCTTTTCTAACAGCTCCTGAAGTTGGGTAGACAGCTCCTGCAGCTCGGCTGGAGCTAGGCGGTATGGAGCCTTGGCGATAGGAGTTGCATGGTTCGCCAATTCGATTTCAAACTCCAATTGTCGATGGGGTGGAAGACCAGGTAATTCCTATGGGAATACATCGGAAAAATCACGGACGACAGGGATGTCTTCTATACGTTTCTCGTCCTTAGGCTGTTCGGTAACCAGTGCGAGTAAAGCAAAGGAGTTCTTTCTCCGAAGATACTTCTGCGCTTGCATGTAAGAGATGATGTTTGTGACGGCGCCTGCCTTCTCGCCTTGCACCGTCAAGATTTCATCGTTAGAGAGCGGAATACGGATAGATTTTTCGAAGCAGAGAACTTTAGCTCGGACGTCGGATAGCCAGTCCATTCCGACTACCACGTCAAAACTACCCAGGGTAGTTGTCATCAGATCAATGGTAAAGGTGTGACCGGCGAGTTTGAGTTGACAGCCGGATACTATATGGGTCACATCTACAGATTTACCATCTGCTAGTTCTATGACATAAGGGGTCTCTAAGGGTTTAGGCGTGAGATTTAGGTTCTTCCTAAAAGACTCAGATATAAAGCTCCTATCCGCACCCGTATCAAAAAGCACAGTAGCAAAATGTTCATTAAGGGGAAACTTATCGGTGACCACGTTCGAGTCGTTTCTGGCCTCTCCGCGGCCCAATGTAAATGCGCGACCTTTGGCACCTCCTGTGCCGCCATTTCCATTATTGTTGTTATTATTGTTGTTGTGGTTATTGTGGTTGTGATTGTTCCCACCATTGTTGTTGTTGTTACGCAGCTGTGGGCAGTCTCTTTTGAAGTGGGCAGTGCTACCACACTGATAGCATCCCGGTTAACACCTGCTGTGGGCCTTGGGGTTGATTTTGGTTCTGTCGGGACATGATTTCCCCACGACAATCCTTTGCCGCATGTCCCACCTTGCCACATCGTTGGCAGCGATTCCCGGCACAAGGGCCATGATGATGAAGATTACAGCGATTGCACTGCGGCTTTCGACCTACATAGCCGCTTGCGTTCTGGTTGTTGTTGTTGTTGGCGGGCTGATTTTGGTGACCCCGGTGGCTGTTGTAATTATTGAACCGTTTCTGGTTCCCCTGTTGTGGCTGGGATGACGAAGACTGTCGAACGGACGAGTCTTAAAACTTTCTTTTATTATCAGGGGCAACTTCAGTTGTACCCCTAGTTTTCAACTTTCTTTGTTCCACCGCCTTATCGGTGAGTTTGTGTGCCAACCTGATTGCTTTATGCTCCGTTGCAGGGTTACTAGCCATTACCATACCCTGAATCTCCGGAACCAGACCCCCAAGGTAAAACTCGAGTCGTTTCTCCACAGTGTTGGCCAGATCGGGACATAGAAATACCAAGTCGTGATGTTTTGCTGTGTATGCTTCGATTTCAGATCCCACCATCTTGTGGTTCCATAATGTCTGCTCCAACTGTTGAACTCTGTCTCGCGGACAGTACTCCTCTTTGATTAGGGCCTTAAACTCGGCCCAGGCCATTGCATTTGCAGCAATAAGTCCACACGTTTGGACTTGTGCATTCCACCAAGTTAGTGCCCCATCTTCCAGTGTTGAGGCTGCATACTTGACCTTGTTGGCCTCTTGACAGTTGCACATTTCAAATACTGATTCAGATTTTTCGATCCAGCGGACCAATCCTATGGGTCCTTCTGCCCCCGAGAATTTGCTTGGTTTGCGTCGAGGAACATCTTGTAGGGGTTAAAACCCCCTCCTGCTGACAGAGGACAGGTAGTCAGCAAGGAATTCTACTAGCCCAACTATTAGATTTTCACATGAAAATTTAATAATGGTTACCTGCCGGTTGGTTCTGAACACCCGCTAGAGCTGCATTTACGTGCTCTTGGATCATTGCAGCTAGTTCTTCGGGCGTCATGTTAAGGTTTCCGCGACGTCCAGTTGCCATTTAGATCTTCGCAAGACAACATAAACACACACCGATAAGTCTATATATCCAATATAGTTATCCTATTCCGTACTTAAATAATTATCAAGTTATGTCAACTCAAATAAATTAAATAGTCAAAAGAAATACTTGATTAAATAAAGTTTCAACGTCATACAAAGTGCCAACCAAACATATCAGTTTACTATAAAGTCTCAAGTTTAAACACAAGTGGGAAAATAAATAGACTGAAGGAAAGTAAATAAAATAAGCGAGACGTGTCAGTCTTCTACGTTTCCATCTCCCAAATCGCTATCGTTGCCGTCATCTTGCGCGGCATTCCCAGCTTCTACAGCTGGGTCTTCCTCCGGATCCTCCTCTGGATCCTCTTCTGGATCCTCTTCTGGATCCTCTTCCGGATCCTCCTCTGGATCCTCTTCCGGATCCTCTTCCGGCTCTTCCGACTGGAGGGGCCGGTGCGGGTGCAGGTGCTTGATTTTGTTCTAGCTCCTGAATTCTCCAACTAGATTCCAGGACTCTGTCTTCGAGCCAGTCGGCCCTTACCTGTTCAGCACGCAGATCTCTGGCTAAAGTGTTACGAGCTATCTTACTCGTATGTTGCTTTTCCTCGAGCGAGCCAGTTTTACCTGTCAATTGTCGTATCATCCATCCCTGTGCTAGGATGGTCTCATACATTCTTTCTAATTGTTCTTGTTGTTTCTGTATCATATTTCTAAGTAGGTCATTCCCTACTTCTACGAGTTAACCGGTTCAACTGGCACAGCGATGACTGGGTGTGATGACGACTCCTCCCCCAGAGCGAGCCTTTTTCTCGCAGCTGAGCGTGTCTCCACGGCATAAGATGGTAAGGGTTCCACCATAGGTTCCTTCCTTGTGGTTCCATAATGTTTGCTCCAACTGTTGAACTCTGTCTCGCGGACAGTACTCTTCTTTGATTAGGGCCTTAAACTCGGCCCAGGCCATTGCATTTGCAGCAATAAGTCCACGCGTTTGGACTTGTGCATTCCACCAAGTTAGTGCCCCATCTTCCAGTGTTGAGGCTGCATACTTGACCTTGTTAGCCTCCAGACAGTTGCACATTTCAAATACTGATTCAGATTTTTCGATCCAGCGCACCAATCCTATGGGTCCTTCTGCCCCCGTAAATTTACTCGGTTTCGCATCGAGGAACATCTTAGGGGTTAAGACCCCTCCTGCTGCTGGTGGGTTTTGAACACCTGCCAGAGTAGCATTCACGTGTTCTTGGATCATTGCGGCTAATTCTTAAGGCGTCATGTTAAGATTTCCGCGTCGTCCAGTTGCCATTTAGATCTTCGAAAGACAACATAAACACACCCCAATAAGTCTATATATCCAATATAGTTATCCTACTTCGTACTTAAATAATTCTCAAGTTATGTCAGCTCAAATATATTAAATAGTCAAAAGAAGTACTTGATTAAATAAAGTTTCAACGTCTTACAAAGTGCCAACCAAACGTATCAGTTTACTATAAAGTCTCAAGTTTGAACATAAGTGGGAAAATAAATAGACTGAAGGAAAGTAAATAAAATAAGCGAGACATGTTAGTCGTCTACGTCTCCATCCCCCAAATCACTATCGTTGCCGTCATCCTACGCGGCATTCCCGGCTTCTGTAGCTGGGTCCTCCTCCGGATCCTCCTCTGGATCCTCCTCTGGATCCTCTTCTGGATCCTCCTCTGGATCCTCTTCAGGATCCTCCTCTGGATCCACTTCCGGATCCTCCTCTACCGGCACTTGAGGGGCCGGTGCTGGTGCAGGTACTGGTGCAGGTGCCTGATTTTGTTCCAGTTCTTGAATTCTCCAGCTAGACTCAAGAACTCTGTCTTCTAGCCAGTCAGCCCTTAGCTGCTCAGCACGAAGGTCTCTGGCTAAGGTGTTACGAGCTATCTTACTCGTATGCTGCTCTTCCTCGAGCGACTCAGTTGTACCAGTCAGTTGTCGTATCATCCATCCCTGTGCTAGGATGGTTTCGTGCATTCTTTCTAATTGTTCTTGTTGTTTCCGTATCATATCTCTAAGTAGGTCGTTTCCTACTTCTACCGAGTTAACCGGTTTGACCGGCACAGCGATGGTTGGGCGTGATGACGACTCCTCCCTAGAGCGAGCCTTTTCCTCGCAGCTGAACGTGTCTCCACGCCATAAGTGGTAAGGGTTCCACCATAGGTGCCTTTCCTGGCGCCCTTGGGTGCGAAAGTTTGTCGGATGGTGATGATGATGATGACATTGCCTGTTAGCTCGTGTAGTTAGTTACGAGTTGTTTTCATTTCTTATGAAGTCATAATCTACATACACAGTTGTGGTACATCACATAATAAGATATAATCAGTTCGGTGCCAAACTACGTCTAATGTCGTGTAATCAGCTATAGTTTAGGTCTACTTTTAATGCAACCCTGGTTCTCTATAGCTAGTGGCTGTGATACCAATCAGTCACACCCTCAATTTCCACTTGCGGAGTTTTACCGCGAGGCGTGTGAACAAACCAGAATCTGAAACACTAGTACGTCGAACGACTCTATATGATTTGATAATACGTTTTCCAAAAATCATTTGTTTAACCATTCGTCGTAGATTTTATATTGTCTTAGTTAGTTACCAATGTTTAGCGGAAGCATTAGTTTTTAAAGTTGAGCGGAAGCATAAAATAAAGTAACGGAACGGGCGCCAACATAAACGCCAAAACCAAAGAAAAACCCAAAACAATGTTTGTAAATGAGACTCGATAAAAGATGTCTTGATCAATGCAAGTGAGTGCACCTAGAGCTCCTAGCGTCCTGAAAACATGTAAAGAAACAAGTGTCAACATTAAAGATGAGTGAGTTCACAGGTTTTCATAAATTCGTTTGTTCGGTTATGAGTTTGTTTCCCCCGTTATCCCTAACCCGGGATAACGATTTAGTTCCATTATTCTCAACCCGGAATAATACTGATAGTTCCATTATTCCTTACCCGGAATAATACCGATAGTTCCATTATTCCTAACCCGGAATAATAACGTTGTTGGTTCCATTATCCCTAACCTGGGATAATATTGCTGATGGTTCCATTATTCCTAACCCGGAATAATATTGTTGTTTGTTCCATTATTCCTAACCCGGAATAATATTGTTGATTCGTAATTAAGTTCAATGTTAACATATATAGGTAGCTAGCCTAAAGTTATGTCACGTAAGTGTTCGCGATCGAAGCTGACTGTTGTGCCTCCGTGTTGCCAGGCCTATCACTGACCATGGCGAAGTTAGGCCAAATTATTCACCCGTTGACCATACCGGTCGGTAGCGCGACTAGCTCGGATGGGGCTTGTCGGGCCCAGTAGTACTACTTATAATTTCCCCACTATTTAAACCCAATACTAACGATCCGAGAGATTGTCGAGTACTTATGTGATATAGCTGCTTAGTGACCACAACGTTACATTAACATTAACTTAGTTACCGAATAGTTATGTGACGTTGATTTCATATAACGTAAAGAGATTGAGTTGAAGAGTGTATACATGTTTCTCCCCTGTTGTTTAAAACCGGATAAAATTAGGGGCTATGAACTCACCTTTAGTTGCTCGGTTAGTGTAACACAGAAGTTGCAAATGATGGGACCGCTAATTGCGTCCTAATAAACCAATTGATTTCAAGTCAGTGTGTGAACACACCAATACAAATTCTACACATAATTTACGCACAAAGTGATACACACAATCAAAATTCCTAACACTCAAACATGCATGCAAGTATCCTCATGTGAACATAGTAATCAAAACAATTTATCATGAACATAATTCAATCCATCCAACACTTTGGTGCACACATTCACAAGTTATCAAGTTTCAGCTTACATACTCATAATTCAGGCTGTTTTCTAGGATTTTTATATAATAGTTCAACGTTCCAAAAATTCCAATTATTTTACAGCAGGTGACAACTATACTGTAGAAATTTATATAAATTGTTCAAGTCCTAATACTTTACCAATTATCCATAAATATTAATATACTAGGCTGCAGTCAGATTCGTCACTTTCTGACTGCAGTCCATGGAAGAATTTATTTAAAAATCACTGTTCGTCCACTTAACAAAATTCCAGTGGGAGTTGCCCGGAAATTTCATACCTAGTTGCTGTACAAATTTCATGATTCGACTCCCTACAGATTATTAAATCCAACTCGATAAACAACTAACAAAATTTCAGGATTTTCACAGCTTTAGTTACTGAACTTAATTGGCCACTTAAAAATATCAAACGACTTCAGAAAAATTTGAATCCAGTGCCATTAGATTCGTTATTTAAAACTCTACGTTTTAGACTTCAGAAAATCCGTTTTTCGACAACTAATGACAGAGTTACAGCCAGTTGAAGTCGGCTGTAACCATCATTCAGCAGCCTGATTCAGCACTTTATCACAAACTAACTCGCTTAAACCGTTTATATATTGAACATATGCGATCAAGAACAGATTTTTCCAATCATATATCATTATATATATCATATCCATGCAAACCCTAATCATAATCTCTAGTTTTTATCGATCAAAACGCAGCCTATGTTACATGATTTCCGAAAACATCAAACTTTCAAACTAGCATAATCAATCCGAAAACAACACAATCACTACATTCAAACACATATATCCGAATATGATCTTGTAACAATGATAAATCCTAACCTTTAATGACAAGGTAAATGAACCGTGAGTGAGATGAGGAACCGATGATCAAAGATAATTGCGACCGAGGATGAAGATGGCGAGGCTGCCGCGCGACCGAGAGATGAT
The DNA here is from genome assembly GCA_947069175.1 of Scalesia atractyloides. NCBI lineage: Eukaryota > Viridiplantae > Streptophyta > Magnoliopsida > Asterales > Asteraceae > Scalesia > Scalesia atractyloides. The sequence continues at coordinate 20,128,892 of CAMTDV010000028.1, read as the reverse complement.
GTAGGAGGCTACACGCGATCGATGGAACTAGTGAAGGGCTGCCGACGGCTGTTTAGATATTAGGGTTTGTGTTTTGTTTTTGATTTGTGAAGAAGGATCATGCATGTGTGTGTATATATAGCGCAAAGAGATGGGTTCAAGGTTTGGGTTGATCGCGGCCACAAGGGACTTGGGTTTAAGGTTTGGGTTCATTCGCGGCCGAGGGGTTTGGTTTGGTTTGGTTAAAACTTGGTTCACTCCTAGAGTCACAAGGAATCGAGGTTGGTTCGTGTCGCGGTTCGGTTCGGTTCGTGTACATATTTACCATAAATATTTTATAACTAAAACAATCACGTAATCGAACATCACATATTCACCAACTCATAAACGTTTAATACACATAGCACATACTTCATTTGACAAGTTCACTAAATTATCGTAACTATTTCGAGCGTGCAAATTCAAGTCTCCGAATTAATAACCGTGAAGTAGTGCGTTTAAGTTATCCGAAAAACCGGGATGTCACAGCAGGGACTCCCACGATCAATAATGTCTAAATGGATAATGGATAGTGGAGCTTCCAGGCACATGACAGAGATGCTTGCGTTGTTACACGACGTTAAAGCTATCCCGGAGGATATGTAGGTTTTGCTGGAAGGCAAGGAGGGGGGATTGTCGGTGAAGGAATTCTCACGAATGGATGTTGTTTCGTTTGATAAAGTGAACTACATCGCGGAACTTGAGAACAATCTACTCAGTATTTCGTAGATTTGTGACAAGAAATTCACGACGCATTTCAATGATAGAGAATGCTTCATCTTAAAACTGGGTTTCAAGATTCCGGAAGAATGGATTCTGATGCGAGCACCAAGAGAAAATGATATTTATGTTCTAGATATGAGTGTCGCTTCAACAACATCGAAGAAAGTTCAATGCTTTGTTTCCAAAGCTACTGAGAAAGAGTCGATACTATGGCATAGAAAGATGGGGTACATTCATCTGCAAAAGATGAATTATCTTGTGCATAATGACCTAGTGGAGGGTGTTAATTTGAAGAATTTTCAATTATCCGATGATTGCTTGAGCTAAGGGGAAGCAGCACAAGAAATCGCACCCACGAAAGCTATTGAATTCTATCAAGCTACCACTAGAGAGGCTTCATATGGATCTTTTCGGACTAGTAAACGTCAAAAGCATATATGGTGATCTATATTGCTTTGTTTTACAGATGATTATTCAAGATTCTCATGGGTTTTCTTTCTGGAGAGCAAAGATGAAACATTTGAAACTCTAATGATCCTCTTCAGAAAACTCAAAAATCTATATCACTTATCAATCAAGAGAATCCACAGTGACAACGGTACAGAGTTCAAGAACAAGAGGATGCTAGAATTCTGCAATGAGAAGGGGATTCTTCATGAATTCAGTGCTCCTTATACTCCACAATAAAATGGAGTTGCCGAACGAAAGAATCGCATATTGATCGAGAGTGCCAGAACTATGCTAGCCGATTCGAAATTGCCAATCAGTTTCTGGAGTGAAGCAATCGCGTCAGCGTGTTACACCTTGAATTATGTGTTAATAGTTAAGCCTCACAACAAGACGTTTTTGAGTTACTTAATCAGTGAAAGCCTAATCTTGAATTTCTGGAGCAATTTGGATCCCCGTGTACTGTATTGGACCCGACTGGTAAATTTGGTGCCAAATCCTTGGAAGGATTCTTCGTAGGTTATGCTACTCCTCAGAAACGTGTCTTTTATCCAAGTTTGAACCAGGTTATTCTTGCGCAGCATGTGGATTTCAAAGATATACTACGCCAATGCAGAAACCTGGGGATCGATGGTTGTTTAACTACGACAGTTTGTGGAATTCTTTCAACCTGCCAGATGTGCCATCAGAAGAAGAACTTGTTATGCTCTTTCAACATCATCAAATATCTAATCAAGAGCAAGTTACCAGACCGTTAGTGATTTCCCCATCACATCCTGTGTCTACCACATCTGATGTAGGTCCGAGCACTATTTTTCAAGACTCTGTCCCTGTACCTATTGTCCACACTGCCGAATCATTTGCTCAGCAACAGCCAAATGCTGACTCTGATCGGGAACCGACTTTCAACAATGGTGGATCCAGTTCTGATGAAGGATCTGAGCAGATTGAAAGCTTCTTAAACACACAGGCTGATCTGTCAAACCTTAGGAATGAAGCTTCATCATCTGTACCGGTTGTGGATGAAGTCATCAGAAATTTTCAAACACAAGTAGATGTTCCGAATGAAGTGATTCCGAGGATGCTTTCATATCATCCTTCGGAGAATATTATAGGCAGCTTACAAACAGGAGTGCAAACTCGTAATCAGATCAACAAGGATCTAAGTTATTTCTATACTCTTATTGCTCCACTTCAAACTAGACTTTCTAATAGTTGTTTTGTTTCTCGGGTTGAGCCGAGGAACTGGAAAGACATGTTAAAGGAAGAAAGTTGGGTGGACGCGATGCAAGAAGAGTTGCATCAATTCCAGAAACTGGGAGTTTGGAAGCTTGTTGACCTAACCGAACATCACAAAAAGTGATGATAGAGGGATTGTAGTGCGCAACAAAGCTCGACTTGTGGTTCAGGGTTTCCATCAGCAGGAAGGGATAAATTACACCAAAGTCTATGCCCCAGTCGCCCGTCTGCAATCCGCATATTCTTGGCCTTTGCATCGTGGAAAGGGTTCAAGGTGTACCGGTTAGATGTCAAATCTGCTTTCCTATAAGGAAAAGTAAAAGAGGAGGTGTATGTTGGCCAACCACCGGGGTTCGTCGATCCAATGCACAAAGACAAGATCTACCTTCTGAACAAAGCCTTATATGGTCTACATCAAGCCCCGAGAGATTGGTACGATACGCTGTCACGTCATCTTACAGACAATGGCTTTATCAAAGGAACCGTAGATTCTACCCTCTTTACGAAGGAAGTGGATGGGCATTTGATTATCGTACAGATATATGTGGATGATATTATCTACCCTCTTGATACACCAATATATGTAAATAACAAGGCTGCAATCGATATCACTAAAAACTCATGTCAACATTCTCGAACCAAACATATTGAGATTCGACATCACTTTATCCATGATTGCTACGAGAAAAAGTTGGTTAAAATTGAAAAAATCCACACTGATGACCAAAAAGCAGATTTTTATACCAAAGCATTTGATTGAACAAGATTTAAAAATCTTTTAAAATTAAATGGTTTACGAAATCTGACATCAGGGGATATACACGAGGTTGAGTTTGAGGATGACGACGACTTGATGTGAAAACTCATCGGTTTGACGAATTTTCTGTATATTCTTTCTTAAAAACTCTAAAAATCCAAAAATATGTTTTTTATTTTACGGAGAGATATTTTAGTAAAATACAAAAACATTATAAAATCAAAAAGAGTTTTTGTGAAAAAAAGGGAGATCATATTATATCAATATAACAGTCACAGTATGCTAAAGAATTGGAATGATTAAACAGGTAATTAAATAGGTCTTACTGAGGATGTGCCAATAGGCTTCACTCGTTCAGTAAATTGTTTTCAAGATATAAACCTAAATGAAAAACTGAATAACTTGTGGGTTAATATCTCTCGGATATATGGACTTAGTACTCCGAAATTTCGTTTAAGAGAATGCCAGATTCTGCGATACTAGGTCTTTATATTTAATCGATATCTGGGGTATTATCCGAGTTCTTCTGATTTTGCGTAAGCAATGGCCTAGAACTTGTATAATACTTTACGCATTATTCGCCTAAAAAGCTGCATAAAAAATGATTATGTCATAACCTTTGTGACATCTGTAGTTGATGTGCGTGAATTAAATATATTTTATTTCTATGATTTTCATTCACACAAATTAGGTTTTAAAAAATGATTTTTACTTCAAACCAACTACATACACAAAAGGGCAAGTGTAGCCGTCAGGTGGTAGTACAGTCTATCGGTAAGAACCAGATATCAATCTGTGGACTCAGTGTCTCAATACTAGATTTTTGTTACTTTTAAATATGGTTCAAATGGGTGAATTGATTTCTTGACTTTTTGACTATTATGAAATTATAACAATTAACTACTTGAATTGATGAAGAACAATAATTAAGAAAGGATGCTTAAATTAAGTATCCACTAACAAACATATGACAACATTTGAGGAAAACTAATGGTGATGCAAAATCTAGATTCAACTAAGTTTCCATTCAAGGTTTCCTAGTTTCATAAATCTTGGGAAAATTATAATGAAATAACATTTTAATCACCTAAGACTCATTCTTTTTAAGCTCACTTGCTAAGTTGATGTTAATCTTTAAATATGAGTTAATTGTTTGTCAAAACTCCTAACTCTACAAAATTAAGGAAAACTAACATGAACAACAGATTAATCACCCAAACTTGGTTTCAAGTAAATGATATCTTCAACATGTTCCTGACATGAATAACAAGCATGGTCATGCTAGATAACAACTTTGGCCTAAATCATCAATCCAAACATTAACACAAACTATAGAATCCATATAAACATTCATATGATCTTTTCAAATCCAAATGCAAGAATTCATACGCATACTCAAATCGTCATCCTAATCATGTTAGCAATTACCATTCCTAGTTTCATGCTATGAATCAAATCAACAACTAACAAGATTCAAGAATCATAATTTCTACAAAGGCTTTCCAACACTACATGTAAATTTTTATAATCAAACATTCAAGAATAATAACTTTAGACTTGAACATGCATTCCAAGAACAAGGTTAAATATCATCATGAAGATTAACATACAACAATCACCACATCTATTTCCATGTTGTCAAGTGTTCATTAGCTTCAACAAAATTCAAGCAACACAAATGTTTAGCCTAGAAGGCTCATGATAACTATGACAAATATAAAGTAATATGGATTGTGCATGAATAACAAGTGAAATACTAGTGTTTAAGACAAGGTAATTAGCAAAATGAGTTGGATTATCAAGTGATACAACCTCCTAAAGGCTCCTTCTTCAATCTCCAAGCTTTCAAGATCAGCTTCTTGAGAGAGAAATCCACCCAAATGCTCCAACTCCCCTTCAAATGAGCTGAATTCACGTATTTAAGCTACTGGGCATTTGGCACGACCGTGCCACCTTTTGGCACAGTCGTACTTGGTAAGTGGCAGGTGCCTTTCTGAGTTGTTGACCAAATTTGATGCCAAATCCGGAAAGATCCAGCTAAAATTTCCCCGAGGTGGCACGACCATGCCAAATTGTGGCACGGTCGTGCTTATCGATATCGTATTCGGAAATGACTAAGTTGATCTCGGAAACTAGTTGATCAGGGTTTGTGATTGCACGCGCACGATCGTGCTTGGGGTTGGCACGATCATGCCAAGTGTTGGATTGGCTCAGATTGTGCAGTGATGATAGTGCTGGTGACAGTGCCGGCTTCTGGATGCTTGGCACGGTCGTGCCATATCTGGCAGTTTGGAAGAAATGTTCCATTTTTGCTCCAATTTGCTCCAAAAGCTTTTGTTTCTTCACCGGGCCGAAGCCCGGACCTACATTTTCACAAATAACTCAAATGAGTATCAAGATCAATGAAAACACATTTCCGCATTAATGGGGAATATTTGACGTTTAAAAGATGTATAAATTCTTATACATCAGCAGTTCAAAAGATTCCTTTAAGGAACACCACCTAAAGACGAGCCTTCATCTCTTTGTCTGCACGATAGTACTAACTTGAGCTCTCAAGGTCTCGCAATCCACCCCTTTACAGATATCAGTTAGATATATTCACATGTGAAATGAAATTCTGGGAATCTCGATACGAGAGTATATTTTGAGATGGGACACACAATTATTTCATTTTCTTAATATTATCTAACATATCTTGAAACAGTTGATTAACGAGAAGAGGTTTAAGTGGATAAGAATATTGGCAATTTAAGTAAATCTAGGTAAAAACTTATGAGTATACCAAGATCAGAGGTAATGATGATTTGTTAAACACTTGATATGATCTTCTTAAAACACAAAACTCACAAAATATGAATCTTTACTTGTAATTTCTTTTCAGAAAAATCCTAAAACCCAAAGAGATATTCAGTTTCCTCAGTTTTTTACTTTTGTTTTTAGTCTACCGATGATGAAAACACGGATAGTTGAAGTCATTGCAACATCTTACTGAGGAAATCTGAAGACCATGGGTTGGGAGCTAATCTTAATCGAAAAATTTCTTGAACGTCAATAAAGTTCATTAATTTGAAACTTTACAATTTAAAATAAATCTGTTTTGATCAAAAATGGTCAACCAAGGTCATTAACTTGGACTTGGTAGGCAAATCAGATAACCAGGGTCATTAACTTGGACTTGGTTAACTGAGTGTGTATTAAATAGATAAAAAATTGCATAAAAAATAAAAAATATCAAAAAGTTTTTCAAGTTTCAGAACTGATTCGTATGAGTCTCACTAACTTGTACGTACCAAGTTTGGGCTTCCTTCGCACGAACCATTGGTTCGTACGAATGAGCCTTACTAGTATAAAAGCTCACCCTCTTCACACGAACCAACGTTATGCTTATGTCCAAGCTGAGAGAACTTTTGTGCGAATACGTTCTAAACTTCAATTTTCTTGACATTTATCGAGTACTATTCATTGAGGAGGTTGATCCACAGACTTCTTACAATGGGAAAGGTACTTTTATCAATCTTAGCCGTTATAATGCCAGATTTGAACCAAACAGACTTGAAACATAGATTTAGGGAGATTGGACCGATAAAACTTTAAATTGACCTTAAAAACGTTAATATTGGCCCTAATAACCTATAAATCGACTATCAATTTGTTAAAAACAACATGTTTTAGGTCAGATCAAACATGGTGTTCTTTGGAACGATTCATGATTTGTACAAATGGGTTGTTCGTACAAACCAAGATTTCAGATTGTTATTTCTTTTTCATTCGTACGAATAAACTGTTCGTACGAAGTAACATTCTTAAATGTTAAAATTTCAAAGTTGTATTAAGTGTTGTTGATTTGTACGAAGCATGGTTCGTACGAAGCAAGTTTGGTGAAGTTTATGAAAAATTGTTTAACTCTTAAATAACTCGTACGAAGTAGTGATTCGTACGAATGATAACTTTTTCCTAACTTGTAAAAATGTCTAAGTGTGGATTCGTACGGATGCTTGACTCGTACGAATGATGTTGTATGTTGAAAATTTTGAAAATTTTTCTAACGGTGTCAAGAAAACGTTATTTTCTCCGTTTCACAACATTTGTTGTTTGGTGGATGAGACTACTCCCGAGATAGCTGCATATAGAGATGTATTAGATTTTTTGGGCATGATTCCGATTACAAAAGCGCTCACAGATCAACATACTATTATAGATCTCACGTTGAATACTTCTGGAACGCAACAGAGTACGATTTAGAAAATGCGATAGTGTCAGCAGTAAAGATTGATGATGAAGATATCCAAGTTAAGATAATAGAAAACTTGATCCGAACAGTTTTTGATTTCAAGGATAATCCAGACGATCCTACCTGGTTTTCGGAATACATGGTGAAGGGATGTTTTTACAAGATGGGATATGCTGGTTTTGTCAATGCCGTGCCGTTCAAGAAAGGAAACCCCAGCGCGCCTTTTCATTATATTGCTCATTATGTTGCACACGCATTAAGTCATTGCAAGGGAGGATTTGATGATCTGGTTGATTATCGATTACAGCACTGGTCCTAAATCTGCCATATAACTTCTCTAAAGTTATATTTACACAGATGATGCAAAACATTCAGAGGGAAAAGTTATTGCAATACCCTCGGTTCGTACAGATGTTGTTAGATCATTTGCATCCGAACTTAAAGAAGAAGAAGGACGATGTGTTAAAGTTAGAGCTTGTTGATGCACTTTGTGGCCGTCACTGTGCGAATAGGCTAGAAAGAGTGTGTATTGAATATTGTATAGATAAGATACGAACACACGACCCAAGTGCGAACAAGTACTGGCTCGTACGAGTGACATGTGCCTCGTACGAGTGACTGTAACATTCGTCGAAAAACGGGTTCTAAAACCCGCACCATTTTTTTTTATTATCAAGTTTATATTATGATCTTTTCGTTACAAATTTATGTTAACCGTTTGAGAGATTCGTCATATTAATAAAAATAATAGAAAATAATAAATAATAATGAAGATAATAACAATAATAAATAATATCTATATATATATATATTATAATAGGAATAAAAAAGGCAGACCGCAGGACTCGAACCCGGGTCTCGCCTATAACCAAACCCACAACACACCATGCACCACACCTCAACATCTGAAATGATTTAATCAAACAATCTTTTATGTATCACTTATCTCCTTGACTGATTCAAATTTGCCGCCCAGTAACGGCACACAATCCTCGCCGGAGAACCAGAGTATCTATGTTCGGTATACCTTTCATCTATATTCTTTCATTTTTATTAATCTCATGTGTAGTCATTTAGGAATTTATAAAAGAATTGCTAAATAAATCAGAACATTTGGGTTTAACATCATTCTGTTATTATGATGAAGAAGATGAACTAGAAGTATCATTTAAAAGAAATAGAAATCGTATTTCAACCGGATTAGTCACACAACCCAATTGGTTGGGCTGTGTGCATACGAAGCTAAAGGTCTCGGGTTCGGGTCTGTTTGTGTTCCGATCCACTGAAATAACATACCCTTTATATAAAAGCCAAATCCTGAAGCATGTGATAATTGTTTAAATATAATAAAAACCGGAATAATAACCGGGTTAGACACACAGTCCAGTGGTGGACTGTGTGCAAAAACAATATGCACGTCGCGGGTTCGAGGCGGGTTGTGTACACCGGTTCATCATATCTTAAAACCTTTTTAAAATAAATGATTTCTGAATAATCTAAATAGTATATAAATATAATTAAAATTAGAAATATTTCGGGTTAGACACGTAGCTCAGTTGGTAGAGCTGCGTGCACGATATACGAGAGGTCCCGAGTTCAAACCTCACTCACCGCATAGAAAACACAGTTGACCGGTCAGACCCGGTCAACGGTCAAAAAGTCAACTTTTTGTTATTTCTTTTTATTTATTTAATTAATTGAAAAATCATTTAAAAATACTTAAAAATAATTTTTTTTTAAAAGTTAGAAAATTTACTTAAACTCACAAAAATAAATCTAACAATCTCATTAAGAGCACTAATTAAAAATATTAATCTCAAATAAAATCTATTTATTTATCGAATTATTATGTTATTATTTAGGTTAGTTTTCCCTCATCGGTTGAATCATAATTTCGTGCGCATTATCATTATCAAGGAACGCACCCACTGTGAGTGAATCCTTACAAATTCCCCTTTTTATTTATGTTTTGGGGTGTATCATGTGTCGCTTTAATTATTTCGTTTATTCAAACTTGTGCTATTACCATTATATGACCTAAATTTGTGATGTAAATATTGTTTATGTGATGCGTGTTTACATTTTGTCAACTTGCGTGCAAATCATTCATTAGGCCCATCAGTTCCTCGTGGGAGACGAGTTGAACATCGCGTGCCTCATTAGATCGGCTCCGTTTGATTGAGCCTTGATCTCATTGTTCATCATTTGGTGTGTGTGCTTGTGCATTAATTGATATTATGTGTTTTATGATTAAATTTACATTTACGTTTACTCATATGTGGTTATGCACCTTTTTATAACCAAAATAACAAATTCGTTCAAATGTTTTCATAAGATTCACTCGCCAACTTTTGTTGACCCAAAAAACGCTATTTTTACACATGATACAGGTGATCCAGTTGAGAAAAGAAACACGTAGGATGGCCTAGAAGAATAAACAAGTTAATGCTTTGGAATGGACATTTAGTTTTGTTTCCCTTTGTAATTGTATGAGTTTGGTTTAATACTTTAGTTTGTAATGAAAATGTATTTGAACATGTTATGCTTGTATGTCTATTGTAACTTCTTCTTTAGAGAGAAATAATAAATATGAAACTTTATAGTAAATGTCATGAGCTTTGATGAAAACCCAATCATGCCCCGACTACCATTTCCGTTGCGGGTCAGGGTGTGACAGATTGGTATCAGAGCTTTTGACTATAGGGATATAGGATAGGTTATTAGACCCTTAGAGCCTATACTATAGTTGATTAGATTTTAATTGTTTATGTGGTTACATGCAAACTCATGATGTTTATTTGTTTCGTATTTATTACACACACAAATGCATGCAAACACTTCCACTATCATATTGAGTGATACTTAATGAGTTATACTTGTTGTCAATCATAACATGCTTACATATACACTCATCACGCATATTTCAATGTTCACATATTCAAATCATCCTCATATTTCCTTTATTCAAGATTTTGTCGCATTTTTCGTTTTTCAATCTCATCAAAGTGAGTTCTACGACGGGCATGTAGTAACTGTAAGGGTACAAGTACCGGTAGTCGGAACGTCCTGTCTAGGTTGGCATTCGTATAAATCCAATATAATGGACCAGTTTGCCTACCTGGGGACTAACGATGAGAGTACGAAGGACCTATTAGGCCAAAGCATGCCACACCAAACGTCGTTCGAACTAACCCTACTTTGAGTTGTCATTGTGTCCATACAAGGACACCCTCCGACCTTATACTTTGCTGTCATGTTTTACGATTTTCATTCAGGTGGCGCAAGTGTTAACAGGCCAACACCAATATGAACCCTACCAGAGCCCAGTAGTCATGGGGGCCCACATGACTACCAAGGCCAAGTAAGGGGACATATAAAGCCCAAACATGAGCAAAGCCCAAGACATCCTATGGATGTAGTAAATTTATTTTATTCTTTTGTTTTTGTGAATGTTCATTTCTAAATACGACACATGACACCTAAAACGTCAAACTCATACTCTCGATACGTATTCCTTGTAGATGTCTTCTAGTCTCTCTCGTTGAAGTATGAGATCAGGAAAATCCCGCGAGCGCATGGCTGCCCAAATCGCTCAACAAATGGCCGCCGTAATACCCAACATTGTAGTTCAAGTTCAACAAGCCCTTACCGCTAATCCAATCACCCCAATCAACCAAGAAGATCAAAACATTGTCAAACCTCTCCCAAATACCACTAAATGCACCTTCAAGCATTTTAAATCCTGCGATCCTCCAAAATATGAAGGGACTGAAGGTGTCACCGCTCTCCTCCATTGGTTTGAGGAGATGGAAAACACTTTTCTCAATTGCGACTGCCCCGATGATCGCAAGGTGCGATATGCTACCGGTCGTTTGGTCGGAGTAGCACTTACATGGTGGAATACAGAGAAGGCCAAGCGATGTGCTGAAGATGCTATGACTTTGACTTGGGAAGAGTTGAAAGAAATCATGACAAGACGTTTCTGTCCAAGAAGCGAAATCAAGAAATTGGAAGATGAGTTCTATTCTTTGAAACAAAAGGAGGGCGACCACATCACATACAACAAGAGATTCCTTGAGTTAAATCAGATGGTCCCCAACTTGTTCACTCCCCTCTACCGTTTGATCGAGCACTACATTCGAGGTCTTCCTTCAAAAATCCAAGACCCTGTAATAAGTACCACACCTGCAACTTTGGAAGCAGCAATGGAGTTAGCTACAGAGCTCACCGAAAACTGCATACGAAATAAAGACTTCACGGAGGAGAAGAAGAAGGATAAAGCATCAACCGAAACCTCCAACCCAACCCAGACCGAATCCTCTTCTCAACCCACTCCTAAGAGAAAACGAGATGGGCAAAATTTCGCTATCACCCAAGGCAATCAACCAGCTTCACAAGCCATACCCCTCCAAGCTATCCCAATCACTCAAGTAGCACCCAACTCTACTTACCCAAATAAGAAACCTTACATTGGACCCCACCCTCAATGCAACACCTGTTTTTATCACCATCCATCTACCGTACCTTGTCGACTGTGTGCAAATTGTGGGCGTTATGGTCATTGGAGCAAAACTTGTCGTGCCCCTCAAAACCAAGCCTCGCCCCCTACACAAAACATGATCCAAACATATCAACAACCCCAATACCCCATGTTTCCATATGTTCGAGCTTGTTTTAATTGTGGCGACCCTACCCACTTCAGAAACACGTGCCCTCGATTGGTTAACATCATAAACGCCCAAGCTCAAGCAAACCCAGTTAACCAAGCAAATCAAGTAAACCCAGCACTATCACCAGCAAGAGGAAGAGCTTACAACATCAACGCCAATGCTGTTGAAGATAATAACGGCCCAAACGAACAACCCAACTAGCCTTCCCTCACCAAGAATCAAGACTCAACTCCAACCGTCTAGTTTTAATGTTTTCTTTATGTTATCTCAATCCTTACGTATCCCAGTTATAAATTGGGAATTTATGTATCCAAGAATTTTAATGCGAATTGATATCACGGTTTTGTTTTATACCTTTACTTATTGATTTAACTCTCATATCATCATACATCTCGACGTACCTCGATCTTATCATTTAAAGAAGTTGGGTGGTGTCTCACTTTTACATAGACTAACCCCTTCATCATAACAAATGAGAGAGGTACTGTCATCATTCAGTCATGTATTCATTCAGATTTGAGACTCAAGCTTTGGCTGTTGTGTTTGTTTATGGTTTGTAGATTTTAGAGTCACATAGAACTAATCATAACTTACTGACAAAGCCAAGGAAAATTTGACATGAATATGGTGGATACGCCGCTGGTACTTCCTATATATAAGTATTCTTGTCAAAGGATCAGAGGCATTGTCAGGCGGATATGAGAGGTTCCATGTAGGTTTTAATATCGTTATGGTTGAAGTTTTTGTTTTATGATATAACCTTATCTTTTCAAACGTATCAATTTCCCCAAAACTCTTATGCATGAGATAATACCTAGTCAATCAACTCTGTTCATCCATGTTCCGCATTTTCACACTTTAGGCATCAAAAAGCGATTCCTGTAGCAGAGTATTCAACCCTTACTAGGAACGTTACCGCCTCAAACAAAAAAATTAAACTCTCACCCTCTTCTAATTATGTAATTGTCAAATTAAAACACCCTCCCTTCGAGTCAAATATACCACTACTACTTAAATTTCGGGACGAAATTTCTAAAAGTAGGGGATACTGTAACATTCGTCGAAAAACGGGTTCTAAAACCCGCACCATTTTTTTTATTATCAAGTTTATATTATGATCTTTTCGTTACAAATTTATGTTAACCGTTTGAGAGATTCGTCATATTAATAAAAATAATAGAAAATAATAAATAATAATGAAGATAATAACAATAATAAATAATATATATATATAATAGGAATAAAAAAGGCAGACCGCGGGACTCGAACCCGGGTCTCGCCTATAACCAAACCCACAACACACCACTGCACCACACCTCAACATCTGAAATGATTTAATCAAACAATCTTTTATGTATCACTTATCTCCTTGACTGATTCAAAGTTGCCGCCCAGTAACGGCACACAATCAATCTAGTAATCACAAAAGTTGCTATTTCTATGTAATTGGTCGCGGAATTCATTCCTCTCATGAACCCGGACTCAAATCGAGCCAAACCGCGTTCAATCAGATATGCAGACAACTTGCACATACCCAAATTAAACCGAAGCTTCAAAAACCGAAATTCAACCTCTGCGATCCTTTTCAACTATAAATAGAGGGCTTAGGGAACCCATTAGACTGCACAAACACTCTCCCTAACATCATACCAACCTTTGTTCATCAGAAAGCTACGCCAGAAAAACTCGCAACTCGTCGGAACCTCGCCAGAGAACCAGAGTATCTCTGTTCGGTATACCTTTCATCTATATTCTTTCATTCTTATTAATCTCGTGTGTAGTCATTTAGGAATTTATAAAAGAATTGCTAAATAAATCAGAACATTTGGGTTTAACATCATTCTGTTATTATCATGAAGAAGATGAACTAGAAGTATCATTTAAAAGAAATAGAAATCGTATTTCAACCGGATTAGTCACACAACCCAATTGGTTGGGCTGTGTGCATACGAAGCTAAAGGTCTCGGGTACGGGTCTGTTTGTGTTCCGATCCACTGAAATAACATACCCTTTTTATAAAAGCCAAATCCTCAAGCATGTGATAAGTGTATAAATATAATAAAAACCGGAATAATAACCGGGTTAGACACACAGTCCAGTGGTGGACTGTGTGCAAAAACAATATGCACGTCACGGGTTCGAGGCGGGTTGTGTACACCGGTTCATCATATCTTAAAACCTTTTTAAAATAAATGATTTCTGAATAATCTAAATAGTATATAAATATAATTAAAATAAGAAATATTTCAGGTTAGCCACATAGCTCAGTTGGTAGAGCTGCGTGCACGTAAACAAGAGGTCCCGAGTTCGAACCTCACTCACCGCATAGAAAACACAGTCTGACCGGTCAAACCCGGTCAACGGTCAAAAAGTCAACTTTTTTTATTTCTTTTTATTTATTTAATTAATTGAAAAATCATTTAAAAATACTTAAAAATAAGATTTTTTTTAAAAGTTAGAAAATTTCCTTAAACTCAGAAAAATAAATCTAACAATCCCATTAAGAGCACTAATTAAAAATATTAATCTCAAATAAAATCTATTTATTTATCGAATTATTATGTTATTATTTAGGTTAGTTTTCCCTCGTCGGTTGAATCATAATTTCGTGCGCATTCATCATTATCAAGGAACGCACCCACTGTGAGTGAATCCTTACAAATTCCCCTATTTATTCATGTTTTGGGGTGTATCATGTGTCGCTTTAATTATTTCGTTTATTCAAACTTGTGCTATTACCATTATATGACCTAAATTTGTGATGTAAATATTGTTTGTTGTGATGCGTGTTTACATTTTGTCAAGTTGCATGCAAATCATTCATTAGGCCCATCAGTTCCGTCGGGAGACGAGTTGAATATCGCGTGCCTCATTAGATCGGCTCCGTTTGATTGAGCCTTGATCTCATTGTTCATCATTTGGTGTGTGTGCTTGTGCATTAATTGATATTATGTGTTTATGATTAAATTTACATTTACGTTTACTCATATGTGGTTATGCACCTTTTTATAACCAAAATAACAAATTCGTTCAAATGTTTTCATAAGATTCACTCGCCAACTTTTGTTGACCCAAAAAACCCTATTTTTACACATGATACAGGTGATCAGTTGAGAAAAAAACACGTAGGATGGCCTAGAAGAATAAACAAGTTAATGCTTTGGAATGGACATTTAGTTTTGTTTCCCTTTGTAATTGTATGATTTTTGTTTAATACTTTAGTTTGTAATGAAAATGTATTTGAACATGTTATGCTTGTATGTCTATTGTAACTTCTTCTTTAAAGAGAAATAATAAATATGAAACTTTATAGTAAATGTCATGAGCTTTGATGAAAACCCAATCATGCCCCGACTACCATTTCCGCTGCGGGTCAGGGTTTGACAGTGACTTTGTGCTTCGTACGAGTGAGTCGTATTACTCGTACGAGTGGTAACATCTCACTCGTACGAATGACTCTTTGTACGAGTGACGACATGCTTCGTTCGCACGAGCTGTCATGTCTATAAATAGGTGTTGTGTGTTCATTGTTTGTTAAGTTTTGGAAGTTCCCTTAGGGGAAATACTGGTGGATTCTCTCCAGGAACTCCGCCAGCCAGTCAAGATGTATACTCTTTCGGTATGAATGAATGAATTGAAAAGCTTCTGTTGATTCTGTGCCTACATGTCTATTTCGTTCTACCCAATCTGTTCTATCCCAAAGCTTCCGTCTAGAACCGCCGCCAACCACAGGACCACAACTGGTATCAGAACTACGGTACCGATTCATTCAATCTAAAAGTTGATGAATCACCTACGCTGATGAATTTTGGATGTATGAGGGGTTTTAGACGTAAAACATCAAATAAACGGACAATCCACGGACATAACGTAAAATTGAAACTATAGGATTGTTAGAAACTAACGTTCAACCAGATGTATGCAAAAATCATGTCGAAATTCAGAGAAATGAAGATTCAGATCGAAAAGACGTAATCAGTTTCGTCTGTACGAGTCAGACTCTCGCTTGTACGAGTGACAATTGGTCACTCGCACGAAGTTCCATTCGTATAGAGCACCACTCGTACGAAGCACCACACGTACAAAGTCTAGCTCGTACGAAGTGGTGACAAAAAAGGGCATTTTTTTCGTATTGACGAGACGGGTGTCCAAAAAGAATTTGGTGATTACAATTTTTTTCGAGATTTTAATGTCTAATTCGGGCTGTTCGGAGACACCATCTAGAGCTTCAACGTATAGATTTGTTGATACGATCACAAAGGGATGAAGATTTTTGGATAGTCACTGATACCTGAGCAAAATGTTGATCATCTGGTGTAGTGATTATTAATGGGCCTCAATGTTTAGTCAGCATTTGATCAAAACTACAATTTTGGGAAATTTTCCACAAAATTTGAGTGCCATATGATGCAGTTGCACCATAATCTTCATTCCCATAAGACGTCAGAATTTTCAAAAATGAAGGGGAATAAAAATTTTCACGTATATTTTAAAATTCTGGCATTTTTGAAATTCGTGATGCTGCAACAGTATCCGGGTGGTTCAGACTGCAGATTATCTGGGAATCATAGAGGATCGAAGATTCATTAGAGATGAGATAACATTTATGTCTATTCACCAAATAGACTCTACATTTAGAATGTGTGATCGAAGAATGTTCAGAATTTTCAGATCATGATACAGATTGATGCTCAAGGGCTAACCAAGTGATCCCCGATGTGGAAGCGGAAGCACACACGACTGCCTATCATTAACTCTGCATTGCAAATGAACTGTTTTTCGGTGATCGCCAGGAAACGGGGATGTCTTTAGTTTCAGTGCCCCATTCCAGCGGAGATAGCTATACATCTGTTATTGTGACTAAAAGGAAGAATGTGATTCTGATTGCCGAAGATTTTTGCTGATCGAGAAGATAGTTTGTTTCTGATGATTTGCTGATCGAGAAGATTTTTGCGGATATTTATTGATTTGAAGTTTTTCGGTGTGGTATTTCAAAGTTTCTATCAATTCCGGTTGGGTTTTGAAGATCGGAGGATCGAGCATCAGGTGAGTGTGCTAAACCAATGCGGATATGCTTAACGTCGAAACGGAGAAGCTGCATTGTTTAATTTCAAGTTGGTGATTATTCGAGAAAATTTGTAGATCAAGCAAATCAGAGGAGGTTCTGAACCGTGCAAACAATGACCTGACGATTAATTTCTGGAGAAAATTACTTCAGGGGGAATGTTGCTTAAACGTAGATAATGCAAACCCGGATCTTCAATCAAGGGGAATTACGACATCAACAGATACCCGATTGAAGTTGCAGAATATTCAAACATAGCTCTCAGATTTCAAGTTCAAGCTTTGACAACGTCCAAGGGGGAAATTGTTGATGCACTTTGTGGCCGTCACTGTGCAAATAGGCTAGAAAGAGTGTGTATTGAATATTGTATAGATTAGATACGAACACATGACCCAAGTGCGAACAAGTACTGACTCGTATGAGTGACATGCGCCTCATACGAGTGACTTTGTGCTTCGTACGAGTGACTCTTGTTACTCGTACGAGTGGTAACATCTCACTCGTATGAATGACTCTTCGTACGAGTGACAACATGCTTGGTTCCCACGAGCTGTCATGTCTATAAATAGGTGTTGTGTGTTCATTGTTTGTCAAGTTTTGGAAGTTCCCTTAGGGGAAAAGCTAGCGGATTCTCTCCAGGAACTCCACCAGCCAGTCAAGATGTATACTCTTTCAGTATGAATGAATGAATTGAAAAGCTTCCGCTGATTCTATGCCTACATGTCTATTTTGTTCTGCGGAGTCTATTCTATCCCCAAAGCTTCCGTCTAAAACCGCCGCCGACCACGGGACCACAGGTACATATTTGACCACATCCTTATCAGCACAACAGCTGATGTCTATAATCGCTTCCATCTCATCAAGCCATTTCAAGGCTTCTATTGCTCCTTTTTCCCCATTAAAATCCGGGGTTTACAGGAGACGAAATATTTGTAGGTACATCCGTCTTTAGAAGAGCGGGACCTATCAGCAAATTCTAATTTCTTTGGTTCACTCTTCGCGTTCGAAGAGTGAACAGAGCTCTCCTTATGAACTGAGGATGGTGCGATTGATAATGATCTGGAGTGAGTAGCACCGACTCCCTAAGTTTCTCTATTGCCTTTTCCATGGCCTTTCCAACAGCTGCATCTATGCGAGCTTGGAAGTCATCGTTGTTAATGGCTATATTTTCAGCTTTGTTAGAGCTAATTTCTCGGTGGCTACTTTGTGCCTTGTCCGAGTTTACCATTTCGCAGCTTTGGCTCTAAACATCAAATAAAACTTCTCTTAGCCATGGTATAACAACCATACTGGCTTTAAACATTGTATATAACAATCCATCGCCCATTTAAGCTAGTGTGAATAACATCACAACTCTTAGGCTTATTATATCTATATTTGGCCTAGGTCTTAATAAGACCATCAAAGACAAATTACAATCTGGACATAGTCCATATATTATTAGAGAGTGGATCTTAATGTCACAACTATCATTGTCATAATTAGACAATTGCATGTAGCTCATGGTGTATCGCCTCATTTTTTCGTACTTTCCTTAATTAGAAAGTGTAACCGTATTTCTATTTATGGAAACTTGTATTCGTATCGCATTCATATTTCATTTCCCAATCTTATAATCCAAGACTTTGATTGTAATAAAATCATACCTGATACATACTTGCCTTACATGCATTTAATTGTTAAAGACGTGTTTACATACAAACTGATACTTGTTATACGTGCAAATACTCATACGTTCATATTTGATACCTAAAATATACTTACATATGCATTATACACTTGAAAACATGCGAAAATATCAAGTTTTACCATGAAATGAAAGATAAACTAAGTTTTAGGACTAAAAATAGCATAATCAGAGAAAGTTGTTTCTAGCTCATGGATTGGGCAAAAGTGTGTTTGTTGGATTGTGTTTCTTGCGTTTAATACTCACCTAACTCAACCCCCAAACCTCAACTATAAATACCCCACTCTCCTTCACTCTCAACTCACACCTAAATCTTATTTTCTCTTCTCTAAAAGCTCTAAAGAGCTCTCTTCTTCTCTCAAAGATCAAAGCTCCTAAAAAGTGAGTTCTAACTCACCTCTCTCTTGTGATCTTTCCTTTTTCTTACTACTTGGAAATACCTTTGGAATGTTTCCATAAGTCTTCCATGGACGACTAGCTTGGAACATCACCATGTCTAAGGTCCCAAGGATAACGACTTCTTTTTGTTTTATTAGGGTTTTACCGACAAGTGTTGTATCCTTCCAAGCTTGTTCTCGAAACAAGACTTGAGTTGGTAGAGTGTGATCACTTGGAAGCCTTGGCGATCCTAAACTTCGATCCACCACCTCACTTGATGTTTTCATTTACTTTTTGTCTTTTACTTATATGTTCAAACGTACTCATGACCATCCTTGTCGTCCTTGTGACGACGTGTGCATTGGTATACTATACGAGAGGTTTTAAAAGGAAGGTTCTCCTCCTACCTCCATGCATGACTTCTATGAAATTACATGATGTTTATGAATTACTGATTGTTAATTATATATAATATTATATATATATATATATGTTATATATATATATATATATATATATATATATATGAATACTAACCGAACTCTTGATGGTAATCAAATGATTATTCGTCACGGTACTAGGTTCCATCACCTAAGTACTTAATCTCTCATTACGATTCTAATGGGTATCCTAACCCATGAAAACACATCAACCCAATGGGTCTTATAGTGTCAAAAACGAGTATTAAGTCTAAGTGATTACTTTCTCGTATAAACTACTTTATTGCTTTTGATTCCTGAATCCTCCATTATCGTTCGAATACTTACCAACCTAAGTTCTCCTCTTGTAGGATAACTCGGTGCTCATCCCACCCGTCAACCCACTTCTCGAACTCGTCAAGTTTGAAGACTACGCAAAACCATGAGTACACTCAACCCACTTTTCGTTTACAACACTTTTTGGGTGTAACATGTTTACTTATACCAAAACCACGACACTTAAACTTTATGAAATGCACAAACAATCCTATACACATGAATACTTGATACGATTGCGTGATGCTTATATCTTGGACATTGTTTATGTAATACTTTAGTCATTAACTTGTTTTAAGCCTTCCTTTAACATGTATAGCGCTATAGGAAGTCACGCATCCCCCTCAATCGCATAAACTTGAGGCCATGTTAAAACAACGTGTATGCGTTAAGGGTTTGGCTAGTAGTATTGCATGCCTTGTATATGCTGTCGTAAAATCATAGTTGCCATGAGGTTTCGTTTTAAACGTTAATCGTATACGTATATTATGCTTAAAACTTGTGTACTGGCCTTTACTTTTGCATTGAATTGTATTTTAAAACATGTTAAAGGTTGATGAAGAGGATGCTATGAAATCAAATAGCAAGGACTTAGATATACACAAGTAGACGTTTAGGCTAAATTTGTTTACTATGTTATTTGTAATTTGCTTCAATGTTGTACTTGACAATCGTTATTGAAATGAAATTCGGATTTAATTAAACATTGTCATTATTAGCATTGTGAGCAATGAGCAATCTATTTCGTCTCACTCTGATGTTTCCGCCATCGGTTGGGGTGTGACACATAGGCTTGTCACTAATGGACATAATAATATGGCACGTTGGCCTGTCACGTTGGACATATCATATGGCGCATTGGCCTGTCACTTTGGACATATCATATGGCACGTTGGCCTACATCACTAACAAATGTAATTTATGGCAAGTTGGCATATATCATAACAAATGTAATTTATGGCACGTTGGCCTACATCATAATAGATGTAAGTTATGGCACGTTGGCCTACATCATAACAGATGTAATTTATGGCATGTTGGCCAACATCATAACAGATGTAATTTATGGCACGTTGGCCTATCAATTGTCATCACATTGATGACTTTAGCGGGATCACATTGATCACAAAGGCTATATAATAGGTCTTAGGACGCAGTCCTTTTACCTAGAGGGCTAGTGTGGTTCCTCAAGTCACACTACCAGGAGTATGGACATTCCTTAATTTAACATAAGAGTACCTTAATGATTGATTAATGGTCCCGGTCACGTTGGACCTTAATGACCTTGGAGGCTTGAACCTAGTTCACCACATCTGGATAGAACGATAACTTCCCTTAACTATCCTGATAGAAGACCTTTTATTCTTAACTATCATTTCTTGGCCAATGTGTGGTCTGTGCCACTTGGCATAATCAAATCCATTAAGGTCTTTTGGAATTATATAGCAGAGCATAAATTTCGAGTAAAATCGAGACACTCGTTTGAAGTGGATGAATACATACATATATAATTCCAAAAACACTTTAAATTCCAATAGAAATTACAATACTAGAAACAAATGAAATAAACTGACCATGCAAGGACTAAAGAAATAAAAATGTCCATGTAGGGACTAAAGAAATAACATTGTCCTCGTAGGGACTAACATATATTAGAAGAGATTTCACACGTCCTTCTTTCCCTTAACCAACTTGGAGAGTTTCTTGAAGAACTTGTTCGTCTTCTTCTCTGTTTTCTCCGCTTGTTGTTGAATTTCTTCATTTGTTCTAAGGCCTCATTGATGGCCTCAAGTGGCGGTGGAGGTTGTGGTATAATAGTATACTGGTATCCATAACTTGGATATCCAGTAGGTGGATAAGCAGGTGGGAAAGGAGACGGGTAAAGTGCGTTATGCATGACCGCTTGCATGTAAAGGTCATGCGATAATGCTTGGTAATCAACAGGTGTAGATGGATTAAAAGGATCAAATCCAGACATATCCGGATATGTTGGGATAGGGTTATTATAACCCGATGGTGGTGGTGTTGGTTCCACCACAGGTGACACATTAGAGGGTCCACCTATTTGTGGGTCCTCGTGAATAGTAGAGTAAGGTTTGGGCAAAGGTGGCAGCGATCCCGATCGTTGGCCCGCACGTACCGACATGCATGCTCCTCTTTTCCTCCTTGGCGGTTTAGGTGGCGATTGGGGTTATACCACCGGTTCCATGTGCACATCTTCTTGCACGGGAGGTGGTTGGGAATGGTGGGAAGGAGTGTTAGCGAAAGTAAATTGGTTCCAATATTGATCCCACTCATTAGGACCTTGGTATGGCAATCCAGCATAAGAATTCGAATCGCTTGAGATTTCTATGGGATGCGTGTGTTATCCTGACGGTGGCATCTCCGGGTAAAGGTCCTTGTCCATGGGATTTGGTTGGTCTAATTGGTTTTGGTCTGCTGGGGGTGTGTTGAAGTATTGGTTAGGGTTAAATTCATCATGATAAGAATGATGGGAATGGTGGGAGTGGTGTGAATGAGGTGAATGGTATGAGTGATAAGAGTTTTGAGTATGAGAAGGTGAATGTTGCAACAATGGCCATGAATCTCCTGAATCCTCATAGGGGTTCGGGTGATGGGGATGTGAAGGGATGTGTCCTGACGGTCCTCCCCTCATTGGTCCTTTACCTCTTCCTCTTACTCTTGGCGGCATTTTCATGTTAAAAATCAATTCAAAAAAATACTAATAACTTAATAATGAAATGAGTAATCCTAGGTCAATGCCTAGACTCGGAAGTCTAAAGAATGTGCTTGTGTAAGTTTGAGATTAAACATAAAAGGCTAGTGTTTATTCTCTCAAATGTTAGCTCTGATACCAACCTGTCAAACCCCGGCTTTCCACAGCCAGTCCAAACACCAGTGGGCCCGGGTGGGGAATATCGTGACGTAAGTTGATAACATCATAGACAATTAAACACAGCACAGCGAAAGCATTGGATTTAAATTACTATTACAAACAAAATGTTCGAATATAAAATAATATACATAAAACAGACTTTGGCAAGATCTAGGATTTGCAAGATCCTCTTATCACTACCGAGCACTTCCAGCCTATTTTCGTATTGTACCTGTATGCTTAGTCTTTTGAAAATACGTTAGCTTTCGCTGGTACACCAAACTGACTCATTTGAAAACATTTAAAAATAGTGTTAAGTGCATATCAGCACAAAATCTTTTTTAACTTGGGAAAGTTGACGTTGCAACCTTGTTAACATATTCACATGTTTGTCCATACATACAGGGCCTAGTGTGAAAACCGAGACATGATTAACTACACACCACTTATGAACTCACAAAGGAGTTATCCCCAATGACATGGGTAGTTGCATTTGAGCGTCTGTCGGGTGTATGCCTACACACTGCGCTAAGGTCGTGGCCATTATCTAATGTAATGAGCCGAGGATATCAAGGACACGGTAGTTAACCACCGATGTTTAAGTTATCAAACAAAACTAATTAAAATAGAATATGCGGATTTACTAGCCACAGTCCAGCATTCGATTGATCCCATTTCCGACCAAGTGGTAATAGTTTACCGTAACCCAAGCCCGTATAGGGGAAATAAGTCGAGAGTATTTACTGGAGCTAGTCTTCGTTTAAACACAAGATTTATTAACTCAGCCGTACACAAAAGCACTAAGTGTAGATAGCATTTACCGGAATTTCTCTAGTCTGGATTATGACATAAGCTAACCAATTAAATACTGACGGTCTTTCTTAAGTTGTAGACTTAGACCGACTAGCGTACATGATCAAAACGTATAACGCTAGATTAATCGATGATCGGATAGAATGTAGTTTAATCCCCACAAGTACTTTGACTTGTGTAATATGGATAAACTATAAACATTATGGATTTTGAGACTTGAATGACAAGGTTAGACCCGTTTCGGTTAATTTTCGTAAACTAGTTACATATGCTTAACCGTACGAATATCAGCGATATCGGGTAACCGGATAAGTCATGGACAAGTTCTATATGCCATTATACTTTAAACAAGTTGTAATATCGGTAGGATATCAACTTATATGCCCGTTAATGTTTTAAAATGATATTATGCCTCATATGGGCATTTTGGTAATTTCATACCTTATAAAAGGAACTTGAATATAATTTAATGTTATAACCATAAGCATTCTGGAAAAATAACTTGTTTATGATATAATATCAGTAGGATATCAATTATATGTGTAATTTATCTTTTATGACTAAACTACGCACCAAAGGGGCATTTTGGTCATTTACACATAGTTAATAAATTATTTGGGATTCTGAGTTTATATCATGTACCTACTGTAAAAATACTTAAAATAAGTTTTAAAATCAGTAGGTAACAAGTCTTGGTTGGTAAATATGGTTTAAAACCATATTATGCGTCGAAACGACGCTTATGTCGTAAAATGACGGTTTATGCGATAATTAATGAAAACTGATGTTAAGGTCAGGTTAACATGTCTTAGATATGTTAATTAATATAACATACTAATAGGTAAAAGATTTACTTTGAAAAGATGTGATTGAAACCGTTTTATAAGGATTTGTCTTAAATATGTTATTTAATATGACATACCACAAGAGCTTTGTCGTCATTTATCGACATAATACTAGGACTTGTTCATAAACTCAGTTTATAATTTGGTTTGACATCCCAAATAATCCTACTTATAATATTTCATCAGTAGGAATCTCATTTTCAAGTTCGTTATCATTTAAACATTTTTTTATGCAAAAAGAGCATTTTAGTCAAAATGGTATAATTACAGAACTTGCGCATAAACTTAGATTCTGATTATGATCATGTAATATAATCTCATAGGGTTATACTACATTATATTACGATCATTATGCAACTTTAGATCAGTAGCTAACTAATCTAAATCGGGTCAGAATCGAAAGTCAAGGCAGAAGTCAAACTTCGCGACTTCCGGTTGCGAACCGACCATAGGAATGAAATTTACGAGCCGAACATGTTCATACATCTTCTAATAATTATTACAACTTGTTTAAGTATCAAAACAGGTTTTATAACATATATAAGATCAAATTATAACAATTCCAAAAAATGGCTTGATTCACTTTTTATAATAACTTTGACGTGTCAATTGGTCTAGCAAACGTGATCTTCAGGAGGTGCCCTTTATAGGGACTAACACCTACCTTATTACAATCACTTAGCCATGTTCGTTATGAACAATGGCTGGACCATAATGGTCTTAACCGAAAGTCAAGGGTTTTCCGTAAAACGCTTGACTTTTGGCTATAAAAGCCCAAAAACGAAAATGCAAGAGGAAGGAACACTTACATGTGGTTCCTAGGATGCAATAGAACTAAGTAGGATACTCCTTTCAGTTAGGAACTTCCAGATGAGGGAGATGGAGTTGTGAATGAGAAAGGTGCAAGTTCAAATGGTGAACCTTGCACCTATTTATAGTTGGAGAGCTTGAAGGAGGTGATGCCAGGTGTTAAGGGGTGTAAGAGGGAGCTTACAAGTGTCTAAAATGTGGCATATCAGTTTGGAGACCATGGTTTCGAATCAAATGGTTTTTGGCAATTTGTGTGGAGGCCAAGCAAATTTTCCGCAGACACAGGCTCTCGCGCCCTGCGTGAGACCCAGTCCTTGTCTCTCACGCCACCTCATGGCCAGAATCAAAGTTTGACACTTTTAGCCCCTCAACTTATAAAACCTTCTAAAACACCTTTTTAGCATATTTATCCCTCCGTAACCAATATTTGGCATACTCGGGAGTATGCCCGGACATTACCGAGCTCTCGATTCGTTAAAAGGTCACTCAGAGGTATAAATAAACATGTTGACACTTTTAACCCCTCCATTTTCCAACTTTCACATATTTACGGATTTAATCCCTCTCGTCCAACAAATGGGACATATGAGAGTTAGGACTTCGTAAAAGATCACTCAAAGGCCCACTATAAGCATGTTGACTCTTATGTCACTCAGAGGCTAGGCATGTTGACATATCAGTCACTCAGAGGCCAAGTTTAAGCATGCTGACATATCAGTCACTCAGAGGCTATTGTTTATACATGTTGACATCAGACAGTCACTCAGAGGCTCAGTTTGAGCATGTTGACACCTTTAGTCCTTATTAGTCTTTATTAGACTAAAATAAAAATACAACACGTGTCAGTATACTATTGGACACGATTTTACGAGGTGTTACATGGCTCCACCATCTCCCCTATTCGTGTGTTTTCCAACAGTAATTGCCCTACCTTCTCCCCTATTCGTCTTTTTTTCCAACAGTGATACTACCATGACAAAACCTGTTGATAAGGGGTCATCCTCTTAATCGTCCAACCATACCTTATATCAGCCTATTCGATCACTAATATCCAATCCAAAATTCGTACCCTTGATGGCACAAAGGTTACCTATTCATCGTGGGTTAAATTATTCAAGTTCCATGCCATCGCATACAAGGTTTTAGATCACCTTGATGATACCCCAACGCCGGCATCCACGGATCCCAACTATGATGTGTGGAAAGAACTCCATGTACTTGTGTCTCAGTGGATTTACATTACAGTGTTTGATGACCTTCTCACTCGAATCCACGACACCGAATCCACAGCCCAGGAAACCTGGCTCAAACTTGAGAAGATCTTTCTCAGTAACAAGCAAGCCAAGGCACCCACTTTAGACACCAGATTTGTCAATTTAACGCTTGTTGCATGCACTTCTGTTGAAAATTACTGTCAACAACTCAAAGAAAGTGTCAATAAAGTTGCTAATGTTGATCAACCAGTCATCGATAAATGACTGGTGTTACAGTTGGTACGTGGACTCTCCACGGAATTTGACACTGCTACCCAGTTGATACACTCACAGGCAGCCGTTTGGGATCTTGCTAGAACAATGTTACATGATGAAGTTTTACATCAGGAGGCAAGAAACAGAAGTCGTCCTCGGTTTTGGTTGCACCCGTGGCCCCTATATCATAACCGAACCAAAACCTCACCAATAGGCAACAATCGGCCGACCCTAATTCGAATCAATTTCAATCTTACCGGAGCCAGGGACGGGGACATGGTCAAAAATACCGGGGTCGTGGCCGAGGAAGCAGAGGATCATCAGGAAACAATTGGGCTTTTCAACGCTCATCGGGCCAACAATCATATCCTCAATGGGCTTGGTGGAACACCCCACCATGCCATTACCCTACATAAACATCATGGCGGCCCAACCATGCCAGCCCATATCCACCACCGAACTCAGCTCCATCGGCCTACTATGCTGGTTACCCAAACCCAATACCTTACGGCCCGATACCGGCTCCTCAGGCCCCTACCTTTGCAACTGGTCTGGATGCTTTGAATCCTTCTGATTTAAGTGCGGCTTTCAATACCTTGCAACTCAATTACACTGATCCTAATACAATCATGGACACAGGGGCTGAAGGACATGTCACTAACAACCGAGGTATGATTCACCAACTCAATTCATCTACTGTAAATACTAAACTTATGGTTAGCAATGGACAATTTTTACCAATTGAGGGATCCGGTACCGGCTTCATTCCAATCCAAAACTGTACCTTCATTTTACCCAATATTCTTCATGTCCAAAAATTATCAAAAACCTTTTATCGGTTCGCCAAATTATCAAAACCCTTTTATTGGTTTTGCCATTCTTGTCATTTATCAAATAGTAATTGCTTGCCTTTTTATGAATCTAATTCCTTTACGTTTACTCCCTTTGATATCATACATTGTGATTTATGGATGTCTCGTATTCTGAGTAAAACTGGATATAAATATTACATAGTGTTAATTGATAATTTTTCCCACTTTGTTTGGGTTTATCCGCTTAAGTAACAAATATGAGACATTTCCCACATTTGTCAAATTCCATCGTATGATAGCCAGTCAATTTAATCGTCTCATAAAAACCTTTCAATGTGATTTGGGGGGGCGGGGGATTTGATAATAATTCATTCAAATATTTTGCTCAACAAAATGGTTTTTCGTTTCGTTTTTCCTACCCCCAAACGTCATCACAGAACAGTCGTGCGCAGCGAATGATACGTCGCCTTAACGATATCATTCGCT
This sequence comes from Scalesia atractyloides, assembly GCA_947069175.1. NCBI lineage: Eukaryota > Viridiplantae > Streptophyta > Magnoliopsida > Asterales > Asteraceae > Scalesia > Scalesia atractyloides. Next base: position 20,100,809 of record CAMTDV010000028.1, on the reverse strand, counting down.
CCTTGCCAATTCATGCCAATTTTCCTCCCATGTTTTGGGTGGAAGCCCTTCATACCGCCACCCACCTACACAATATTACCCACAATACGATTAAACTTCTTTACTCCCACTTTCGCGCTATACCTTCGCCATCCGACATACAATCATCTTCGTGTTTTTGGGAGTGCCTATTATCCTAATATCTCCGGCACAACGACACAAACTACATACACTGTCTGTTTGTTGTATCTTCCTCGGATATCCTTGGACTTTCGAGGTGACCGGTGTTTCGCCCAACCACTGGGAAGGTCATAATCTCTCGGCATGTTAAGTTTGACGAGACTACCTTTCCATTCACCATACCCAACTCACCATCCTCCTATAGCTTTCTCGATGATACCATTCTTCCAGGTTTTTCGTTTTCACCTCCACCTCCGCTGCCGAAACCCATTCTACAGCCCCCTCACCATTTCCAATCGTTTATACACGTTGAACACGACATACGCTTGCTGATTCAGCAGCCCCTACGGGTGCCTCTGCAGCCCCTACGATGACATCACCAACCCCCCTACGGTTGTCTCAGCAGCCTCGCAGCTACACACCCATCTCGGATTGCTGCAGCAAGTCCTACAGCTGCATCCACAGCCCTTATCCAGCCGTTGCGATCCTCCTCAGCGTCTAATATCCGTCCTATGATAACACGATCCAAAGCCAAACACACTCTCCTCTCAACTACCATTTCGCTAGCGCCGAACTCTTACACCAAAGCTTTCGACCCTCACTGGTTAAGTGCCATGCAAGTCGAATTTCGTGCTTTATAGGAAAATGGAACTTGGGAATTGGTACCTCGGCCGATTGACCGACCGATTATATGTTGTATGTGGTTGTTTCGCCACAAATTTAATTCGGATGGATCCCTATAGCGATATAAAGCACAACTGGTCATTAAAGGTAAGTCATAGACCTTTGGGGTTGATTGTGAGGATATCTTTAGCCCGGTTGTCAAACCGGCTAATATCAGGATAGTACTATCGATTGCGGTGTCTCGTTCTTGGCCTCTCCACCAACTGGATGTCAAGAATGCTTTTTTTACACGGTGATTTGAACGAGACAATTTTTATGCATCAACCACCGGGATTTGTGGATCGGCTTTTTCCTAATTTTGTTTGTAGGCTCCCCGTGCGTGGTACACATGATTCGCCAACTACATTTTAATGCATTGTTTTAAAAGCAGTGTGTGTGATAATTCTTTAGTTATTTATACACGAGGTTCTCATACGGCTTATTTACTGTTGTATGTGGATGATATTGTTCTTACAGCATCTTCAGATGATGTGCTACAGGATATTATTCGTACACTATCACGAGAATTCGTTATGACCGATCTGGGCCCATTACATCATTTCTTGGGAATAAAAGTCACTCGGGATTCAAAAATTATTTTTAGATCAGACTCAATATGCCAAAGATATAATCTCACGGGCTTCTATGGCCTCTTGTAAGCCATGAACCACACCGGTTGACTTATCAGCCAAACTTAGTGCCACAGATGGGCCCTTATTTCATGATCTTATGTTGTATCGCAGTTTGGCTGGTGCCTTGTAATACTTTACATTCACGAGTCCGAATATTTCATATGTTGTTCAGCAGGTGTGCTTATTCATGCATGAACCTCATCATCCTCACTTTGCTTTTCTGAAGCGTATACTACGGTAGGTTATGGTTGATTATGGCATCCACATTACAAGGTCGAACACTCATTCCTTGATTGCTTATTTAGATGCTGATTGGGGTGGCTGTCCTGATTCTTGGTGATCTACTAGTGGTTATTGTGTATTTCTTGGGGACAATTTAATCTCTTGGTCCTCTAAGTGTCAGCCAACGATATCTCGTTCCTGCGCAGAAGCCGAGTATCAAGGTGTTGCGAATGCAGTTACTGAAGCAACTTGCAGTAAAAATTTGTTACTCGAATTACAAGTTCCCATTCGTCAGGCTTCCGTAGTTTATTCTGACAATGTATCCGCTATGTACTTATCTGATAATCCGGTTCAACATCAGTGCACCAAACATATTGAAATTGATATTCACTCAGTTAGGGAAAAGGTGTGCCTTGGTCATATACGAGTTCTTCACATACCATCCTCTCTTTAATATGCTGACATTTTCACGAAAGGGCTTCGTCAACATTTGTTACAGTCTTTTCGTTACAGCTTGAGCGTCTGTCCTCCTCCCACTCAAACTGTGGGGAGGCTTAGCCGATAATTATTAAAGTGTATTTATGGAATTGGTTTATAATGTAATTAAATATTGATTACGAACCCTGATTTAGTGGTAGGGTTTGTTTGTATTTTCCCCTATATAAAGGGCACCGTTTATTAATGAGAATTCATTCAGATTTTACATAATACAAAAACTTTCATGTACTTCGCTAGGACTTAATACCTTGTTAATGCCCAATTTATTAATAATATCTTTTGTTAAAGTTATAATTGGCTACTTCCTACTTATGATTAAATAGCGAATGTCGATACCGGACATTGATTATGAACGAACAACATTTGTATTGGTAACATTGTTGTTGGAGCCGAAATCGAAATTTATTTTTATGATTGATATCCTGTTGAGCTCCCACTGTAACAAACAAACATTTCCACTGGTTTAAATTAACATAAAATATATGTTAGAGATTATAATTCAATATCTAAATTTATAAATTATGGAATTTCATTTTTCTATTTTGAACATGTTTAACGAAATCAAACAATTTAAATATATTTATTACTAGTAATAATTTATTATACATTTTTAAATTGTTTATTAACTAACTTAAAAAATTGTTTATTAACTAACTTAAACATTGATAAATTAATAATAAATTATTATACACTTTTAAAATGTTTATTAACTAATTAACTTAAACATTGATAAAAAAATTATATTCCTTTCTATAGTATAGTTTTGAGATTTTATTATAATTGAGTTTAATTTTTTACTTATATTAACCTACTTTTAAAAATTTTGATTTTCATTCTAAGTTTTAAACTATATTTGTTACACTGTTTTACAAAAAAAACATATTATTATAATTTATATACTATCATTAGCAACTACTTTATGCAATTGCTTGTGTGGTTGCTAATTGTACCGTGTGCATTGTCAATTTTTTTGTGTGCTGAGTCATTACAAGGGAAGTGTCGCTTACAGCTTTGAGGGTCGTGTTCAGAGAGTCTCAACAACAACAACATCGGGTCACCATCACATCCGATTCTTTATATTTTTTTGTGTATTAGAAGCGTCGGGAGGTACGACCACGTATAGTTTAAGGGTTGTTCAAATTGTTTGACGCTCGAAAGTTGTTCGATGCTGGACCGAAAAATGTTCTAAATTTGCTCGTTCGATTAAGCTCGATTGAATAGGGCACTTAGTTCGGATCGGCTCAGTTGTAAATGAACCGAGCACAAGAAAAGATCCGCTCAGTTCGGTTCGGCTCGATTGGCCTGATTTATCTTTTAATATATATATATATTTAATTTATATATACAGGCTAAGAGTTGGCTATAAAGTCCAAATTTGCTAAAAAGTGTAAAAAGTCATAAAACACCAAAACGTTAATCATAAAACACACAAAAAAACCCACAAATTACAAAATGAAGGTTACTAAAACCTCATATATGTGGGTTGTGTTTTTTGTTTTGGATGATATGACTCTGATTTCAGATGACAAACATTATTTTGTTTTATGTTGATTAACATGTTGTGTTTTATATTCATAGTTCTTTGATTGTGAGTTTGAAGTTTTTATGGACTATTATGGTTTGAATATGGTGTTTTAGTAATCTTCACTCTTTTATTTGTGGGTTTTAGGTGGGTTTTATGGCTGAAATTATCGTATTCTATGACTTTTTACACTTTTTAGGAAACTTGGACTTTGTAGCCGGACCTCACCCTATACATACATACATACATACATACATACATACATACATGCCTGCATGCATGCATACATACATACATACATACATACATCATCTATATATATATAGGTTCCTATAATATAACATGTAGGCATAATGTTTTGGGTTGTTTTAGCAATAAAAATATCAAACATAACAATTTAAGACACAATGCAATAAATCCTAGGCTTAGAGCTTAAAACACCATGCCAAAAACCTTATGTTGTGTGTTTTAAGCGTTAAGCAGTGTGTTTTAAATTTCATGCCTATAATACATTACATTGTGTTTTAAATTATTATGTTTGGTGTTTTTCTTGCCAAAACAACCCAAAAATCATGACTAACTCCAAAACATGATGCCTACATATCAATTCCTATGCCTTCTCACATTCTTACGAAAAAGGTCCCTTTTACAGGAACCTCGCCGTATACACACAAACACAAAACACACACAAAATATATTGAAGGCCGATAAAGCCCATTTAATTATAGAATTGAAGGCCGATAACAATCCACTGTCTAATAATCTAATGTCCTAATTGAGTCAAAACACTGAAATGTGAAGCGTTAATTGATACTTAAGTGTTAACCTGCCATTCAATTTAGAAGTACATAGTCCTAGTTAAAACCACACATTGAACATCATTATTCAAATTCTCCATCGCCAAGACTCCAACTCCCAAGGGTCTTGCTTCAATCGGTTCATTCGATTTCGAACTTCTGATAGAATAAGGGTTTGTTTCCATCGATCGACGATTCATCTTTCCGCTCAGATGATCTCGATATAACTAGTTGAGTGTTTTTTCTATTCTTTGTTATTTGTTAAATTTATACTTCTGTTCTAATTGGACGAAACATTAGGGACGAAAACTACACTTTACTCTAAAAACTAACACTCCTATCATCACTTTCCTATTTGTTCTGCGACGCTCGATACTCGCTCGACGTACGGTCGTAAGATGCCTGGATCGAAAGACTCTCGTTCGAGTTTGGCTCGGTTGAAATACGCTCTGTTGGGTTCGGTTTGTAAACGAACGAAGCACGAGCAAAGGTCCGATCGGTTTAGTTTGACTCGTGAACAGCCCTAGCGTAGTTCGACGATGCTAACGATGGCCCTTATTCCTAGCGGCGATGAGTGATTTCTACATCTCCTGCATCACCCATTCATTCTGGTGTTGTTCTCTGCCATCTATTTTCTCCAAAGCCTAGTTTTATTTTTGTTGCAAACGTGAACAAAGAGAAGATCTTATGGTAATTTACGAGTAAAATTCTCCATTTATGATTTTCTATAGTTGCATTGTTAGATATTTAATTAACTTTTGAGGTTAATTGTTGAATATTATTTTGTAGAGAAAGAGGAATTGTTGACGGTGAACTGGATACACGTTTGAATTGGGTTTTGTTAATTGTTGATTTAGATATGTGTGGTGTTGTGATTGGTGGTTTTAGCTGTTAAGCTAGATTGGTGGAAAAATTGTAGGCGATTGAAAAGAAAACATTTTGAAATAAATCATACTTGATGATTAATGATTTTGTTTCTAAGATTTGGTCTAAATTGGCTAAATAGCAGTATTCTATAGGGGATAATTTATAACTTTAACTCCAAAATGTTTCTATTGTATTGATTTCTTGTAATTCAATTCGATGATCAAAATCTTTTTCACACAACAGTGTTTATATACAAGACTACGATGTTCAGACACCATTGGACCAGTCGGCAACTACATGCGAAGGGTTTGTGGAGGTTAGAGATTCAATGATTTTTTTTATAGAAAATCAGGCAGTTCGTCCTGGTATACATGTGACATCGTTTAATTTTGGTATCCTTGGTTCGAAGAGCAATGATTTGAGTTTGTATCCTGAAGAACTTTCTGAAGATACCCGAATGAGTTTGTGAAGCTCAACAGAGCGACAAGTGTTAGTAAAGTTTCTTATTAATTCTTATAACATTTAGTTAATAAAACAATCATGCTAAAGAAAAGAAATTGATGATATTGGTTTTTTGTTTTATGCAAGAAAGGTACATCATTCTTGAGGAGGACAACCGGCAGCTTGGAGACGGTTTGTAAGGGGAATTTCACATGTGGAAGATGATGTGGTATGTTTAATCTATGTAAACAATTTGAACTCGGAATCTAGCAATTGTTATAAAGGACTGAATTGAAGAACATATACAAGTAACTAGAATAACATAGGTGTATTTTATCATGTTTTTATTAACACTCACAACAATTGAATAAGGTAGTAGTGGAGAAACCAAATGTGCGAACGTATTTGAACTCAAAATATTGTAACTATAAAAATGACCGATTTGACAAACATATGCAAGTAACTAGCATAAAAGGGTCAAGATATTAGGTGTTTTTTAATGAGATTCTCATTTGCTTTGAAAACAGTTGATTAATGTTAAAGTTATAGTGGAAGAATCAAGAACCTGTTAACTGGGACACTAAATATTGTAACTAGTGCAAAAAAAGAAACAAGGTGATTATTGGTGAATATATATAAATTATTTATAGAACTTTGTCCACATCACTTTATTTCAAACCGGTGACAATCTCATACAACTATATCATAATTTCATCATTCACTTTGAGACTAAGATTAATTCCCTTAAGCTTCCACAAATTGTTATTACAATCTCTAATTGGTACTTGATATTAGCTAAAATGCACATGTTTTTATATAAAATTATGACCATTTTTTAATATATTTTGTTTAATAAATATTCAAAATAGGTAAATTGGTTTTATAACCAAGAATAACAAAGGAAGCAAAATCGGGGGAAAACAGAATAAAATAGAAGAAAATGCCAGACACACCCCAGGCCTTGGATCCGGAAACCACCAGACACCTCCAGAAGCCCATCATGCGAAGATCGGGTGAAGAAAGCCAGACACGCCCCATGATCTGAGCTAGTTAACGAAACATCAAGAGGTATGCTGATCCTAAACACCCCATTTCTATCATTGGTTACTATCTTTTTATTTTCTTTTTGAGCCATTTCTTTTCTTTTCTTTTATTTGTAAACAAAACTCTTACTTTTGGACTCAACTAGATGTTAACAATGACTTGGTACTAAAACTCCTGTATCCTTGAACGACCTCGGTATCTTACCATCACTATATTACACCAACGATGGGTGCGCTTGCCCAACGTGAGTTGTAGTGTGATAGTATTTTATCGTCTCTTTGTCACACCCCGTCTTTACACAGCCAATCCAAACACCGGTGGGGCCGGGTGGGGAATATCGTGTCGTAAGTTGATATCATCATAAACAATTAAACACAGCACAACGGAAGTCTTGGAGTAAAATTACTATTACAAACCAAATGTTCAAAATACAAAATAATATACAGACGGCTCGTAATAGAAGATCAACAGGCGGATCGTAAATTGTACAAAAGTGTATAACAGACTTTGGGCAGATCTAGGATTTGTAAGATCCTCTTATCACTACCGAGCAGCTTCCAGCCTATTTTTCGTATTGTACCTGCAACCTTAGTCTTTTGAAAATACGTCAGCTTTCACTAGTAAATACACCCAACTATCAGGACCGCGGATTGTCCTAGAGACCACGAATAAGATTGTGCAAATCCGTGATCGTCTCAAAGCTGCCCGTGATCGGCAAAAGAGCTATGCTAACAAGAGGCGTAAACCTCTTAAGTTCCAAGTAGGGGACAAAGTCATGCTAAAAGTATCACCTTGGAAAGGTGTAATGAGATATGGAAAGAATGGCAAGCTAAGCCCAATATATATAGGACCATTCGAGGTAATCGAATGTGTCGGCACTGTAGCTTATAAGCTTAAGCTGCCTAAGGAGCTTAGTGGAATTCATGATGTGTTCCACATCAGTAAGAAATGTCTAGCTGATGAATCGCTAGCAATGTCACATCATGATGTGCAAATTGATGAAAAAATGAGGTTCGTTAAGAAACCAATTTTGATTGAGGATCGACAGGTTAAGAAGCTCCGAAGAAAAAAGATACCTATAGTAAAGGTTAAGTGGGATGCCCTTAGAGGTCCCGAATATACATGGGAGGTTGAGTCCACTATGCGACAAAAGTACCCCCATCTTTTTTAATAAAATCTCGAGGTCGAGATTTCTTTTAAGGGGGTGAGGATGTAAAACCTCGTAAAAATCGTGTCCAATAGTATAGTGACACGTGTCGTATTTTATTTTTAGTCTATTAAAGACTAATAAGGACTAAAGGTGTCGTCATGCTCAAACTGAGCCTCTGAGTGACTTTCTGATGTCAACATGCATAAACATTAGCCTCTGAGTGATCGTGGTGTCAACATGCCTAGCCTCTGAGTGATCCTTTACGAAGTCCTAACTCTCATACATGCCACTTGTTGGACGAGAGAGGTTAATTCTGTAAATATGTGAAAGTTAGATAATGGAGGGGTTAAAAGTGTCAACATATTAATTTATACCTCTGAGTGACCTTTTAACGAATCGAGAGCTCGACAACGTATGGGCATACTCCCGGGTACGCCAAATATTGGTTACGGATGGCTAAATATGTTATAAAGGTGTTTTAGGAGGTTTTATAAGTTGATGGGCTAAATGTGACAAAGTTTGAAACTGACCATAGGGCGCTCGTGGGGCGCGGGAGGCAAGGTTCTGGCCTCTCGCGGGGCGCGAGAGGCCTGTGTCTGCAGAAAATTGCCTTGGCCTCCACACATGTTGCCAAAAACCATTTGTTTTGAAACCATGGACTTCCAAACTACTATGCCATGTTTTAGGACACTTGTAAGCTCCCTCTAACACCCCTAACACCTGGAATCACCTCCTTCAAGCTCTCTAACTATAAATAGGTGCAATGCTTCACCATTTGAACTTGCACCTTTCTCATTTCATACTCTATCTCCTTCCTCTGGAAGTTCCTAACTTAAAGGAGCATCCAACTTAGTTCTATTGCATCCTATGAATCACTTGTAAGTGTTCCTTTTGAAACATCTGTCAAAAAACGGATTTACCAAACCCGCTCCGTTTATTAACCGAACAATCAGTTAAAAATTTTGTTGCTTATTTAATGCCCAAATTAATTTTAAGCGATACATAATTGATAAGTATATTGGAAAATATAATTTATATTTGAAAAAGTATTGAAAATAAGAAAATAAAAATAAAATGCAGCTGCCGGGTTTCGAACCCGGGTCAGCCAGCGATTCAAACAAAGATTTAACGCTCAGCCGTTCAACCACTGCGCCACTAGTGTTTCTTGTTAATTAATGGAAACAATTAATTCATATCATAAATATCGAATTCAAATACGACGCGCCCAATTGCAGTCGTCGGAAATCCCTGCGATCTCGCGAGATTGGACGGTTTCTTTTATTCTTAACGTAAACTTTAACTATGACATCGGTTATAACCGACGCATGAACCCGCGACACAAGCTATAACCGCCGGAAAGTTTCTAACCGACGAATCAAGTCGGAAATCGGACAAAATTCATCGATGACCTGCCCTATAAATACTTCCTCGAGCCTCTGCAAGCTTTTTCGCTCAAAACCGCACCTTTACCCGACGTAATTCCACTCGCCGGAAAAGTTCTGCACATCGCCGGAAAATCGAACCCTTCACTTCTGAGCCTTACTGAACCCCCAGAGCTTATACCGAAGTCACCCACATCCATTTCAAGCTTGCTGAAGACTCTCTGCCGCAGGACACACGTCGCCGAAAGTTTCTGCTGTCACCGGAGTTTCGCCGGAGAAACAGAGGAGTCCAGTCGGTATACCTTACGCTTAAATCTTTCATTCTTTTTATATATCTCACCTGTAATTAACCTCAAAACACTAAAGAACATGATTAAAACATCGAACCAGTCGGACTTCCGATTCTGGTTAAATTCAATGAAGAAGACAAAGTTTCAGTTGTGTATATGTATAATTAAAATCAAGTTATAACTCGGGTTAGACACACAGTCCAGCGGTGGACTGTGTGCACATTAAACACGTAAACGTCTCGAGTTCGATACATGTCCCACGCACACTCGCCTTAATAAAAATGCCTTTTTTTACCGAACCGGATTCACTGCTGATATATGTTAAGTTTAATAAAAACCAGAATAATAACCAAGATAGACACACAGTCCAGCGGTGGACTGTGTGAATGTTTAAACACACGTCACGAGTTCGAATCCGGACTACCGCACCGGTCCAGACAATTATCAAACTTTTTATTTAAGGCAGAAACGAAATAAGGTAGTTAGTATATAAGTATAATAAAAATCAGTTTATTTAACAAGTTAGACACACAGTCCACGCGTGGGACTGTGTGTTAACTCAACCCACAGGTCCCGGGTTCGAGACCTGTGGAGCGCATCGGTCCGACTCATTAAATCGTTTTTAAAAATAAATGATTTTCAGTTTAATCTAATTAATATATAAATATAATTAAAAACAGAAATATTTCGGGTTAGACACGTAGCTCAGTTGGTAGAGCTGCGTGCACACGTACGGGAGGTCTGGGGTTCGAGCCTCACCCAGCGCACACATACACACATACGAACCGGTCAAAGTCAACAGTCAATGGTCAACGGTCAACGGTCAAAAAAGTCAACTTTTTTTGTTATTTTTATTTATTTATTTTAATTAAAAATCAATTAAAAATACTTAAAAATAACATTTTTAAGGTTAGAAAATAGCCTTAAACTCCAAAATTACACCCAACGATCCTACTAAAATGGATTAATAAAATCCGTTTACTTACAGAACCATACTGCTATTTATCTAGGTTAGTTTCACTCGTGGTTAAAACCAACTTCGCGTGCATTCAACATTATCAACGAACGCACCCAAGGTGAGTGAATATTACAACTCCCCTTTTTAATTACACGTTTTGGGGTGTGTCATGTGTCATAAAATTAACTCGTTTATTTAAACTTGTGCTATACCATATTGTGATCTAAACTTAGATTGTATACATTGCTTGTAGTTATGTATTTCATTTTGTCTATTTATATGCAATTCATTCATTAGGCCCATCAGTTCCTCGTGTGAGACGAGTTGAGCAACACGTGCCTCAAAACAAATCCATTATTGTTCGTGTGTTTATTATTGAGTTTATATTGTTTGTAGTTATGTATTTCATATTGTCAAGTTTATGCAATTCATTCATTAGGCCCATCAGTTCCTCGTGAGAGACGAGTTGAGAAACGTGTGCCTCTAAACGATCCATTATTGTTCATGTGTGTATTGTTTAATATTAAATTGATTGGTGAATAAGTTTACATCTATTTTTACTCATGTGTGGTTGTGCACTTTATTTTATAATCAATTAAATAAACTTGTTCAAATGTTTTCCATAGGATTCACTCGCCAACTTTTTGTTGATCCAAAAACCTTTTTACACATGATACAGGTGAACAGGGTGAAGCAAGGAAAACATAGGAAATGCCTTAGAAGAAAACAATGAAGCCTAGATTGATATTTAGGACATGATGTAATATTGATTGTAATTTTCCATTAAAGTGTATTAATGAATATGAAACGTTAAAATAAATGTCATGAGCTTTGATGATAACCCAATCATGCCCCGATCACCTTTTCCGCTACGGGTCGGGGTGTGACAGATTGGTATCAGAGCCATGACTATAGGGATATAGGATAGGTTATTAGACCCTTAGAGCCTATACTATAGTTTGCCTAAAATTTTAATTGATTAGGTGGTTACATACAAACTTATGATATTTATTTGTTTCATATTTGTTTATACTTACAGTCAAACATACATACTTATATACACATTTATCATACATATATCAATGTTCATATATTCAATTCATCTTCATATTTTTGTTATTCAAAGATTTTGTTGCAATTTTCAAATCTCATCAAAGTAAGTTCTGCGACGGGCATGTAGTAACTGGAAGGGTACAAGTACCGGTAGTCGGAACGTCCTGTCTAGGTTGGCATTCGTATAAATCCAATATAACGGACCAGTTTGCCTACCTGGGGACTAACGATGAGAGTACGAAGGACCTATTAGGCCAAAGCATGTCACACCAAACATCGTTCGAACTAACCCCACTTTGAGGTGTCACCGTGTCTACACCTGGACACATTCCGAATATCACACGTTATATACATATTTCTCGATTTTCTCCGGGTTTTAGTGTACGTAACCAGGCTAACATATGCGAACCATATGAAAAACCCGGTATTCATGGGGGCCCACATGAATACGAAGGTGAAGTATGGCGGCATGTAGGGCCTAATGACGAGCAAAGCCCAAGACATCCCATGGATGTAGTAGATTTATTTTTCTATATTTATTTTATGAATGTTCATTCCTAATGCGACCCATGAACCCAAAAACATCCAACTCATACTCTTGACATGTATTCCTTGTAGATGTCTTCTAATCTCGCCCGTAGGAAGATGAGAGCAGGAAAAGCCCGCGAGCGCATGGCTGCCCTAATCGCTCAACAAATGGCTGCCGTAATACCTAACATTGTAATCCAAGTCCAACAAGCACTTACCGCTAATCCTGTCAATCAAGAAGATCAACACGTTGTCAACCCTCCCCCAAATATCACTAAATGCACCTACAAGCATTTCAAATCATGCGACCCTCCAAAATACAAAGGGACTGAAGGTGTCACTGCTCTTCTCCATTGGTTTGAAGAAATGGAGAACACTTTTCTAAATTGCGATTGCCCCGATGATCGCAAAGTGCGATATGCTACCGGTCGATTATATGGGATAGCACTTACTTGGTGGAATACAGAGAAGGCCAAGCGAGGTGTTGAAGATGCTATGACTTTAACTTGGAATGAATTGAAGGAAATCATGACCAGACGATTTTGCCCAAGGAGCGAAATCAAGAAATTAGAAGATGAGTTTTATTCGTTGAAGCAAAAGGAAGGAGACCACACCACATACAACAAAAGATTCCTCGAGTTACATCAAATGGTTCCCAATTTGTTCACTCCCCTCTACCGTTTGATCGAGCACTACATTCGAGGTCTTCTGTCAAAGATTCAAGACTCTGTAATAAGTACCACGCCTGCAACTTTGGAAGCAGCAATGGAGCTAGCAACAGCGCTCACCGAGAACCGAATCCGGAACAAAGACTTCAAGGAGGAGAAGAAGAAGGATAAGGCATCGACTGAAACCTCCGACTACACCCAAACCGAATCCCCTTCTCAACCCAATTCTAAGAGAAAAAGAGACGGGCAACTTTTCGCTGCTATCCAACGAAATCAACCAATTTCACACGCCATACCCATCCAAGCTATCCCAATCACTCAAGTGGCACCCAACTCAACTTACCCAAATAAGAAACCATATCTTGGACCTCACCCTCGATGCAACAACTGTTTTTATCACCATCCCCTTACCTTACCTTGTCGACTATGTGCAACTTGTGGACGCTATGGTCATTTGAGCAAGGTTTGCCGCACCTTTCAAAACCAAATCTCTCCCCCTACTCAAAACATGATCCAAACCTATCAACAACCCCAATACCCCATGTTCCCATATGTTCGAGCTTGTTTCAATTGTGGCGACCCTACCCACTTTAGAAACAGTGCCCTCGATTGGTTAACATCATCAACACTCAAGCTCAGTCAAACCCAGTTAACCAAGTAAATCAAGAAAATCCAATCACTAGGCCACCAGCAAGGGGAAGAGTTTTCAACATCAACGCCAATCCTATCGAAGATAATGACGGCCCAAACGAAGATACCCAATTAGTCCTCTTCACCGAAAATCCAGATTCAACTCCAATCGTTTAGTTTTATGTTTTTCTTTATGTTTTAGAATCACATAGAACCAATCATAACTTAAGGATAAAGCAATGAAACTTAGACAAGAATATGGTGGATACGCCGCTGCTACTTCCTATATATAAGTATTCTTGCCAAAGGATCGGAGGCATTATCTGGCGGTTATGAGAGGTTCCGTGTGTAAACTGTTTGAGTAATTATTGTTTATTATTTTCAGTACATGCAATTTCATAGGCCGCCGCTCCCCATTACATTATGAGCGTTGAGCATGTTCACCATTTCATTATGAGAGTGAACCCGGCGTGCCCACATACGATCGGCTCCGTTTGATTGAGCCTTGATCGCACAGACATTTTCATTTTCAGTACATGCAATACGATCGGCTCCGTTTGATTGAGCCTTGATCGCACAGACATTTTCATTATCAGTATCTTGTGGTTGTTGTGTTTTTTTGTAGAGTCACATAGAACTAATCATAACTTGCGGATAAAGTCAATGAGAATTTGACGAGAATATGGTGGATACACCGCTGGTACTTCCTATATATAAGTATTCTTGTCAAAGGATCGGAGGCATTATCAGGCGGTTATGAGAGGTTCCATGTATAAGCTGTTTGTGTGATTGTTGTTTAGATTAAATTTATTATTTTCAGTACATGCAATACGATCGGCTCCGTTTGATTGAGCCTTGATCGCACAGACATTTTCATTTTTAGTACATGCAATACGATCGGCTCCGTTTGAATGAGCCTTGATCGCACAGACATTTTTCATTATCAGTATCTTTTGGTTGTTGTGTTTGTTATAGAGCCACATAGAACTAATCATAACTTGTGGATAAAGTCAATGAAAATTTGACAAGAATATGGTGGATACGCCGCTGGTAGTTCCTATATATAAGTATTCTTGTCAAAGGATCGGAGGCATTATCAGGCGGTTATGAGAGGTTCCATGTATAAGCTGTTTGTGTGATTGTTGTTTAGATTAAATTTATTATTTTCAGTACATGCAATACGATCGGCTCCGTTTGATTGAGCCTTGATCGCACAGACATTTTTTCATTTTCAGTATTTTGTGTTTGTTGTATTGGTTGTAGAGTCACATAGGACTAATCATAATTCACTGATAAAACCAATGAAAAGTTGACGAGAAGGTGGATACGCCGCTGGTACTTCCTATATATAAGTATTCTTGTCAAAGGATCAGAGGCATTGTCAGACGGTTATGAGAAGTTCTATGTAGGATTTAGTAGTTTCTTGGTAACAAATCATAACTTGCGGATAAAACCAACGAAAATTTGACAAGAATATGGTGGATACGCCGCTGGTACTTCCTATATATAAGTATTCTTGCCAAAGGATCAGAGGCATTATCAGACGGTTATGAGAAGTTCCATGTAGGATTTAGTATTGTCTTGGTTGAAATTTGTGTTACATTTATATCATCTCGCTATTTAAAGAAATTGGATTGTGTTCCATTTCTACATAAACTAACATCTCCATCATAACAAACGAGAGAGGAACTGTCACCATTCAAACATATATGCTATCAGAATGTGGATTCAAATATTGGTTGTTGTGTTATTTATGTTCTAGAGTTACATCATAGGACCAATCATAACTTACTGATAAAACCAATGAAAATTTGACAAGAATATGGTGGATACGCCGCTGGTACTTCCTATATATAAGTATTCTTGTCAAAGGATCAGAGGTATTGTTAGATGGTTATGAGAAGTTCCATGTAGGTTGTAGGATTAGAAGTTTTGCTTTAGGATATAACCATATCCTTCCAAACATATCCAAACTCTTATGCATGATATCATATTTAGCGAATCAACTCTGCTTATCAATATTTTTACAGTAGGCAACAAAAAGCGATTCCTGTAATAGGGTACTTAACCCTTACAAGGAACGTTACCGCCTCAAACAAAAACTTAAACCCTTACTTTTTCTAAGCATGTAACTGCCAAACTAAACACCATCATTTTTAGTCAAATATATTCACTACTTAAATTTCGGGACGAAATTTCTAAAAAGCAGGGGATACTGTAACATCCATCAAAAAACGGATTAACCAAACCCGCTCCGTTTATTAACCGAACAATCAGTTAAAAATTTCGTTGCTTATTTAATACCCAAATTAATTTTAAGCGATACATAATTGATAAGTATATTGGAAAATATAATTTATATTTGAAAAAGTATTGAAAATAAGAAAATAAAAATAAAATGCAGCTGCCGGGTTTCGAACCCGGGTCAGCCAGCGATTCAAACAAAGATTTAACACTCAGCCGTTCAACCACTGCGCCACTAGTGTTTCTTGTTAATTAATGGAAACAATTAATTCATATCATAAAGATCAAATCAAATACGACGCGCCCAATTTCAGTCGTCGGAAATCCCGGCGATCTCGCGAGATTGGACGGTTTCTTTTATTCTTAACGTAAACTTTAACTATGACATCGGTTATAACCGACGTATGAACCCGCGACACAAGCTATAACCGCCGGAAAGTTTCTAACCGACGAATCAAGTCGGAAATCGGACCAAATTCATCGATGACCTGCCCTATAAATACTTCCTCGAGCCTCTGCAAGCTTTTTCGCTCAAAACCGCACCTTTACCCGACGTAATTCCACTCGCCGGAAAAGTTCTGCACATCGCCGGAAAATCGAACCCTTCACTTCTGAGCCTTACTGAACCCCCAGAGCTTATACCGAAGTCACCCACATCCATTTCAAGCTTGCTGAAGACTCTCTGCCGCAGGACACACGTCGCCGAAAGTTTCTGCTGTCACCGGAGTTTCGCCAGAGAAACAGAGGAGTCCAGTCGGTATACCTTACGCTTAAATCTTTCATTCTTTTTATATATCTCACCTGTAATTAACCTCAAAACACTAAAGAACATGATTAAAACATCGAACCAGTCGGACTTTCGATTCTGGTTAAATTCAACGAAGAAGACGAAGTTTCAGTTGTGTATATGTATAATTAAAATCAAGTTATAACTCGGGTTAGACACACAGTCCAGCGGTGGACTGTGTGCACATTAAACACGTAAACGTCTCGAGTTCGATACATGTCCCACGCACACTCGCCTTAATAAAAATGCCTTTTTTTACCGAACCGGATTCACTGCTGATATATGTTAAGTTTAATAAAAACCAGAATAATAACCAAGATAGACACACAGTCCAGCAGTGGACTGTGTGAATGTTTAAACACACGTCACGAGTTCGAATCCGGACTACCGCACCGGTCCGGACAATTATCAAACTTTTTATTTAAGGCAGAAACGAAATAAGGTAGTTAGTATATAAGTATAATAAAAATCAATTTATTTAACAAGTTAGACACACAGTCCAGCGGTGGACTGTGTGTTAACTCAACCCACAGGTCCCGGGTTGGAGACCTGTGGAGCGCACCGGTCCGACTCATTAAATCGTTTTTAAAAATAAATGATTTTCAGTTTAATCTAATTAATATATAAATATAATTAAAAACAGAAATATTTCGGGTTAGACACGTAGCTCAGTTGGTAGAGCTGCGTGCACGCGTACGGGAGGTCTCGGGTTCGAGCCTCACCCAGCGCACACATACACACATACGAACCGGTCAAAGTCAACAGTCAATGGTCAATGGTCAACGGTCAACGGTCAAAAAAGTCAACTTTTTTTATTATTTTTATTTATTTATTTTAATTAAAAATCAATTAAAAATACTTAAAAATAACATTTTTAAGGTTAGAAAATAGCCTTAAACTCACAAAAATACACCCAACGATCCTACTAAAATGGATTAATAAAATCCGTTTACTTACCGAACCATAATTCTATTTATCTAGGTTAGTTTCACTCATGGTTAAAACCAACTTCGCGTGCATTCAACATTATCAATCGAACGCACCCAAGGTGAGTGAATCTTACAACTCCCCTTTTTAATTACACGTTTTGGGGTGTGTCATGTGTCATAAAATTAACTCGTTTAGTTAAACTTGTGCCATACCATATTGTGATCTAAACTTAGATTGTATAAATTGCTTGTAGTTATGTATTTCATTTTGTCTATTTATATGCAATTCATTCATTAGGCCCATCAGTTCCTCGTGTGAGACGAGTTGAGCAACACGTGCCTCAAAACAAATCCATTATTGTTCGTGTGTTTATTATTGAGTTTATATTGTTTGTAGTTATGTATTTCATATTGTCAAGTTTATGCAATTCATTCATTAGGCCCATCAGTTCCTCGTGAGAGACGAGTTGAGCAACGCGTGCCTCTAAACGATCCATTATTCTTCATGTGTGTATTGTTTAATATTAAATTGACTGGTGAATAAGTTTACATCTATTTTTACTCATGTGTGATTGTGCACTTTATTTTATAATCAATTAAATAAACTTGTTCAAATGTTTTCCATAGGATTCACTTGCCAACTTTTTGTTGATCCAAAAACCCTTTTTACACATGATACAGGTGAACAGGGTGAAGCAAGGAAAACATAGGAAATGCCTTAGAAGAAAACAATGAAGCCTAGATTGATATTTAGGACATGATGTAATATTGATTGTAATTTTCCATTAAAGTGTATTAATGAATATGAAACGTTAAAATAAATGTCATGAGCTTTGATGATAACCCAATCATGCCCCGATCACCTTTTCCGCTGCGGGTCGGGGTGTGACACCTTTCTCTTTCATTTTCGTTTATAGGCTTTTATAGTCAAAAGTCAAGTGTTTTACGAAAAACGCTTTAACTTTCGGTTAAGACTACTATTATCCAGCCATTGTTCGTAATTAACATGGCTAGGTGATCGTAATAAGGTAGGTGTTAGTCCCTATTAAGGGCACCTCCTAAAAATCACGTTTGCTAGACCAATTGACGTGTCAAATTTTTAATATTAAAAAGTCAAACAGACCATTTTTCGGAAAGATTATAATCTGAGCTTATATATGTTATGAAACATGTTTTGACACTTAAGCAAGTTGGTAATAAGTATTAGAACATGTAAGAACATGTTCGACTCATCAATTTCAGTTCTAGGGTTGGTTCGCAACCGAAAGTCTCAAAGTTTGACTTCTGCTTTGACTTTCGATTCTGACTCAATTTTGATTAGTTTGCTACTGATCTAAGGTTGCATTATGATCATAATATAATGTAGCATAACCCCCTGAGGTTATAATACAAGATCATAATCAAAATATGAGTTTATGCACAAGTTCCATAACTATGCCATTTTGACAAAAATACCCTTTTTGCATAAAACAAGGTTTAATTGGTAACGAACTTGAAAAAGAGTTTCCTACTGATGTAATATTATAGGTAGGATTATTTGGGATTTCAAATCAGATTATAAACTGAGTTTATGAACAAGTCCTTGTATTATGTCGATAAATGACGATAAAGCCCTTATGGCTTATAAAACGGTTTTAATAATACCTTTTCAAAGTAAATTTTTTACCTACTGATATGTTATGTTAAATAACATATCTAAGACATGTTAACATGACCTTAACATCACTTTTAATTAAACATCGTACAAATCGTTATTTTACGACATAAGCGTCCTTTTCGGCGCATAGTATGGTCTTGAACCATATTTACCATCCAAGACTTGTTACCTACTGATTTTAAAACTTATATTAAATATTTTTACAGTAGGTACATGATATAAACTCAGAATCCCAAATAATTTTTAAAATTATGTGTAAAATGACCAAAATGCCCCTTCGGTGCATAGTTTGGTCATAAAAGATAAATTACACATATTATCAATATCCTACTAATATTATATCATAAATAAATTATTTTTCCAGAATACTTATGGTCATAACATTAAATTATATTCAAGTTCCTCCTATACGGTATAAAATTACCGAAACGCCCTTATGAGGCATAGTTTCGTTTTAAAACCTTAACGGGCATATAAGTTGATATCCTACTAATATTACAACTTATTTAACGTATAATGGCATATAGAACTTGTCCATGACTTATCCGGTTACCCGATATCGCTGAAATGCGTATGGTTAAGTATATGTAACTAGTTTAAGGAAATTAACCGAAATGGGTTTAACCTTGTCATTTATGTCTCAAAATCCAGAATGTTTATGGTTTACCCATATTATACAAGTCAAAGTACTTATTGGGTTTAAACTACATTCTATCCGATCATCGCTTAATCTAGCGTATTATACGTTTTGATCCTGTACGCTAGTCGGTCTAAGTCTATGACTTAATTAAGACCGTTAGCGTATTTAATTAGTTAGCTTATGCCATA
Source organism: Scalesia atractyloides (assembly GCA_947069175.1). Taxonomy (NCBI): domain Eukaryota; kingdom Viridiplantae; phylum Streptophyta; class Magnoliopsida; order Asterales; family Asteraceae; genus Scalesia; species Scalesia atractyloides. The sequence goes on along the minus strand of CAMTDV010000028.1, from coordinate 20,080,860 downwards.
ATCCAGAAGGAGCCTTACGGTAAATGCTATCTTCACTTAGTTCATTTTGTGTACGGCTGAGTTATTAAATCTTGCGTTTAAACGAGGACTAGCTCAGGTAAATACTCTCGACTTATTTCCCCTATACGGGCTTGGGTTATAGTAAACTATTACCGCTTGGTCGTAAATGGGATCAATCGAATGCCGCATTGTGGCTAGTAAATCTGCATATTCCATTTTAGTCAGTTTTGTTTGATAACTTCAACATCGAGGGTTAATTACCATGTCCTGGATATCCTTGGCTCATTACATTAGATAATGGCCACGACCTAAGCGCGGGGTGTAGGCATACACTCGGCAAGCGCTCATGCTAAAAACTTTACCCCCAAGGTTGGGGATAACTCCTTTGTGAGTTCTTAAGTGGTGAGCACGTTAATCATGTCTCGGTCTCCGTACCAGGCCCTGTATGTATGTACAAACATGTGAATCTATTAACAAGGTTACAAGGCTGACTTTCCCAAGTATAAAAGATTTTGTGCCAATGTGCACTTAAACATTTTAAAAATGTTTCAAAATGAGTCAGTTGGGTGTATTTACCAGCGAAAGCTGACGTATTTTCAAAAGACTAAGCTTGCAGGTACAATACAAAAATAGGCTAGAAGCTGCTCGTAATGATAAGAGGATCTTGCAAATCCTAGACTTGCCCAAAGTCTATTATACACTATTGTACAATTTACGATTCTCCTGTGGATCTTCTATTACGGTCCGTCATAATATTATTTTGTATTTTGAACATTTGGTTTGTAATAATAATTTTACTCCAAGACTTCCGCTATGCTGTGTTTAATTGTCTATGATAATATCAACTTACGTCACGATATTCCCCACCCGGGCCCACTGGTGTTTGGATTGGATGTGGAAAGCTGGGGTGTGACACTCTTTATAAATACAAAACTTGAACTAGTGCAAAAAATGTTAGTATACTTAATTTCTAATGCATGTGTCTTTTGTATGAGTCTTATGTATAGGTAGAACCATTGTGTAAGTTAGATTTGAGTCTGAAATGAAATGTAAAGGACTCATACGTGCGCAGGAGCCTTATGCACTTATGATACCATCTTAACGTAGGAGTCCTGTGCACGGAGGGCAAAGGACTATATATAGGTTCATCCTTGAGCATGAGCTCATAAGTTTGGTGATTGGAGCTTTGTAAAGGAGATCAAGTGATCATGAAGTGCTGCCAAAATTTATACAATCAAGTTTTATTTGGAAACTAAGCATTGCATATCATTGTTAATTGAATTCCACAATTTAACGATGTTGTAGGTATTCATTATGCATATTTTCAAGCCTCGTCAAGTTAATAAAACCACCAAACCGTTCCTACAAGTGGTACTAGAGCTACAGAGAGGATATATACTTTTGTATGTTCTTAGAATTAAAGATCTGGTCAAAAGCTTCGTTTTTCATCATTTGAAGAGTTTCCACGGTTAATTTTTTTAAAAAAAAACACCGACGAGAATACAGAAAGAGGGTTTTTGGAATGGAAGATTGAAGACTGTCAAAGGACAGACTGCGGCAATATTCAAGGGGGAGTCTATCAATACACTACATGTCTAATGTCTACGTCTTTTGTACGAGTCGTTATGTATAGGTAGCACTGTCATGTAAGTTATATTTGAGTTTGAAATGAAATGTAAAGGACTCATACTTGCGCAACAGTCCTACGCACGTATGAGATCCATCTTAATCTACGCACGGAGGACAAAGGTCTATATATAGGTTCTCCGTGCGCATGATGTAACGCCTCGTATTTCCGTATTCTTATTTTTAGAAAGTTCGTATTCGCATTCTATTTTTAGAAACCTTACATTCGTATTCCATCTCCGTTATCAATATTTGAGACGTTAATCATAATGGAATTTATTTTTATACTAATACATATACATGTTACATACTTGTGTTATACGTTACAATCTCGAATACGTTTTTATACGCAAAAACTGGACTTGAAATACTTGAAATTATCAATTACAAGTGCTTTATACTCATACTTTACTTTGATACACTTGGAATACCTAAAAACATGCTTAAGTATGAGTTTCTAGCATAAAATAATGGAATTATAGAACTCTAGGGGTCAAACTGTTAATTCTAGAAAGTTGGTAAATTCTGAAGGTGGTGCACGACCATGCAACTGAGGCACACGACCATGCACACTGTGATCTGCATGACCACGCACCTGATGTGCACCACCATGCGATCCGCGATCCGCACGACCGTGCACTTGATCCGCACGGCCGTGCAAAATGACCAGGTCTGGAAGAATCTTTTAAAAAAACTCGAGTTTTGGCTCCATTTCCCTTTCTAACTCCCAACTACCACCAACTTTATTAATTACCTAAACCCTAATTCCTCCCTTATAAATGGGAGCCTCCATACGCTCCTAAACACACTCCAAACACTAAAATCACTCTCAAGTCTCCTTGGTTACTCTCTAATTTCCAAGACTTGGCAGAAAGTTGCAACCATTCTAAGTGAGTTTTAGCTGACTTTTCTTCTTATTTTCTTATGTTTTCTTCTTTCTTTCTACTTGGATAACCTCTAGGAAGGTTTTCACAATCTTGCCTTGGCAAACTAAGGTGAAACCTCACTACATTTGACGTCCAAAGTGGGATTAAAATTCTGCTTTCATTTATACTTTTGTATCTTGCTTTTCTTAATTAAAACTTATTTGAATCTTGTGCCTACTTGTTCTTAAAACTATCTAAGTTTATGAGACTTGTTAGGAATAGATTCTTATGAGTTTAAGAGGTGCAAACACCTCTAAACTTTCTATTTTGCAAGGGTTTATGCAACCACAAGTGATGAAACCATCCGAGCTTGCCATGAAGTTGATGGCAAGACTTGTGTTTTGGTATAGGTGTGAATACTTGGAAGCCTTGGCTATCCTACCTTTATTCCACCACATCACTTGATGTTTTTTATTTGCTATCCCAAGTGGTTTGCTAGCTTGAAAGTGACATAACCCCGTCAAGCCTCCGACACTTAGTTAACGCTTTCTATGTCGGTGCCGGCTCACCCGGGTTAAAGGTTACTTGGCTACTTGGTATAGTAATTATTGTACATTTCCTTTTCATTCATGACCATCCGAATCATCCTTGTGATGATTTGTGTATTGGTGAATCTTACAATGACGTTAAAGGATGGTTATCCCCCTACCTCCATGCATGACTTATGTGACAATCTATGATATCCTTGATGGACTTAGCTCAGAATTATTATATAAACTATACGATAAATATATATACATAACAGAATCCTTGATGATGATCAACATGGTTACTTGTCATGGTAATAGGTTATATTATCTAAGTCTTGAACCTCTCGTTAACAATTCTAATGGCACTTAGCCCATGAAATCACAACAACCCATACAGGATATATAATGTCAAAGACGAGTGTTTAAGACTAGATAATTACTTTGTGTATACATACTTTTGTACTTTAAATTCCAATTTGAACCCCCCGTTAACATTCTGAATACTCACAGACCTTCACTCTCTTATTCACATCAACTCGCCAAAACATGGATAATCGGGAAGCTTTGCAAAATTGTGAGTATACATGACTGTTTTACTTTTCGACACTTAATGGGTGCAATACTTATTCCTTATTAAAAACACACACATACACTTACAAACATGATTATAAACAAATAATCCGTCATACATGCTTAATACGTTATGCTAGAATTCATATATGCTAGAATCGTTACATGTGCTATGCTTTGTCATTAACTTGTTTCAAGCCTCCCTTAACATGTATACCGCTATGGGAGTAACGCACTGCCCGTATTCATGAAGTCATGTTAAGTAAACAAAACCGTCTAGTCATTGCTATGATTAGATTATGCTAGCGGTAAACTTTGGGTTGACACGTATAGTTGCATGCTAGTATTGTATGATAATTGTAACGCCCCAAAATCCATATTTTGACTATTGGGTGTATGGTTAATGGTTTGGCATGTTGTTTGGTAACTAGGGATACTTAACCTAGTTAAATACAAAGTTAAGTTTTAAGTGTAAGAATGTGGTAGAGGTAAACATGCAAATTAATAAAACTATAAGGGCTGGAAATGCACATCCAGAAAGATGTGTTTATATATAAAAAAGAAAGAAAGAAAAGGGGTGTGGGTGTGTGTCGCAAGAGAGAAGCAGGGGAAGGAGAACCCTTCTCCTCCAACAATCACAGGAAAATCCAGAAATATGGTGTGTTTTAGGGCAAAATTTGAATGCATGTGCCTATTTCCTCAAACATCTTAGTGTTTTCAACATAAGGTAAGTTTAATTTTATGTTTTTATGATCTTGATGAAATGGGTTTAATCAATCCATGAAATTGTATGAAATTGAGCTTTAATATATGTTAGAATCACCATGTAGACGGTGACTTATGCTTGTATTTGATTATATTGAAGACTTGAAGTGAAACCCAATTGTTATAGTAGTATGATAAGATATGGTGATCTTGTAGTAGTGAAATTTGTGTGATATTCATATATGAATTGGTATACATTAGAGTATCGTTAGGTGATTTGATATAAAAAGAAGGGATTATGTGAAATTAGTTAATTATGATGATCTATGATATGAACTAGTAGAAACATGCTTTGGATGCTTGTACATAATGCTTTATTGGAGGTACGCACACCAAGTGTTTGATAAAATGTCTAGTATAAGTTAGTATGTGAAATTATATGCTAAACAGTGGATGAACATGTGTAGAGTTTGATAATGACATGATTGGCGATGATCAAACATGAGAAGATATATTGTAGAAGGATTTCGTAGAAGGTGTAGTTGATGGTATGATTGCTTGTTGGTAACTTATAAATGAATGTGCACTAAGTATATAACGTATAAACTTGCTAATAAAGAAGGATGTTCTTATTATGTTTAATAGACCAACCTTGTATGTGGTTGTCAAATGTGAGGTAATGAAACACTAGCATGTGAAAACATGTGTATGCGTATATAAGTAGGGGATCATGTGGTTGTAAGCATATTACATCATGAGTATGAAATGTATATAATGTCACTTGCATAGTCTACTATATGACACGTGTAACGCCTCGCTTTTTCGTACTTTCCTCAATTAGAAAGTTTAGTCGTATCTCTATTTTGGAGACTTGTATTCTAACCATAATCGTATTTCCTTGTAATTCGAGACTTTGATCGTGGTGAAACTTATACTTAATACTTACTTGTCTTATATGCATTTAAACATTGAATACACGCAAACTTATACTTATACGCGCATTCACACTCGATACTTATATACTTACACACGTTACATGCAACATTGGTAAAATAAATAAGTAAAGGGTTAAAATAATAAAAACAAAAGAATCTTCTGGAATAGCCTCTCTCACGCCCCGCAACCGAACTCTTAAAACCCTCTCATGCCCCGCCAGGCCTCTAGCGGCCCGCGACCGAGAAGTCTTAACTCTCTCGCGGCCCGCGAGAGGATTGCGATCCGGAAAAATACATTTCAAGCTCATGGATTGGTCAGTTTTGGTTTTCTTGCATTAATTACCCTAACTACCCACCTCCCCCACTTTACCTATAAATACCCCATTCCCCTTCACTCTCAAATCACACCTAAATCTTCTCTTCTTCTCTCTACAAGCTCTAAAGAGCTCTCTTCTCTCTAAATCAAGTGAGTTCTAACTCACCTCTCTCTCTTTTCTTTCTTTCTTTCTTATTACTTGGAGTACCTTTGGAATGTCTCCATAAGTCTTCCATGGAAGACTAACTTGGAACATCACCATGTTTGAGGACCCAAGTATAAGGAACCTTTTGGTTTTACTAGGGTTTTACCCACAAGTGTTGTATCCTTCCAAGCTTGACTTGAGTTGGTAGTGTGTGATCTCTTGGAAGCCTTAGCTATCCTAACTTCGATCCACCACCTCACTTGATGATTTCGTTTACTTTTTGTCTTTTACTTTTATGTTCAAACTTACTCATGACCATCCTTGTCGTCCTTGTGACGACTTGCGCATTGGTAACTATACGAGAGGTTTTAAAAGGAAGGTTATGCTCCTACCTCCATGCATGACTTCCATGATGTTTTTGATTTACTTATACTACATAATATATGTATATATATATACGTACTAACCGAACACTTGATGATGATCAAATGATTATCCGTCATGGTACTAGGTTACATCACCTAAGTACTTAATCTCTCGTTACAATTCTAGTGGGCATCCTAACCCATGAAATCACGTTAACCGAATGGGTCTTATAGTGTCAAAAAACGAGTACTAAGTCTAAGTGATTACTTTCCCGTATAACTACGTTATCGCATTTTAAATTCCTTAAACCCTCTGTTATCATCCGAATACTTACCAACCTACGTTTTCTAATGTAGGATAACTCGACGCTCACTCCATCAATTTCCCTTCAAGGACTAATCAAGTTTGAAGAGTTCGCAAAACCGTGAGTACGCTCGACCCACTTTACGTTTATAACACTTTTGGGTGTAACATGTTTACTTATATCAAAACCACAACACTTAAACTTTATGAAACGCACAAACAATCCTATACACATGAACACTTGATACGCTTACGTGATCCGTATATCTTGGATATTCTTTATGTGATACTTTAGTTGTTAACTTGTATAAAGCCTTCGTTTGACATGTATGGCGCTATAGGAATTCACGCATCCCCCTCCATCGCATAAACTTGAGGCCATGTTAAAACAACGTGTTGCGTTAAGGGTTTGGCTAGTAGTATTGCATGCCATGTATTTGCTCATGTAAAATCATAGTTGCCATGAGGATTTGTTTAAAACTTATTCGTATACGTCGCTATGCTTAAACTTTTGTACTCGCCTTTGCTTTTGCATTGAAATGTATTTTAAAACATGTTACAGGTTGATGAAGAGGATGCTATGAAATCAAATAGCAAGGATTTAGATACACACAAGTAGACGTATAGGCAAAATTTGTTGTATCAATTTTGTTGTATTTGCTTCGATGTTGTACTTGACAATTGTTATTGAAATGAAATTCGACTTTAATTAAATATTGTCATTATTAACGTAGTGAGCAATGAGCAATCTCGTTATCGTCTCACTCTGATGTTTCCGCCATCGGTTGGGGTGTGACGATTGGTATCAGAGCCATAACTATAGGAAATTAGGTAGAATTGCCATGATTCGACCTAGTCTATAGTCCTAAGTACCCATTTTTAACCATTCTTTGTATGCTTAAAACTTTATGCTTCCTACTTGCTTCTCCTCTTTCCTTTTGGTCTTAATTCATGTACATAATGTCTTTCCTAAGGCATTTTTACACAATACACACTTTGAAGACTTGAAGACACTCATAACACAAACGAGACGAGTTCACTAAAATAGGCGTGAAACCCACAATTTAGTGAACGACTCTCACTCCGCTACTCTTATTCTTTTGCACGAAATTTCGCCATCAAGTTAGGGGTGAAATCCACATCTTGATGGAAAATTTTCAATTCAAACTCTAGTGGACCTTACCAACGAATCGAAACTTGCTCTTCATTTGGTAAGTACCAACCACTCTTAGGGTACGAAATCGTCAAGTTAGGGGTGAAACCCGCATCTTGTCGATTAAGTCCCATTCCTTGATTTTCGCTCTCACCAAAGTTTCGATTTTTCCAATCGGTTAGAGACGTGTAGTAATTGGAAGTGTAAATGCCGCTTCTCGACGAGAGCATTTTACCTATAGGCCAAAGCGCGTTCCTCTAATTTTAAAGGATCTTCGATTCACTTTGGAATAGTCGACGCTTCTCAACCCAAAGCACTCCAATATTTTACTAAACCTATCTTTTATGCTATCTCAATTTCTATTTGTTTTAATACTTATTACCTCGTTCATTTCGAACCCGATGCACAAATTCCACATCTTTCGTAATAAAAAACAATGATAATTCTCGCAAACCAACTAAATTCATACTCCTTACACAATCATACGTGTTTATACTATTGAATACTTGTTATGCTTATGTCACCTATGTGAACTCATACATGTTATACAATACTTACATGCTCAAATGTGATTTTTATTGTCGATCACCTAGATGTCTTTTTTGCAAAAATCAAAGTTGGAGAAATGAGTCGAAGTCCAACTCCAACGCGACTATTTTCATAACAATCACTATATCAAAACTTATACCTAACCCTTTTATCATTGTTTCAATTTTTCTCATTTATGCATAAAACCTCGAACCTTACTATTTTATCCAAACGATTTCTCACCCTATAACATATTTACATACACGAAACCCAAATGACACTTTAAACGTTCCTTTCACAAATTTTCAAAAACTTCATGTAATGCTACCAACAACTTAGACGGTCAAACGAACCTCTTGCCCTCGATTTTCACAACTTGTCCAAAACACACTTACTTTATACTACCATCCTAAAGACATTTTATTTCCAACAAGAAATCAACAAAAAAAATTCTCTCACATACGTATAAGTACCTTGCTAAAATATTTTTCAAAAAGTTTTAGTTTTACATGAAAATTTTCAAAATACGACTTTTCTTGCATCAATAAAATAAAATAAAGCAAGCTTTCTATTTTACAACCTTTTCAAAATACGCAAATCTAAATCTAAACACATGGGCAAGAAAATTTCATATGCGAATACAAGTTTTAAAACAAAAGGTAGCAATTCTTTTTACAAACCACATTTTACATAAAAAAATTAATATTTTTCTCAATATTCACAATTTTGGTCGTTCATTCTCGACAAAGATGACTTATTTTAATCAACTCAATGTTTTGACTCAAACAACCACACACATGCATACTGCCTTATACGTTTTAGACAGTCAATATTACATGACAATATTACACATATCACCATTACACCTCATATTTTACACATTCGCAACTTCATAGTAACTTATATATGCTAAACCCCATTTTATTCCATCTATACGCTCGATACTGCATACTAATGTTACACGTATTTGTCTCAAAATTTATGTATTCACACTACTTGGTAGTCATACTTAAAATCTATAAGTAGGCATAACCCGAGTGGTTTCGCCTACGTTCGACACACTCATACATACAATCATGCTTATATGCTTAATTTTTATACGCTATCTTACACACCTTTACTTGTAATACTAAATGTAACCTGACCCGTACACTACTAGTACAAACTATGCGGATCATGCACAAACCAAAATAATCGCGGGTGCACACGGGATTATATTGTTAGGCGCATGAAAACCATAGTGGGTTCTACTGTGTACCGCAACACAGAACTAACATGACACCGAATAGCGAAAACAACGTAACATGGTGGATACGCCGCTGGTACTTCCTATATATAAGTGTCCCTACAATGTTACCAAACCTCCGTAAAACGTGCCATGAGAAATTCGGTGTTTTCCCGGACCTTGTTAAATACATTTGATTCATAACAAACTTTGGTGACCCCACTTCGAAATGATTAGTACTCGATTACCCAAGGCAAAGCTTCATTCTCAAAATCATTAGCTTTAGCTCACAACTATCACTCGCATCTCTCAACATTCCATGTCACATTTTATCCAATATTCACACCTCACATACACCTAACGAATCGTTCACTACCATACCACAATTTTCCCAATTCTTCCCTTAACCTTTCATCCAAACTTTATTTACAACAAATCAGCCTAAAACGTTCAATCCATTTTTTTATAAACGTCCCCACCGGCTCAATTTGGTCAAAATGTTCCTCTTCTTTTAAAACTATCTTTCACTCTTATCTACGCGCAAACTTCAACCAGTCGGTCTATAACCGCCAAAACCTTTAAAAACCATAAATATTTACCACCCTAGCTCTCTCCAATAAACATTTTTGTTACAAACAAGTGATTTTACTAATACGCCTTAGAACTGACAAAACCTTTCTTACCACTTACAGTGCGGACCGCTCATTTTAATCAAAATATTCCTCTTAGGTCGCACTCTTTTAAAAATATCACTTCCAAATTAATTGTCCAGGCCCAGTCAAATCACTTGCTTACACACACATACACGTTTACACATTTACGATTGGTATCTCAAAAACACCTTAGTCAAACAAATTACTTTCACGAGCCTACCGCTTCTATTCTTCAAAATTTCGATACATATTCATACCCTTACACATGAACTCCGCAAAAACTTTGAACCTCAAAATCTTGATTTTGGCCAAACGTTTTCACCAAAAAAGGCATTTTCCGAAGTCTTCATCTTAAATAAAATTCGGGACGAAATTTCCTAAAGGAGGGGATACTGTAACGCCTCGCTTTTTCGTAATTAGTAAGTTTAGTCGTATCTCTATTTTTGGAGACTTGTATTCGTACCGTATTCGTATTTCCTTGTAATTCGAGACTTTGATCGTGGTGAAACTTATACTTAATACTTACTTGTCTTATATGCATTTAAACATTGAATACACGCAAACTTATACTTATACGCGCATTCACACTCGATACTTATATACTTACACACGTTACATGCAACATTGGTAAAATAAATAAGTAAAGGGTTAAAATAATAAAAACAAAAGAATCTTCTGGAATAGCCTCTCTCGCACCCTGCGACCGAACTCTTAAAACTCTCTCGCGCCCCGCCAGGCCTCTAGCGGCCCGCGACCGAGAAGTCTTAACTCTCTCGCGGCCCGCGAGAGGATCACGATCCGGAAAAATACATTTCAAGCTCATGGATTGGTCAGTTTTGGTTTTCTTGCATTAATTACCCCAACTACCAACCTCCCCCACTTTACCTATAAAAACCCCACTCCCCTTCACTCTCAAATCACACCTAAATCTTCTCTTCTCCTCTCTACAAGCTCTAAAGAGCTCTCTTCTCTCTAAATCAAGTGAGTTCTAACTCACCTCTCTCTCTTTTCTTTCTTTCTTTCTTATTACTTGGAGTACCTTTGGAATGTCTCCATAAGTCTTCCATGGAAGACTAACTTGGAACATCACCATGTTTGAGGACCCAAGTATAAGGAACCTTTTGGTTTTACTAGGGTTTTACCCACAAGTGTTGTATCCTTCCAAGCTTGACTTGAGTTGGTAGTGTGTGATCTCTTGGAAGGCTTGGCTATCCTAACTTCGATCCACCACCTCACTTGATGATTTCGCTTACTTTTCGTCTTTTACTTTTATGTTCAAACTTACTCATGACCATCCTTATCGTCCTTGTTATGCCATGCGCATTGGTAACTATAGAGAGGTTTTAAAAGGAAGGTTATCCTCCTACCTCCATGCATGACTTCCATGATGTTTTTGATTTACTTATACTACATAATATATGTATATATATACGTACTAACCGAACACTTGATGATGATCAAATGATTATCCGTCATGGTACTAGGTTACATCACCTAAGTACTTAATCTCTCGTTACGATTCTAGTGGGCATCCTAACCCATGAAATCACGTTAACCCGAATGGGTCTTATATTGTCAAAAAATGAGTATTAAGTCTAAGTGATTACTTTCCCATATAACTACGTTATCGCATTTTAAATTCCTTAAACCCTCCGTTATCGTCCGAATACTTACCAACCTACATTTCCTAATGTAGGATAACTCGACGCTCACTCCATCAATTTCCCTTCGATGACTAATCAAGTTTGAAGAGTTCGCAAAACCGTGAGTACACTCGACCCGCTTTTCGTTTATAACACTTTTGGGTGTAACATGTTTACTTATATCAAAACCACAACACTTAAACTTTATGAAACGCACAAACAATCCTATACACATGAACACTTGATACGCTTACGTGATGCTTATATCTTGGATATTCTTTATGTGATACTTTAGTCATTAACTTGTATAAAGCCTTCGTTTGACATGTATGGCGCTATAGGAATTCACGCATCCCCCTCCATCGCATAAACTTGAGTCCATGTTAAAACAGCGTGTTGCGTTAAGGGTTTGGCTAGTAGTATTGCATGCCTTGTATGTAAAATCAAAGTTGCCATGAGGATTTGTTTAAAACTTATTCGTATACGTATGCTATGCTTAAACTTGTGTACTCGCCTTTGCTTTTGCATTGAATTGTATTTTAAAACATGTTAAAGGTTGATGAAGAGGATGCTATGAAATCAAATAGCAAGGATTTAGATATACACAAGTAGACGTTTAGGCAAAATTTGTTGTATCAATTTTGTTGTATTTGCTTCGATGTTGTACTTGACAATTGTTATTGAAATGAAATTCGACTTTAATTAAATATTGTCATTATTAGCGTTGTGAGTAATAAGCTATCTCGTTATCGTCTCACTCCGATGTGTCCGCCATCAGTTGGGGTGTGACAACACGAATATATGAGGTTAAGTCAAAAGTTCATATGTTAAACCGTTGACTTCTGAAAGTCAGCTGCGCATAAGAATGCATGCTAGACTTGTTGTCACAATTGTAAGATTATAGAAAGTCATATGGTACGTGTTGCATCAATATGTGTTATATGGATGACATGATGAATTATATAAGTTTAAAAGGATGTGATTTTGAGTATATGCCTTATGCTTGTTAGAATTGACTAATGAAAGTCAAATGTGAGATATGCATTTGATATAATCGTTAATATGTACAATTGTGTATGCTAACAAGAATATGATTTCGATGACATGAAAGTATAGGAATCATGTCGAGATGGACTCAAGCATGAAAGGCTGACTGGTCAAGAGGATGCAAGGAAGCAGATACGAACACGAACATATAAGGTAAGTGACTTCCGGTTCACTTCTTAGTAAGTATAGAGAGTTTTTATTTTATGATTGTGGGGAATCATGTAAGATTAAGTAGTAAATGCGGGCATTAAGGTAAGTATATTTTGTAGCGGGTCGAAAGTAGCGGACTATGTCGAAAACAACTTAACCTGCTTAAACCGTGTAACGGCAGTGAAATCCGTAAAAGTCAAGAACACGGTCGAGGATTTTGGGTAAATCATGTGGATAAATGTTCTACGGTCAACTAGAAACGAGTTCCAAATGAAACAAATGAATATCGAAGAAGTTACGTAGTTTTTGCTGAAAAAGGGTAAAATGGAAAGTTCAGCAGCTCTGTGCCGTAACCTACGGTTGCCAGCCATAGGCTACGGCAGGCACTTGCTGCCTTTTTGGTACTCGTTAGGACGTAAGCTACGGCCACCTAGCCGTAGCTTACAGCGAGCCTTGTTGTTAAAAATTTGATTTTGTTGTTTAGGTGCTCATGTTTTATTTGTTACGTTATGATGCTCGTATAACTAATGTATACGATGATTTATGAGATTTAAGTGCATTATTAAAGTTCTGGGGTGTAAGATCAAGTTAGATGTTGTAATTAAGGTTGTTTATACTTATGCATATATCAAGTAGATTATTATCTAAAGAGTAGTTGGGCCAGATAAGATGTATGCACGTTAATAAATCTAATGTTTCCAAATAAGTGAGATTTGTATGAAGTTAAGTATGGTGTTAATATATATGAATATTGACGATACTAACTGTGTCGTCTATGAGAATGAAATAAAAGTGCAGGTATGTAAATGTTGGGCTTTCAGAGAATGGAGGTCCAGTGTAAAAGAACGAATTCGGAAGAACATCTTAATGGAGTAGTAAACAGATATAGATTGCCGTGTGGTTACTGATTTTTTATATATTTAATGATTTATGTATCATGTCACCATTTACTAATGTGTTAGTTATATATATGGTCTGCAGGTTATTCGGGTCATTATGATCATCCTAATGGACAAGTGGACGAGGATCGAGTCTAAGATTATGAATTGTAGGAAGAAGGGGTCATGTGGTTTGTATTCGTATATTCAAAGAGTCTTACTAATTAAGGATGAACGGTGTATTAATTTAAGAAATCTTTTTAAAACAGCTTTTCAAGTATGATAGAACAGTTATAAAGAAAGAAATTTTGAGTCGTATTTTCGGCAGCGTCTCTTTTGGTTAAAAATGTGTTAGGGTGTTACAATAATTTAAGTTAACTATTATGCCATGTGGATTTGTTTAAACTTGTATACTTATGCTAGTATTCAAACTTGTATGCTCGCCAATACTTTTGTATTAAACTAGACTTTAATACGTATTGCAAGAATTCTATGATGATGACGACGAATGGAACTTGATAGGAAGGACTAGAAATGTACCAAACTTTAAATTCATGTTTATAGAGTAGTCATGCTATATTTGTTGTATTTTTGTTTTCCGATTCATGTACTTGAACCAAAGCAATGAAATGAAATATTATTTATAAAATACTTGTCACATTTAGTGTTGTAAAGTCTCGAGCAATCTCGTTTGTCTCACTCCGATATTTCCGCCATCGGTTGAGGTATGACACATGGGTTCATAAGTTTGGTGATTGGACTTTGTAAAGGAGATCAAGTGATCACGAAGTGCTGCCAAAATTTATACAATCAAGTTTTATTTGGAAACTAAGTATTGCATAACATTGTTAATTGAATTTCGCATTTTTAACGATGTCGTAGATATTCATTGTGCATATTTTCAAGTCTTATCAAGTTAATTGCACCACCAAACCATTTTGACATAAAACAACCAAAAAATAACCACCTTTTTATAAGGAGGCCCGACCATGCCAATACTCAGAGAGATGTTGTGATTAGCTAACATCCACCAAAAAAGGATCCCAGAAGACCTGATTCGTTTGTAAACAAGGTCCGAAGGCGTAATAAATAAAAATGTGAATTCTTATTATTTTTATTATATGCATTATTGTCGGTGTTACATCCGTCAAGAACAGATCCCCGAAAACCCGATTTCACAACTCGTATTCTTATATATTTATTTTGTTTATCTTCTCCCCGCAATGTATTCATAAATATTTTATTTAATGCAAATCTTGTTTCAATTGTTTATGCTATATATATACCTATAAATATATATATGGGTAATCAATCATCTAAACACATATCTACACATATGAGGAATACAATATGCGGTTGTGAATTAATGGCGTTATACGTTAAGAGGAAACCCATAATTTATTAAAAAGTATAATATAATGTACCATTCTTGCAAGTAAAGAAACTATCTTATGTTAAAAATAAAAGCAAAGAAAAATGTAGGAAGGGTCGAACCCGAGCCTCCCACACGAAACACATTCAGGATAACCACTACACGACAAGCTTGTTGGTGCAAGAATATAGGATCAAGCGCATTATATTATCTTCAAAATTTGAACTTTGCGCTAAAAACTCGTCTGTAACAATGGAAACCATCTCCAATATTCTTGAAATCATGATTGATTCAAGTTTCCAAATGTACACCACCAACAGCCTGTAAACGCGTTCGACTAATTCGGGAAATAAAGACCACTGATTAATTCAATGTAACCGAAACCGTAAATATGCCGACAACCCACCCTCCTATTTATACGAGCACTCCGATCCCTTCAACTCGTTTACCACACTCTCTCTACTCTCTAAATCCTAAACCACGTACCTTTGAAGAACCTACAATACGCCGGAGTGCCAAAACGTCACCGGAGATCGGAGAAACAAAGCGGAAACCCGCAGGCTTGTTCGGTATACCTATCCTCCTTATACATACTGAGCATACGAGAACAAAGGGTAAAGAGTTCGGTATTAGAGCGAAGAAGACGATGCCGGTTCTGTTTTATTATAAACTCACTTGTTATACTATATACTCACCGATGTTTTCAAAATGAACAACAAAACTAATGTCAGCATAATGGTTGGTTTTGAGATAATTTGTGGAATGCAATAAGAGAACAGGATCGAACCCTGCCCCTTTTGTTTTTCTGTACTCAATTAACCATTGTTCGTATCAAGTTTTTTTATATATTCAAATCGCTCCACCTTTCACGAAATCAAACCTTGTCTAGTGGTTAGGGATGTTACCGAACAACTCGGAGGACCTGAGTTCAAGCTGGGTGCCTTGCAAGTTTAGGTATTTTATTATTTTATTACACTTAACCCTCTTAATAATAAACTTAATCAAAACATAACTAAATAAACTTATTGAGTTTATAACTTATAAATAAAATAAATAAATCAGATTATTATCAAATAAAATAATCCAATTTATTATTTAATATATCAGTAATAACTAAAATCAATTCATTTATTTAATTAAAACAGAATATTATATTTTCTTATGATAATTATATGCACTATTGCGTCTACCCTTCCAAGGGGTGACAATCACCGATCTCACCTTATCTTGGATCTAGGAAACCGTGTTGACACAAGACATGCCATACGTATAAATAAGTACACCTCTATACAATCGATCGTGATATTATTCTATTTTTCTTTTTATTTATTTAGTAAACTTGCACGCTTTGTTTTAGGATAACCCTCCATCGTCCCAAGTTTTTCCCAATCTCATTCGTGCGCTTAACTTGACAAGGAATCGCAAACTCAAACACAGTGAGTAAATCCACAACTCCCCCTTTTTATCGTGTTTTGGGGTGTATCATGTGTCCCTTTTTCAAATGACATTCCAAACCTTACGTGCCAATTACCGTAAGTTGTGTTATGTGATTTTTTTACTTACATGATATTATACATTGCTTATGGATCTATTTGGACATCCGTTCTCCATTACCTATGAGTGGAACACGATGATGCCAACACACGAGATCGGCTCCATTTGATTGAGCCTAGATCTTACATTACAAAACCGCACACCATGATACCGTGCACCTTTATATACCATGATTTGATTATTATTTGAGGTTGTTATGAGGTTTGTCACAATACCATATAACATATTTAATTACTACAAGTTTATACACATTTTGCTACAAAGAAATCAAGATATATTTTTCCAAATAACAAATGAGATTTACTCACCAACCTTTGTTGACTCAAAACTACTTTTTACACATGATACAGGTGAACAAGCATAAAGAAAGTATCACGTAGGACTTGAGCGTAGGACTTGAGCCTTAGAAGAATAAAGAAGTTTATTTAAACATTTTGGATATTTACTTGTTGTTTGGATTATGTGTTACTTGAATTTCTTTTAAAATTTTAAATTAATAAATATTAAAACTTTTAATAGCATGTCATAAGCTTTGGATCAATCAATCATGCCCCGGTCACCTTGTCCGTTGCGGGTCGAAGCGTGATAGTCGGGCATTAAATTTAATTAATACAATTATATTCTGGATTAAAAAATGTTATTCTTTATAAATACTAACAATTTAGTTTTGTTAGGTTCAAGTTAAAGATATTGAATTTTATAATAAAAATCCATTAGTACAGTTAATATTTTTAAAGGAAAAAAAATTAACTAAGTTAGATATTAAAGCTAAAACACGCTATAAAGGCTAGGGGTCTTTCTGTCATTTAATCAAACTTCCAAAAGGACCTGCACGGCCCGACGCACCTGGACACGCCAGCCCACTCGCTCTTGACTTTCTCAGCAACGCGCCAGCACGTTGCCCCACGCACCTTCCTTCCTATTCTTCTTTGTAACAGCGGTTCCCGACCCGCCTTGCTTAACCCGACCCGTCCACCTATGTCGTTTGATATGACTAAACGACTTCCTTTTTATTCTAAACAACATGTCTTCATGAAGAAAGGAGTTTCATGCATTTGAATCGCTCCCTTTCTTACTTAACCAAAATTAATTTGGCTTAACTTACCATTAGTATACATCTTGATCATCAATCGGTTCCCACCCAATTCAATATCATTAACTTATGACTTTATTCTAAACGACACCTCTTATTAATTCCTATCATTTCATACTCTCTAAACTCGTTCCTAACCATCATAACTCATGGACTAGAAGCAAGATCAAAGTTAGGGTTGAAAACTTCATCTCGGGATTTCTCCTCCATTTCTTAACCAATATTGGTGATTCTTGAACCTAATATTTAGCTTATCACTTTATTCTAAACAATACCTCTTCTTATTCCTATCATTCCACACTCTTTAAACTCAATTCATAATCATCATAACTCACGGATTTGAAGCAAGATCAAAGCTAGGATTCCCATCTTCAACTCGGGATTTCTCCTTTATTTCTTAACCAATTAAGGTGATTCTTGAGCCTGATCTTATTAATTTTTTATGCTCTATAAAAGCCCTCTATCTATTTTTTGATACAGGCGTACACGTCCGAATTTAATTCCATGCTACATTAGGGTTCTCTTGAGATTTAAAATTTGGGGATTTTAACCTTAGAGACTTGTTTGGATGAATCATCATGTTTATATTATATGGAAAATCATGTTAAAATACTAGTTTAACAAAATAATATATATCAATTATCATTTTGAATTTTACAGAAGTGTATAAGTTATAAAAATTCTTATAACCAATATATTAATTATTGGTAATGTACTTGTAATAAAAAGATTAAACATATTAACTTATTCTTTACAAGCTTAACTATTTTCGCAAGATAATTCCCATTGTCTAGTATATAAAATTGTTAGATGAACCTTTGGTAACATATTTAAAATTTAGCATTTTACAAAATATAAAGTAATATAAACTTTTTATGTTATTATTTCAAATATCATTACAATTTTTAAGAGGTATACATGATCATTTGTTTCTTTTGTGGACACATATGTAACTCATGCCTCACATAAAATAACTATAAGCATTATTTAGAAGTAAACTATATTTATATGGCAAAGAATATACCTCATATAAAATATGATTATAAGCATCTAGAAGTAAAATATATTTAGATGGCTAAAGCATAATTATTTAGATTTAAGTATTTATAAAAAGGACATAGTAACTTATATAATATATAGTGTTATTATGACTTAAACAATTCTTATCAAAATACATGGTTAGTTTTTTTATATTTGTACTTGTATAATTATGGATTTAGAAGTTGTATAATTAATTAGTAGCATTATTGGAAATTCATTATTACTAAAATTCAAAACTTACAAAAATGTTATAGTATAATCAATGCTATTACATCTTCGAATAAAGATACTAATATAAGTTACTTTTATATGTATAATGACATAATTCGTTAGGATGTTTTATTTAAGAAGAAAATTTAATTGAGAAGAAAAAAAACGAATGGTACAATTATAAAATATTAAGTAATCTTTCTTTCATCTATTTAAATAACTATCTTTAACTAACTAATTAGTCACAAAGATTATGATTCTCTACATTAATTTTGTTTGCCTACATACTTCGAAATTTATCATACACATATTTAAATTTATCTTACACAATTCGTAATTTATCCTACACACCTAATAATTTAACCTACACTCTAAATAACATTTTTATTTTTTGAAAAAAAAACATATTTTGAAAATAAGTTACAAATTCAATGTAGTTAGCTATTAAAGAGAAAATATTAGAAATTAATAATATATGTAAGTTTACAAATATACCCTCACATTAAAATTAAATGCAAATATTAAATTAAGTAAAATGAAGCATTCTTATTGGTTGAGACTTCTTTTTTTTTCTTATAAAAAAATTCTTCTCATTTTGAATCCTCCATTATATATATATATATATATATATATACACACACACACATATATTTTTAGAATTAGGAAGTTTATATATAATATTTCCTTTACACAAAAGTCCCCTACTCAAGAACCCAAACCATTGGATTTACTTTATTTATTGTTTCGTTTATTTGGAATATTTGTTATATATATTTTTGGGTAATTTGGTCATTTGATTTACACTTCCTAGTGTGGTATTATTTTCATTCGTGGGATCGTTTCTCAAACAGTGAGTAAATCTCATTCCCCTTTTTACGTTAAACTTTTGGGGTGTATCATGTGTTACGATCTCTTATTCATTATTTTCTCATCAGAGCATGCAAATCATTGTGTGGTTATGTGTTATTTAGATTAGTTGTTTATTTAATTTATACTCAATGGTTATTTAATTCATAAGTGCTTCACTTAATCATAGGCTCACTTACACCCGATTGACCTTCCCTTATAATTTATGGAATATGGGTATCACCCCACTTATTCATAGGTAGAGCCTTTCCTCATGACGTGGGATGTGGGTATCGTCTCACTTATTCATAGACTAACTCTTTCCTCAAGATATGGGATGAAGGTGCCATTATCATGTAGTCACGCCCTGTGGGGTTCGAGACTCAAGTATTGGTTATTTTATTTATTGTTGATGTGATATGTTTGATCAGCACTTGGGTTGCATGTTTACTTATTATAATAAATAAATGTTTATTTAACTTAGATTTACTCACCAACTTGTGTTGACCTAAAAATTAATTTACGCGTGATACTAGAAATCAAGTTTGACATAACGAAGAGGTAGACACGTAGGAATTGCCTTAGACAAATAAATGAGATTTTATTTTATGTTTATGTCTTTTGCAATATTATATGGGTTGTTTGAACCTATATGATTATGTGACATTTTTAATTATGACATGGTTAAAAATTTAAACTTTTAATAGTTGTCATAAGCTTTGGATAATCATCTCGCTCTGACCGATAATCCATCACGGGTAGGGGTGTGACAACTATCTTAAGGGGATAATTGAAAAGATCCAATCTTGACTAATTTTATTTATGGATAGATTAGTTAGACTAAATAGTAATATATTGTCTCTTGGTTAAGTCTTAATTAATGTAGTTTATTTTATAATTGAGGAAGATGATTCTATATTCTCACTTATCTTATATGAAAATTAGAAGAGGCTCATGTTAAGGTTACTATCTTTCCCTCAATTTTGTCACAACGTACTGATAGCCTGGTGAAAGGCTATTCATTTGACCATCCTTAGCCTTTCGACTAGTAAACAATATGCCACAATAAAACTGGTTTTAAGGCCATCTTGGTTTTATTATCCTCTTGTAACTTGATTAGTTTTTGTTATATCAAGCCTACAATAGGGATTTTGGTTAGGATCTCTTTATTACTGAGGCGATTAATCTCCAAATTAGTTAAAATTAATGTAACTCCTCATAAATTTATGTCCAGTAATATATTGACATGTGTCCATACTCTCAATTGTGCCTAATATGGGTCGAGAGGGACTATCTTTATGAATAAATGAAAATAAGAATGTGGAGGGACTAAAGGTGTCAACATAATGAAATTATGCCTCTGAGTGAACCTTTACAGTGTCCGTACTCTCAAATAAGCCACTTGTTGGACTAGAGGGACCATTTGTGAATTTATGTATAAGCTAAGTATTACAAGGTCTGATGATATATCCTCTGTTGATCATCAGCAGAGCTTAGACTTCAACAGAGCTTAGATATATCAGACCTTGGACATTTAGACTCTACTGAAACACTGATGATAACCACTACTAAGCTAACCACTGCTGATAGAAAACACTGATCATACATCCTCTGTTGATCTTCAGCAGCATTGTTTCAGCAGCTTACTATCGCAGAGCTTAGACTTCAGCAGAGCTTTGTCTTCAGCAGAGCTTTGTTTTCAACAGAGCTTGCTATAGCATAGCTTAGACTTCAGCAGAGCTTAGACTTCAGCAGAGCTTTGTCTTCAATAGAGCTTTGTTTACAACAGAGCTTGCTATAGCGGAGCGTAGACATCACCAGAGCTTTGTCTCAACAGAGCTTACTATAGCAGATGTTGCATTATCATTGGATAGGAGGTTCTGGTATATTTTGGCTTGTTGCCCACACAAAGCTGCCAAAAACCACTAACTCAAAACCAGGGGCTTCAAGACTGCTATGCCATGTTCTAGGACACTTGTCCTCATTTTCTAACATCTGCTAACACCTAGAACCACCTCCTGCAATCTCCAACACTATAAATAGAAGTGTTTGCAACACTTTAAACTTGCACCTTCTTAAAAATACTTCTGTTATAACTTCTGGAGGTTTCAGGTTCCTTAAGAGCTTTTCATTCAAGTTTGTTTTCATCTCAGGATCACTTGTAAGTGCTCCTTTCAACTACATTTCGTTTATTAGGCTTTTAGAGCCAAAAGTCAAACAATTTCGATAATTGCTTTGACTTACGGGTTATACCCTGATTGAGATTAGTTTGCTACTGTTTTAAGGTGGCATTATGATCATAACTTAATGTATCATAACCCTCTGAGGTTATAATACGTGATCATAATCATATTCTGAGTTTTGTAAAGTTCCAATATTATGCCATATTTTGACCAAAATACCCTTTTTGCAAGAAACAAGGTTTTAATCAATAACGAACTTGCAATTGACTTATGTACTGTTGTGTTAATGTAATTAGCATATTTGTATGTCGTTAAACTAATCATAAACTGAGTTTTCATATAAAAGTCATAAATTGTGTTATTTAATGACTAAAATGCCCTTGTGGCGTATATTTTGTTTTTAAAACCTTAATGGTCATCTAAGTTAATAACTACTGATTTTAGAACTTATTTAAAGTAAATTGGCAAATGGAACTTGTCTATAACTCATCCGACTACCCGGTATCGCTTATGTGCGTACGGTTAAGCTTATATAACTAATTTACGTAAGTTTAACGAAACGGGTCAAATCTTATCATTTTTACTTCAAATACCAGAATATATATTATTTACCCATATTATACAAGTTTTTGTACTTGTTGAGTTTAAACTACATTCTATCCGGTCACCGCTTATTCTAGCGTACCGAACTGTTTCCGTATATTTAGTTAACCGGTCCAAGTCATGACTTGAATAAGGCCCGTTAACATTCAAAATGGTTATTTTAACCATTCATTCCAAACTAGGACCTTCCGGTAAATTGCTACTTTGTTAGTTGTTTTGTTTGAACGATTGTGCTTATATTATCTTTGGATTTTAAAGATTTCAGGCAGGTAAATGCTCTTAACCTATTTTCCCTATACGTGATTTGGATACGGTATATTATTACCGCATGGTCGGATATGGGTTCGATGACCTATGTGTCAAGAATTCAAATAATCCATTTAATTCGTATTGCTTGATAACTTAAACATTGGGGGGTTAATACGGCCGTGTCCTGAATATCCTCGGCTCATTTAGATGGCAAATGGCCACGACCTAAGCACGGGGTGTAGGCATACACCTGGCAGATGCTAATGCTATAGTAAATGATTTTTATAACCCAATGCGGGTTTACCCAATAATGGTATTGAAGTGGTGTGTCGGTTAATCATGATCTCGGCACAGTTTCTGGACCCTAAATGTATTGACAAGCATGTAGAACTGATAACATGAGAAAATAGTTTATCTCAAGTTATTTATGAAAATATATGTACCATTCTGTACATAAAATGATTTTGAAATATTTTCAAAATGTGTCGGTTATTTATATTTACCAGTGAAAACTGACGTATCTTCAAAAGACTAAGCACATGTTGCATAGAACGTAAATAGGCTGGAAGTTGCTCGGTAAATGCTTAAGTAGAGTTTGCAACTCCATTGCATAGAAGCCTATAGTCTGTTATTTCATTTTGTAACTTTTCAATCCGCCTGTGAATCTTTTCATATACTATTTGTTTGTATATTATTTAAACATTCGGGCATTTTTATTGTAAGATTTAGAGGAAAAGGCCCTATGAAGGGAAGACCATCTGGACAGATACGCTCTTCATCCTATAGCTCGGATGACCCGCAATATTCGAACGAGTCTCACTCGTTATAACCTGCGAGACATTCTATTTTGCATTATTCTTCTCATCATTCGCACCATTCTTCCACTCACATCACTCACACCATTCACAGCATCGTCATTCACATTCATATCACGACTCTTTTAACCCTAACCAATACATACACACACCACTCGTTGCTCAAAATCAACAGGATGATGACTCTGATCCGAAAATGCCACCATCAGGATCCAACATGCATCCGATTGAGATGTCAAGCGGGACTGCATCTTATGCAAGATCTCCTTATCAAGGTCCTGACAAATGAGACCAATATTTTAACCAATTTACCTTTATAAACATACCACCCTATCATTCTCCGACACCGCCTCCGTCGCCTCCACAAGAAGATGTACAAATGGAACTGTGGAGCAACACAGCCGCCTCCAGAACCACCAAGGAGAAAACGTGGATCACGCATGTCTGTGCATGCGGGACAACAGTCGGGCTCGCTACCACCATTGCCCCAAACATACCTCACTATTCCCGAGGACCCACAAATGGATGGACCCTCGAATACTATACTAGTAGTTGACCCAACACCACAAACTTTTGTTCAACTACCACCACCATCAGGTTTTAATAATCCAATCCCTACGTATCCAGATATGTCTGGGTACAATCCTTTAAACCCATTTACACCAATGGATTATAACTATCAAGCGCCATCGTACGACCCTTATATGCAAGCAGTCGTACATAATGCACTTTACCCATCTCCTTTCCCTCCCACCTATCGAACTACTGGATATCCCAGTTATAGGTACCAGTATCCTGTTTTGCCTCAGCCACAACCTCAGCCGCCATCCCAACTTGAGGCCATTAATCAGACTTGGAGTGGGCATAGCAAATTGGGCTGAAAGAAATGAGAAGAGGACAAAAAAATCTTTAAGAAGTTGACCAAAATATTGAAGGGGAAGAAAGATGAATGAAGACCTTCTTTATCAATTTTCTACTCAATTTTCTTTAGTCCCTGCGTGGATAAGTATTTCTTTTTAATCCCTGCGTGGACAATTTCTCTAAGCTATCTCAAAGTCCTTTTTAGGACAATTATTGTAATTTTCTCTCATTTAATGAAAACTTCTAGAATTATTTATATATATGTAATCATTTCATCCTTTTCTAGCGATCGTCCCGATTTTAATTCAAACTTTATTGATTTGTTCAAAATTTCAACAAGATCTTCTTAGGGTTTGATCAACCCATATGGCAAGCCTACATAATTGACAATGATAAAATGTCAGAGTGGCAATGAGAAATCACACTGACCAAAGAGGTGGTGGGCATATGCCTGAACCTTATTCCCATGATCCAATGAGACTGTGGATAAGGATATATATATATATATATATATAAGACATTCTTTCTGTATTAACATTTATTGTAATGTTAGTATTTCTGGCAATGTGGCAATAAGGAATCACATTGACCAAAAAGGTGGAGGACATATGTCCAAGCCTTATCACTTATATGATCGAATGAGATCTTGGCTAATGATATCATCAAATTAGATGATCATTATATTTTAACATTCAATGTAATGTTAAAATAATTTTCCTATGAGCTATATTTTATTGTCCATTGAGACAATGACGATTGTGACCATTGGCACAATGTCCAAAAAGGTGGAGGACATATGTCCAAACCGTATAGCCACATGATCCAATGAGATCGCAGCTTACGTTATTATTGAATCATTGAGACATAACTTCAATGATCATTTTATTTAACACTCAATATAGTGTTTAGGCAGTCGTGACAATAAGCACACTGTCTAAAAGGTAGAGGATATATATATCCAAAACCTTACGACCATCATAATCCATCGAGATTACTGTCAAATCATCAAATTCGATGACCATTTATTATATTGTACTAACTAATCATTTGTTTAGAATTATAGCCCAAAGCCCTAGAAATGGCAAATCCAAATTCGGACAATGCCAATGATGGACTGAATAAAATTATAAGTAATCATGAAGGCGAAGGAAATAACCTTCAAGGCCATGATAGCCGCTGAGGTCGGCAAAGCTATGGAAAATTTCATAGCAAATTATAAAGGATCGAGTTCTACTCATCCAAAGTCCCACTCTATCATACATTCTTCCACATATAAACGAGATAGAAACTGTCGTAGACATCAGTGGATGTGCTGATAGAGAAATTATTAAATTTGAATCTCAATCTTTCAAGGGCGATGCCCTAACTTGGTGGAAAACTATGATCCAGTCTACAGGAAAGATGTCCCTGTACAACATGAAATGGTCCAAATTTATGGACCTAATTAAAGAAACATATTGTCCTCCGCATGAAGTGGAGAAGGTATAGTCAGACTTCTTGACTCTAACCATGAAAATTTAGATTGTTGAAAGTATGTTTCTGACTATAATTCACTGTCAAGATTGGTTCCATACTTGATCTCTCCCGAACCTAAATTGCGCGTTTCATTAATAGGCTAGCACCTAAGATTAAAGGTATGGTGAAGGCATCAAAGCCCTATACTTTTAGGTCCGTTGTGGACCTATCCCTTTCTCTTACTCAAGATGAGGTGAGATTGAGGTTAGTGCGATCAGAGAATGATGGGAAGAGAAAGAGAGAGGTGACCACTCTCAGAATTATAAGAAAGGCAAGTTTGGGTTCCATAAGAACCATCACAAGTCTGATGAAAGACCAGCATGCAAAACTTGTGGAAGACGACACTAAGCCAGTGTCGGACAAATCAGAAAACAAGGCAGTTGGTATTTACAAGAAGATCGGTCATCAGTCCCATGAATGTAAAGACATAAAGAATGTTGTGTGCTTTAGATTTGGTGAAAAGGGCCACATAAAAACCAACTGCCCTAAATGCAATACTAAGGGTACTGCTAAGCCTGGGGAGGCAAAGAGGGCCAATGCTAGGGCTTTCTAATTAACTACAAAGGAAGCAGTTAAGGATATAAACGTCATTACGGGTACATTTCTCGTAAATGATGTATTTGCTGGAGTTCTATTTGATTCCGGAGCTGATAAGTCCTTTGTTGATAATAAGTTTTGTAAACTACTAAACCTACCCATAAGAACTCTAGATATTGCATATGAAGTAGAATTGGCAGATGGTACCTTAGAAACCGCTTCGACTATTCTTGATAGATGCAATATATCCATTAAGAATCATTCAATTCCTATTTATCTTTTACCAATGAATTTGGCGGGGTTCGATATAGTTTTAGGCATGGATTGGTTGGCTCATAACCAAGTCTGTATTGTCTACGATAAGAAACTTCTCGAGATTAAATCCCCATCCGGTGAAGTACTCACCATTTTTGGAGATCAACATTATGGATTGCCTGAAAAAGTATCTTTGTTTAAGACATCCAAGTGTTTAAAGAAAGGTTGTATCATCTACATGGCACAGGTAATGATTGATGAACCAAAGCCAAGGATTGAAGACCGTCCAGTTATTTCTGAGTACCTAGATGTGTTCCCTGAAGAATTACCCGGTCTACCCTCGGAAAGACAGGTCGAGTTTAGGATCGACATTTTACCTGGAGCCGCTCCTGCAGCTAGAGCTCCATACCGATTAGTAGCAACTGAGATGAAAGAACTAAGGGCACAATTAGATGAGCTTTTGGGGAAAGACTTTATTTAACCAAGTTCCTCGCCTAGGGGAGCTCTTGTTCTGTTCGTCAAGAAGAAAGACGGTTCAATGCGGATGTGCATTGATTACCGTGAACTGAACAAGATAACGATCAAGAATCGTTACTCATTGCAAAGGATCGACGACTTATTCGACCAGTTGCAAGGATCTAGTTATTTCTCCAAGATTGATTTGAGATCAGGATATCATCAACTAAAGGTTAGAAGTGAAGATGTTCCAAAGACTGCCTTCAAGACCAGATACGACCATTATGAATTTCTAGTGCTGCATTTTGGACTCATGCACCTGCAGCATTCATGGTTCTCATGGATAGAGCCTGCAAGCCGTATCTAGATAAATTTGTTATTGTCTTTATTGACGACATACTTATCTATTCTCGTAATCAGAATGATCACGAGAAACATCTTCGATGCATCCTTGAATTGCTAAAGCAAGTAAAGCTTTATGCAAAGTTCTCTAAATATGAGTTTTGGCTTAGAGAGGTCCATTTTCTTGGACATGTCATAAGTGAGCATGGTATCCAAGTGGATCCCGCCAAGATCGAAGCCATTATGAATTGAGTAGCACCAAAGACTCCGTCTGAGATCCGTAACTTCTTAGGATTGGTCGGTTATTATAGAATATTCATTGAAAATTTTTCTCGAATTGCCACTCCTTTGACCCGCAAGAATGTCAAGTTTGACTGGGTTCCAAAATAGAAGGAATATTTTGAGATTCTAAAGCACAAATTGAGCAATGCTCATGTCTTAACCCTACCTGAGGGTATTGAAGACTTCATTGTTTACTGTGATACCTCACGCACTGGCATGGGCTGTGTGCTGATGCAGAGAGGCAAAGTGATTGCTTATGCATCACGGCAACTTAAGGTGCACGAAAAGAATTACACCACCCATGACTAGGAGTTGGGTGCCGTTGTATTTGCACTAAAGTTGTGGAGACACTATTTATATGGCACAAAGTGTATTATATACACTTACCACAAAAGTCTACAACATCTATTTAATCAGAAAGATTTGAACATGCGCCGACGCCGTTGGATCGAGACCTTGAACGATTACGAATGTGAGATTCGTTACCATCCCGATAAAGCAAATGTCGTTGCTGACGCATTAAGTCACAAGGAAAGGATTAAACCAATAAGAATTAATGCCAAAAGTATCAAACTTAAGTCTAGTCTGAATGAGAAGCATAATATTCCTAGGGAAGGATTGGGTGGAACTATTGATCAGTTGACACCTGGAAATGATGGAATCTTGAGATTAAATAATTGTATGTGGGTTCCTATTTATGGAAGACTCAGAGATCTGATTCTCCAGGAAGCTCATAATTCTGTATATTCAGTTCACCCTAGAGGTGACAAAATGTATCAAGATTTGAAGAAGAATTATTGGTGGATGGGTATGAAGAAATCCACTATGTAGCTAAGTGTCTGACGTGTTCACAAGTTAAAGTTGAACATAAAAAACCGCCAGGACTCCTACAATAGCTTGAGATTCCTACATGGAAGTAGGAAATGGTAACTATGGATCTGATTACCAAGTTACCTAAAACGTGGCAATGACACGATTTGGCTGATTGTAGACAGACTAACTAAGTCAGCCCATTTTCTGCCAATTAAGAAAACTTATACTTCCGATAAGCTGGCCAAGTTATATGTGGACGAGATTGTATCCTTGCATGGCGTGCCAGTATCTATGGTGTCTGATAGTGACACTAGATATACATCCCACTTTTTGAAAAGTTTCCAACAATCATTATGCACTAGATTGAATTTCAGTACAGCTTACCACCCTCAGACTGATGGACGAAGTGAGCGTACCATCCAAACTTTAGAAGACCTGCTTAGGGCATGTGTAACTGATTTAGGTGGTAGCTGGGATGACCATCTACCCCTAATAGCATTCTCCTACAATAACAGTTATCATACAAGCATCAAGGCTGCTCCTTTTGAGACCTTGTATGGTAGAAAATGTCAAACGGCCGTTTGTTGGGCTGAAGTTGGGGAAGTTCAGCTATCAGTACTTGAGATTGTCCTAGAAACCATGGAAAAGATTTTACAAGCCCGTGATCGTCTCAAAGCTGCCAGGGATAGGGAGAAGAGTTATGCTAACAAGAGGCGTAAACCTCTTAAGTTCCAAGTAGGGGACAAGGTCATGCTAAAAGTATCACCCTGGAAAGGTGTGATATGCTTTGGAAAAAGGGGCAAGTTGAGCCAAGATATACTGAACCATTTGAGATAACTGAATGTGTTGGGTCTGTGGCATATAAGCTTAAATTACCCGAGGAGCTCAGTGGAATTCATGATGTGTTCCGTATTTGTAATTTGAAGAAATGTCTAGCCGATGAGTCGCTAACAATGTCACATCATGATGTGCAGATTAACGAAAACCTGAGGTTTGTTGAAAAACCAATCTCGATCGAGGATCAACAGGTTAGAAAGCTTCGAAAGAAAAGGATTCCAATTATAAAAGTTAAATGGGATGCCCGACGAAGCCCGAATATACATGGGAGACCGAGTCCATTATGCGATAAAAGTACCCTATCTTTTTTAATACAATCTCGAGGTCG
Organism: Scalesia atractyloides; assembly: GCA_947069175.1. Lineage (NCBI taxonomy): Eukaryota > Viridiplantae > Streptophyta > Magnoliopsida > Asterales > Asteraceae > Scalesia > Scalesia atractyloides. Next base: position 20,051,029 of record CAMTDV010000028.1, on the reverse strand, counting down.
AGATTTCTTTTAATGTGGTGAGGATGTAACACCTCATAAATTTATGTCCATTAATATACTGACACGTGTCCATACTCTCAATTGTGCCTAATATGGGTCGAGAGGGATTATCTTTATGAATAAGTGAAAATAAGAATGTGGAGGGACTAAAGGTGTCAACATAATGAAATTATGCCTCTGAGTGAACCTTTACAGTGTCCGTACTCTCAAATAAGCCACTTGTTGGACTAGAGGGACCATTTGTGAATTTTACAAGGTCTGATGATATATCCTCTGTTGATCATCAGCAGAGCTTAGACTTCAACAGAGCTTAGATATATCAGACCTTGGACATTTAGACTCTACTGAAACACTGATGATAACCACTACTAAGCTAACCACTGCTGATAGAAAACACTGATCATACATCCTCTGTTGATCTTCAGCAGAGCTTTGTCTTCAGCAGAGCTTACTATCGCAGAGCTTAGACTTTAGCAGAGCTTTGTCTTCAGCAGAGCTTTGTTTTCAACAGAGCTTGCTATAGCAGAGCTTAGACTTCAGCAGAGCTTTGTCTTCAATAGAGCTTTGTTTACAACAGAGCTTGCTATAGCGGAGCTTAGACATCACCATAGCTTTGTCTCAACAGAGCTTACTATAGCAGATGTTGCATTATCATTGGATCGGCGGTTCTGGTATATTTTGGCTTGTTGCCCACACAACGCTGCCAAAAACCACTAACTCAAAACCAGGGGCTTCAAGACTGCTATGCCACGTTCTAGGACACTTGTCCTCATTTTCTAACATCTGCTAACACCTAGAACCACCTCCTGCAATCTCCAACACTATAAATAGAAGTGTTTGCAACACTTTAAACTTGCACCTTCTTAAAAATACTTCTGTTATAATTTCTGGAGGTTTCTGGTTCCTTAAGAGCTTTTCATTCAAGTTTGTTTTCATCTCAGGATCACTTGTAAGTGCTCCTTTCAACTACATTTCGTTTATTAGGCTTTTAGAGCCAAAAGTCAAACAATTTCGATAATTGCTTTGACTTACGGGTTATACCCGATTGAGATTAGTTTGCTACTGTTTTAAGGTGGCATTATGATCATAACTTAATGTATAATAACCCTCTGAGGTTATAATACGTGATCATAATCATATTCTGAGTTTTGTACAAGTTCCAATATTATGCCATATTTTGACCAAAATGCCCTTTTTGCAAGAAACAAGGTTTTAATCAATAACTAACTTGCAATTGACTTATGTACTGTTGTGTTAATCTAATTAACATATTTGTATGTCGTTAAACTAATCATAAACTGAGTTTTCATCTAAAAGTCATAAATTGTGTTATTTAATGACTAAAATGCCCTTGTGGTGCATATTTTAGTTTTAAAACCTTAATGGTCATGTAAGTTAATAACTACTGATGTTACAACTTATTTAAAGTATATTGGCAAATGGAACTTATCTATAACGCACCCGACTACCCGGTATCACTTATATGTGTATGTTTAAGCTTATGTAACTAATTTACGTAAGTTTAACGAAACGGGTCAAATTTTATCATATTTACTTCAAATACTAGAATATATATTGTTTACCCATATTATACAAGTTTTTGTACTTGTTGGGTTTAATCTACATTCTATCCGGTCACCGCTTAATCTAGCGTACCGTATCGTTTCCGTATATTATAGTTAACTGGTCCAAGTCATATGACTTGAATAAGACCCATTAACATTCTAATTAGTTTTAATAACCATTCATTCCAGACTAGGGCCTTCCGGTAAATTGCAACCTTGTTAGTTGTTTTGTTTGAACGACTGGGCTTATATTATCTTTGGATTTTAAAGATTTCAGGCAGGTAAATACTCTTAACCTATTTTCCCTATACGGGATTGGGATACGATATATTATTACCGCATGGTCGGATATGGGATCGATGACCTATGTGTCGGGAAATTAAATAATCCGTTTTAATTCGTATTGCTTGATAACTTAAACATTAGGGGTTAATACGACTGTGTCGTGGATATCCTCGGCTCATTTAATTGCAAATGGCCACGACCTAAGCATGGGGTGTAGGCATACACCTGGCAGATGCTAATGCTATAGTAAATCATTTTTATAACCCAATGTGGGTTTTACCCAATAAGGGTATTGAGGTGGTGTGTCGGTTAATCATGATCTCGGTATAGTTTCTGGGCCCTAAATGTATTGACAAGCATGTAAAACTGGTAACCTGAGAAATAGTTTATCCCAAGTTATTTATGAAAATATATGTACCATTCTGTACATAAAATGATTTTGAAAATTTTCAAAATGTGTCGGTTATTTGTATTTATCAGTGAAAACTGACGTATTTTCAAAATACTAAGCGCAGGTTGCAAAGAACGTAAATAGGCTGGAAGCTGCCCGATATATGCTTAAGTGGAATTTGCAACTCCATTGCATAGAAGCCTATAGTATGTTATTTCATTTTGTAACTTAACGATCCACCTGTGGATCTTTTCATATACTCTTTGTTTGTATATTATTTTAAACATTTGGTGATTTTTGTTGTAATAACTTAAATCCAAGACTTCTGCTGTGCTATATTATGTATTGATATCAATTTTGTCACATATTCCCTAACCGGCCTAACGGGCGATATGAGAATTATCGGGGTGTGACAATAAACAAAGTAGATCTTCCTTTGATCTTGTTACCTCAAAAATCTCTATAGTTGTGGTCCCTCTTTATGTCCACAGATACACACACACAGACACACACTTGGTAACAATCTTGCCGGTTTCAGCACTTTATTGGATTACCCAAACCCTCATTAATTAACCTTTCTTAACTTTTACCTCCCAATTGAATTTGTTGCATCATCGTAAGCCTCCCTATAGATCTCCATGTGATATCAAAAACCTTTTATTACCCCAAGATCTGTTTCGATACTAGAAGCTTGTCACCTGAACTTGTTTAATACAAGAAAACCCCTAGTAAGATCTGGTTCACTACTAGAAGCTTACGCCGGATCTAATTAAGGGTACCGGAAGCCGTACGCACACACAGTTAGGTTAAGTTAAGTTAGATTAGGTTAATTTAGTTAAATTAAGTTGTTAAGTTAATTTAGTCTTAAAGGATCCAAGTGATCATGTCACAAAAGATAATAACCACGAATTGTTAAAAGATAAACACACTTGATAAAATAAATACTAGATTAAATACGAATAATTAATTCAAGAGTTTGAGAAGATACAAAGACTACATCCATATAAAGATCTTAACACTTTTACCCATGGCGACTACCAATCTTGCATGATCATCAAGCTTTTTGGGTTATATAAGATCTTCTGATGATTGAAGCCAAAACCAAAGGGAACTGTCTTCTCTGCCTGATGGAATAAGTTGAAGTATAATTTTTGGTCCAGAATGTAACACCCGCCCGCGTATAATAACCCGCGGCGGAATCGTCGATGAGTAATGACGTGATGCGAGTGTGGTATAATTTTTAGTATATTTTTAGCACTTTTACTCGTTTATCAAGCTTTAAATTTATAAAACACGACATAACACAATCATTCTCTACAACACGTTAGGGCAAGTGCACCCATCGTTGGTGTAGTATAGTGATGGTAAGATACTGAGTTTGTCCAAGTACACAAGAGCTTTTAATACTGGAATATCGTCAACGCCCAATTTAACCATAGTTAGTTTAAAATAGAAAAGAAGTAAAAACAAAAAGTTAGTAAAAACAATTAACAAGATAGAATCACTTGGTTCCGACTCCTCTATTACGTATCCTTTGATGATTCCGCACTTTGGGCTTTTTAGGAGAATATCTTAGTTATTGTGGCATGTCCTTGTTTGGAGGCTCTGAGTTAGCAGGGATACAGTCCCGCAAGGCCGGATTATTGAAAGATAATTAAGCAAGTTATTAATGCAAAATGTGGCATGTCCATCTTTTGGAGGCAACACTACTCTCAGCCATATTGGTCTAAGTCAGTAGGAATATAGTCCCGAAAGGCCGGTTTAAAGTTTTAATAGTAGTTTATTTATAAGGGATTCCAACCGTTCTTACTTCCCCGATTTGATGATATCTGTCTCAAGAGAAGTTCTAATAAGCTTGAATCAAGTCCTCACAGGATCTATACACTAAACGAGGCAAAAACTTTACCCAAACCATCCTTCTAACCCCCTTCCAGGTAAACTGTAAAGACACAAATGAGTGAATCAACAAAACATAAAGAAATGATAGTGTAAAGTTCACTTTTAATAAAAAAAATTTATATTTCTTAAAGTCATTAATATATGTCTAATTAAAAAGTAGCCAAAGCTTGGAAATCAAAAGTAATACATAAAAGATTTGTCTTCACCAAGTGATGTAAAAGATTAGCTAAGCATGGCCTTTGTTTGACAATAAATCTTACGACCCATCTTGGATCCTGAGATTACTACACACACTCTAAACGTGAACGAATGTGTTGGATGATGGTGTTGGAGTGGTGGTGAAATGGTGGTGAGTGGGAGAGAGGGCTGCCAAGGGATGATTTGGTAATGAACCAAGACCCTCTATTTATAGCTTCAAATAGACCACTCACACGGCCATGTGCCCAGGAGCATGACCTAGTGTCCTTTCTTCTCTATCTTCTTTAATTGACTAGTGTCAGTCCATATGCACACACGGTCCCGTGTGTAAGAGGGCACGGCCCCGTGTTCAGTATTGTGTTGTCCTTTGAGAGATTCCACATAATTGGGAGATAACCATGACCCCGTGTCCATGGTACATGGTCTCGTGTCGCTTGTCTGCTCTGTTTGTCTTTTTCTGCGTGGACTCTGGAGTGGGGCACGACCCCGTGCTTGCCTTCTAGTTTGTTGTTTTGGTCTTAGGGTGTAGCTTGGTGGGTTGGCATGGTGTGTCAACTCCTGTTTCTTGTATTTATGCTGGTTTTTGTCATTAATTTGTTCCTTTTACATGTTTAGGCTCATTTAGTCCTGAAAATTAAAAGTATACAAAGAAACACACTTTTTCCAACATTAGTACATAAAAGGGGTTGATTTTTTTTGCCTTGTTTGATATAATTTATAGGGTTTTTTTATATATTTCCTCGTCCTAAGAGGGTTATTACATATTTTCCCTGTTAGGATCTGAGTTTGATTTGTTGTGAAAGTTAAAATGAAATAATGAAAGAAGATAAATAGAGATGAAATAGTGCAACGAAATGATAAACTTTTGAATCACAACAAATGAGATATTGCTTTCATCAACATGCTTTTGTAAATTATAATTCACGTATGCATGAAAATTACAACTATCCCTCAACCTGATCACTTCTAATTTGTTCGTACAAGAATGTCAAGAAGGAAAGTTGATAAATAGAACACAACAAGCACTATTCTATTTATAGTACAAAGCAAACATCTGAAGCATCTAGGCTGACGTCACCTTGACAGTGACATTCAACGACCTAACAAACTCTATCATTGCTAGACCTAAATACTATTACATTGAATTACAAATAAACTCTTTTGATATCATCTATTGAGCTTTAATCTCTGTTGATCTTTATCCTCTGTTTGTCTACGGCAGAGCTTTGCCTCTACAGTCTTTCATCTTCATCATAGGTTCTCTTTAGCAGACCCTGGGCTTCAAGTAGAGTTTATCTTATACAGTTCTTTGCAAACAGACTTTAGCTTTAACAGACTTTAGATCAGCAGATGTTGTGTCTTTGCCATTGGGAGGAGCAAATCTACAAAGCACTGTTTATTTATCATCAGTAGTTATAGACTATTTTGGCTTTCCAATCATCTATTCTTTTGTGGGGTCCACTAGATCCAACAATCTCCCCTAGAACAGATGATGCCAAAACTCTTCTTTATTTCTGATCTTTATTTCTCATCAGCATTTCCCTGATTTGACCTTTGAACCGTAGTTCAAAGTTCAAGGGAAATCATATCTTCAAAATCCATTTCAAGTTCAAGTTTCAACAGATCTTGGAGGCCATCTACATATAGACCGTATTCATCCCCCATTCTAATCTTTTGAACTTCGCCATCTGATCTGATCAAGGTTAATTCGTGGGTATCTGAGGATGGCTTGTACTTCAGAATTTTTGAACCAGATGATTCTCTTGGGTGAAGGGTAATTGTTGATGAGTTGGGTGATTGTGGCCTCCTTACAAGGTTTGCAATTGTTTCTCTTAATTTGTCACTTGCAGGATCTGTGTGATATAGCAGTTGGTTCTTTATTCCCTCCTTTTGGTGTTCTTCAAACATATGTTCATCATCCTCTACCATCTACTTTTACCTTTTTGCTTGATTCAAGGCAATTGTGGATAAGCCAGAGGTTGAGATCTGCTTTTTAGATATCAGGGTCTGTTGAGGGATAACCATTGTTGGATAGGCTGGCTTTCTTGGAACTGTGGATCCTTTTCTCTTAACTGCTCCAGTCTTTTGTAGGTTTCAACAACCTTTGACTCTAACCTTCTGGCAATAGCTCTAGTGGTACAATACTTAGTAACAAAAAAGTTCTTCTTTCATTCTTTTTAGCTTTAAAGCCTTGTTTTGATCCACCTTCTTATATTTCTTCCAATCTAGTAGAGTTGGCTTATGTAAAGGGTCATTGAGCATTTTTTGGATTCTTTCTATTTTTTCTTTGAGCTCATATATTGACCAGTCTTTGAACTGTGCTATATTTGCTTTGTATGGTTTATGTTTCATGATATGATCCAGGTAATCCTTCCATAGTTCCTTATCGGCTCAGCATTGATTGGCTTCTCTAACATGGACTTGCTCAGGTCCTTAGCAAAATCTTAAATTTTTCTAACCTTGCTAAGCTCTAGTGACAAGATTCCCTGAGTAGTTTTCACACCCCGGCTTTCCATAGCCAATCCAAACACCGGTGGGCCCGAGTGGGGAATATCGTGACGCAAGTTGATATCATCATTGTCAATTAAACACAGCACAACGAAAGTCTTGGAGTTAAATTACTATACAAACCAAATGCTCAAAGTACAAAATAATATACAGACGACTCATAATAGAAAATCCACAGGCGGATCATAAAATGTACAAAATGTGTATAACAGACTTTGGGTAGATCTAGGATATTCAAGATCCTCTCATCACTACCAAGCACTCCCGGCCTATTTTGTATTGTACTTGCAAGCTTAGTCCTTTGAAAATACGTTAGCTCTCACTGGTAAAAACACCCAACTGACTCATTTTGAAAACATTTTAAAAATGTTTTAAGTGCACATTAGCACAAAATCTTTTATAACTTGAGAAAGTTACTTTGTAACCTTGTTAATAGATTCACTTGCTTGTCCATACATACAGGGCCCAGTGCGAAAACCGAGACATGATTAACGTACTCACCACTTAAGAACTCACAAAGGAGTTATCCCCAACTTTGTGGGTAATGCATTTTGAGCGTCTATCGGGTGTATACCTACACCCGCGCCCGCGCTAAGGTCGTGGCTGTTATCTAATGTAATGAGCCGAGAATATCTAGGACACGGTAGTTAACCCCTGATGTTTAAGTTATCAAACAAAACTGATTAAAATGGCATATGTGGATTTACTAGCCACAATTCGGGATTCGATTGATCCCATTTCCGAACAAGCGGTAATAATTTACCGCAAACCAAGCCCGTATAGGGGAAATAAGTCGAGAGTATTTACCTGAGCTAGTCTTCATTTAAACGCAAGATTTAAATACTCAGCCATACACAAAAGTACTTAGTGCAGATAGCATTTACCGACAAGTCTCTAGTCTGGATTATGGCATAAGCTAACCAATTAATTACTAACGGTCTTATTTAAGTCACAGACTTTGACCGAGTAGCGTACAAGATCAAAACTTATAACGCTAGATTAAACGATGATCGGATAGAATGTAGTTTAATCCCAACAAGTACTTTGACTTGTATAATATGGATAAACTATAAACATTCTGGATTTTGAGAGTTAAATGACAAGGTTAGACCCGTTTTGGTTAATTTTTGTAAACTAGTTACATATACTTAACCGTACGTATATAAGCGATATCGGGTAACCGGATAAGTTATGGAAAAGTCCTTTATGCCTCTATACTTTAAATAAGCTGTAATATCAGTAGGATATCAACTTTCATGCCCGTTAAGGTTTTAAAATGAAATTATGCCTCATAAGGGCATTTTGGTAATTTCATACCGTGTAAAAGGAACTTGAATATAATTTCATGTTATGACAATAAGTATTCTGGAAAAATAACTTATTTATGATATAATATCAGTAGGATATTGATTATATGTATAATTTATCTTTTATGACCAAACTATGCACCGAAGGGGCAATTTGGTTATTTTAGATATAGTTTTATAAATTATTTGGGATTCTGAGTTTATATCATGCACCTACTATAAAAATATTTAAAATTAGTTTTGAAATCAGTAGGTAACAAGTCTTGGTTGATTAATATGGTTTAAAACCATACTATGCGCCGAAACGGTGCTTAGGTCATAAAATGATGATTTATGCGATATTTAATGAAAACTGATGTTAAGGTCAAGTTAGCATGTCTTAGATGTGTTATTTAATATAACATATCGGTAGGTAAAAGATTTACTTTGAAAAGATATGGTTAAAACCATTTTATAAGCCATAAGGGCTTTATCGACATAATATAAGGACTTGTTCATAAACTCAGTTTATAATCTGGTTTGACATCACGAATAATCCTATTTATAGCATTACATCAGTAGGAAACTCATTTTCAAGTTCATTATCATTTAAACATCATTTTATGTAAATAGAGCATTTAAGTCAAAATGGCATAATTACAGAACTTGTGCATAAACTCAGATTCTGATTATGACCATGTAATATAACCTCAGGGGGTTATGCTACATTATATTACGATCATAATGCAACCTTAGATTAGTAGCTAACTAATCTAAATCGGGTCAGAATTTAAAGTCAAAGTAGAAGTCAAACTTCACGACTTTCGGTTGCGAACCGACCCTAGAACTGAAATTGACGAGCCGAACATGTTCTTACATGCTCTAATAATTATTACCAACTTCTAAGTATCAAAACATGTTTCATAACATATATAAGATCAGATTATAACATTTCCGAAAAATGGCCTGTTTGACTTTTTAATATAATAACTTTGACCCGTCAATTGGTCTAGCAAACGTGATCTTCAGGAGGTGCCCTTTATAGAGATTAACACCTACCTTATTACAATCACTTAGCCATGTTTGTTACGAACAACGTTGGACCATAATGGTCTTAACCGAATGTCAAGGCGTTTTCCGTAAAATGCTTGACTTTTGGCTATAAAAGCCTCTAAACAAAAATGCAAGAGAAAGGAACATTTACAAGTGATCCTCAGGATGCAATAGAACTAAGTTGGATGCTCCTTTCAGTTAGGAACTTCCAGAGGAGGGAGATAGAGTGATAAATGAGAATGGTTCAAGTTCAAATGGTGAAGCATTGCACCTATTTATAGTTGGAGAGCTTGAAGGAGGTGATGCCAGGTTTAAGGGGTGCTAGAGGGAGCTTACAAGTGTCCTAAAACGTGGCATAGCTATTTGGAAGTCCATGGTTTCGAAACAATGGTTTTTGGCAACATGTGTGGAGGCCAAGAAAAAATTCTGTAGACACAGGGCACTCGCGCCCCGCGAGCGCCCTGTGGCCAAGTTCAAAGTTTGTCACATTTAGCCCCTTAACTTATAAAACCCCCCTAAAACACCTTTTTAGCATATTTAGTCCTCCGTAACCAATATTTGGCGTACACTGGAGTATGCCCAGACATTTTCGAGCTCTCGGCTTTGTTAAAAGGTCACTCAGAGGTATAAATTAACATGTTGACACTTTTAACCCCTCCATTATCCAACTTTCATATATTTGCAGAATTAACCTCTCTCGTCCAACAAGTGGCACATATGAGAGTTAGGACTTCATAAAGGATCACTTAGAGGCTCATTATAAGCATGTTGACACTGATGTCACTCAGAGGCTGGGTATGTTGACATATCAGTTACTCAGAGGCCAAGTTTAAGCATGTTGACATATCAATCACTCAGAGCTAAGTTTAAGCATGTTGACATACCAGTCACTCAGAGGCTAATGTTTAAGCATGTTGACATATCAGTCACTCAGAGGCTAATGTTTATGCATGTTGACATCCGAAAGTCACTCAGAGCCTCAGAGGCTCAGTTTGAGCATGTTGACACCTTTAGTCCCTATTAGTCTTTAATAGACTAAATAAAAATAAAACACGTGTCACTATACTATTGGACACGATTTTACGAGGTATTACATCCTCACCCCCTTAAAAGAAATCTCGTCCTCGAGATTTTATTCAAAAAGATGGGGGTACTTTTGTCGCACAGTGGACTCAACCTCCCATGTATACTCGGGACCTCTAAGGGCATCCCACTTAACCTTAACTATAGGTATTAATTTCCTTCGAGCTTCTTAATCTGTCGATCCCCGATTGAAATTGGTTTCTCAACAAAGCTCAGGTTTTCATCTATCTGCACATCATGATGTGACATTGCTAGCGACTCATCAGCTAGACATTTCTTAAGATTACTGATGTGGAACACATCATGAATTCCACTAAGCTCCTCTTGCAGCTTAAGCTTATAAGCTACAGTGCCGATACATTCGATTATCTCGAATGGTCCTATATATATTGGGCTTAGCTTGCCCTTCTTTCCAAATCTCATTACACCTTTCCAAGGTAATACTTTCAGCATGACTTTGTCCCCTACTTGGAACTTAAGAGTTTACGCCTCTTGTCAGCATAGCTCTTCTGCCTATCTCGAGCAGCTTTGAGACGATCAAGGATTTGCACAATCTTATCCGTGGTCTCCAGGATAATCTCCGGTCCTAATAGTTGGGCTTCCCCAACTTCTGCCCAACACACGGGCATTTGACATTTTCTTCCATACAAGGCCTCATAAGGAGCAGCCTTGATACTCGTATGATAGCTATTATTATAGGAGAATTCTATTAGGGGTAAGTGGTCATCCCAACTTCCACCTAAATCAATCACACATGCTCTAAGCATATCTTCTAAGGTCTAAATAGTATGCTCACTTTGACCATTAGTCTGTGGATGGTAAGCCGTACTAAGATTTAATCTTGTGCCTAAGGATTGTTGGAAGCTTTTCCAGAAATGAGATGTATATCTAGTATCTCTGTCAGATACAATAGATACTGGCACACCGTGTAGCGACACAATCTTGTCCACATATAACTTAGCCAATTTGTCGGAGTTATAGGTTTCTTTAATTGGCAAGAAATGTACTGACTTAGTCAGCCTATCTACAATGACCTAAATCGTGTCATTACCATGTTTGGTCTTTGGTAACTTGGTAATCAAGTCCATGGTTACCATTTCCCATTTCCAAGTGGGAATCTCAAGTTGTTGTAGAAGTGCTGAGGTTTCTGATGTTCAGCTTTAACTTGCGAACACGTTAGACACCTAGCTACATAAGTGGCTATGGATTTCTTCAAACCCATCCACCAATAATTCTTTTCAGATCCTGATACATCTGGTCACCACCCGGGTGAACTGAGTATCTTGATTTATGTGCTTCCTGGAGGATTAGATCTCTAAGTCCTCCAAAGATTGGAACCCAGATTCTTTCCTTAAATCTAAGGATTCCATCCTTTCCAAGCGTTAACTGATCAATAGTTCTGCCTAATCCCTCATTAGGAATATTAGCCTCTAACAGGGCTTGATTATGTGCATCTATTAGCTTCTCATTCAAGCTATATCTGAGCTCAATGCTCTTTGCGTTAATCCTAATGGGTTTAACCCTTTCCTTGCGACTTAAGGCATAAGCAATGACATTTGCCTTGCCTGGATGATAGCAAATTTCACAATCATAATCATTAAGTGTTTCCGTCCGACGGTGTTGTCGTATGTTCAATTCCTTTTGATTGAACAGATGCTGGAGACTCTTATGGTCAGTGTATATTTGTGCCATATAAGTAATGTCTCCACAACGTTTATGCAAATACAACAGCACCCAATTCCAAATCATGGGTGGTGTAATTCCTTTCGTGCACCTTTAATTGTCATGATGCAAAAGCAATCACCTTGCCTTTTTGCATTAACACACAGCCCATGCTAGTGTGCAAAGCATCACAATAAACTACAAAATCCTCAATACACTCAGGTAGAGATAACACAGGAGCATTGCTCAACTTGTGTTTTAGAATCTCAAAGGATTCTTGTTGTTTCGGACCCCAAACAAACTTAACATTTTTACGGGTTAAGGTAGTTAAAGGAGTGGCTATCCTTGAAAAGTTCTCAATGAACCTCCTATAATAACCAGCAAATCCTAGGAAATTATGAATCTCCGATGGAGTTTTGGGCACTTCCCAATTCATTATGGCTTCTATTTTAGTGGGATCTATTTGAATACCACGCTCACTACAACATGTCCAAGAAATTGGACTTCTCTAAGCCAAAATTCACACTTAGAAAATTTAGCATAAAGCTTCTCCTGCCTTAGCAGTTCGAGGATGCACCGAAGGTGTTTCTCGTGATCAACTTGATTACGAGAATAGATAAGTATATCGTCTATGAAGAGAATGATAAGCTTATCTAGATATGGCTTGCAGACTCTATTCATGAGATCCATGAATGCTGTAGGTGCATTTGTGAGACCAAAAGGCATCACCAGGAATTCATAATGACCATATCGGGTCCTAAAGGCAGTCTTAGGAACATCTTCTTTCCTAACCTTCAGCTGATGATATCCTGATCTCAAATCGAACTTAGAGAAGTAGCTAGCACCTTGAAGTTGATCGAACAAGTCGTCGATCCTGGGCAAGGGATATCGGTTCTTGATGTTAACTTATTCAACCACGGTAATCAATGCACATTCGCATTAAACCGTCCTTCTTTTTAACGAAAAGAATTGGAGCTCCCCAAGGTGAGAAACTAGGCTGAATAAAGCCTTTCATTAAAAGTTCATCTAATTGCGTCCTTAATTCCTTTATTTCCGTCAGTGCTAATCAATATAGAGCCCTAGCTACAGGTGCTGATCCAGGTAGGATATGAATTCTAAATTCCACTTGTGTATCTGGAGGTAGGCTTGGTAATTCTCCGGGGAAAACATCTAGATACTCCAAGATAACTGGAAGGTCTTCAATATCTGGTTTAGGCTCGTTGATAGTTACTTGTGCCATGTAAATGACACAACCTCTCCCCAAACACTTGGATGCCTTAAATAACGATACCTTGTCTGGCAATCCGTAGTGTGAATCTCCTAGAATGGTGATCATTTCACCAGATAGGGTTTTAATCACGATGAGTTTCTTATCGCATGCAATGCGGGCTTGGTTATGGGATAACCAATCCATGCCTAAAACTACATCGAACCCAACCAACTTCATTGGCAACAAAAGATTCTTAATGGATATAAAGCATCCATCAAGAATGGAAGATGCTGTCTCTAACGTTCCATCAGTGAGTTCTACCTCATAGGTTATGTCTAGAGTTCATATGGTCAAGTTTAATAGTTTACTAAACTTATGGTCAACAAAAGATTTATCTACACTTGAATAAAAAAGAACTCTAGCATATATGTCATTGATGAGGAATGTACCTGTTATGACGTTGTTGTCATTAACGGCCTCCTGGCATTCATCTGGAAGGCACGAGCATTCCCTTTCTTAGCCTCTCCAGGCTTTGCATCATTATTTCTGGGGTTCTTAGGGCAGTTAAACTTAATATGCCCATTTTCATTACAGCCGTAGCAGACGGCATTCTTAAGATCCTTGCACTCCAGGGACTTATGCCCCTTTCTCTTACAGATACCATAGTTAACACCCGGACCCGCAACGGATATGGTAGTCGGGACATGATTGGTTTTCATCAAAGCTCATGACATTTACTATTATAAAATTTTCATATTTATTATTTCAAATTAAAAAGAAATATTCCAACTAACACATAATCCATCCAAACACAAAATGTTCTAAACATGACATTTCAATAACGCTTAATTATCTTCTAAGGCCCAAGTCCTATATGTTCCTTGCTTCAATCTGATCACCTGTATCATGTGTAAAAATTGAGATTTGGGTCAACAAAAGTTGGCGAGTGAATTCCGTTTAAACATTAAAAAGAATTGTTATGTTTATTATTTTAACAAAATGTGCATCAACCAAATATGAACAACGTATATGTAATCTAACCACAAACCACATAATCATCTAGCAATGTTGTCACACCCCGGATTTCCAACCCAAATCCATGCACCTGTGGGCCCGGGTGGGGAGTATCATAACGTCAGTTGATAACATCATAGTCAATTAAACACGGCGGAGCGGAAGTCTTGGAGTAAAATTACTATTACAAACCAAATGTTCGAAGTACAAAATAATATACAGGCTTGTAATAGAAGATCCACAGGCGGATCATAAATATACAAAGAAAGAATATAAAACAGACTTTAGGGCAGATCTAAGGATTTGCAAGATCCTCTTATTCACTACCGAGCAGCTTCCGGCCTATTTCGTATTGTACCTGCAAGTTTAATCTTTTTGAAAATACGACAGCTTTCGCTGGTAAATACACCAGACTGACTCATTTTGAAAACATTTTTTAAATTAGATTTAAGTGCACAGGGCACAAATCTTTTATAACTTGGGAAAGTTACTTTGTAACCTTGTTAACAGATTCACATGTTTGTCCATACATACAGGGCCCAGTACAGAGACCGAGACATGATTAAATACACACCACTTAGAACTCACAGAGGAGTTATCCCCAACGTCTTGGGTAATTTGTATTTGAGCGTCTGTTAGGTGTATGCCTACACCCCGCGCTATGGTCGTGGGCATTATCTAATGTAATGAGCCGAGGATATCCAGGAAATTGTAATTTAACCCCCGATGTTTAAGTTATAAAAAACAAACTGATTAAAACAGAATATACGAATTTACTAGCCACAATCCGGCATTCGGTTGATCCCATTTCTGACCAAGTGGTAATAATTTACCGTATCCCAAGCCTGTATAGGGAAAATAAGTCAAGAGTATTTACCTGAATTAGCCTTGTTTAGAATGCAAGATTATAACCCAACCGTATTCAAAATGAGCTAAGTTCAGATAGCATTTACCATAAGGCTCTAGTCTGGATTATGGCATAAGCTAACCAATTAAATACTGACGGTCTTATTTAAGTCATAGACTTAGACCGACTAGCGTAATGGATCAGAAAAACGATACGCTAGATTAAACGATGATCAGATTGAATGTAGTTTAAACCCGACAATTACCTTAACTTGCATAATATGGGTAAACTATAAACATTCTGGATTTTGAAACATAAATGACAAGGTTAAACCCGTTTCGGTTAATTTCCGTAAAATAGTTACATATACTTAACTGTACGCATAAGCGATATCAGGTAACCGGATAAGTCATGGACAAGTTTTATATGCTATTATTCTTTAAATAAGTTGTAATATCAGTAGGATATCAACTTTTACCCCGTTATGGTTTTAAATTGAAACTATGCATCATAAGGGCGTTTCGGTAATTTCATACCGTATAAAAGGAACTTGAATATAATTTAATGTTATAATTATAAGTATTCTGGAAAAATAATTCATTTATGATATAATATCAGTAGGATGTTAATTACATGTGTAATTTATCTTTTATGACCAAATTATGCACCGAAGGGGCATTTTGGTCATTTTACACATATTTTATAAATTATTTGGGATTCTGAGTTTAATACATGTACCCACTCTACAAATATTTAAAATTAAGTTTTAAAAGTAGGTAACAAGTCTTGGTAAATTAATATGGTTTAAAACCATACTATGCGTCAAAACGACGCTTATGTCGCAAAATAACGTGTTATGCAATGTCTTATTAAAACTGATGTTAAGGTCAGATTAAAACGTCTTAGATATACTATTTAATATAAAATACCAGTAGGTAAATGATTTACCTTGAAAAGATTTGATTAAAACCATTTTATGAGCTACAAGGGCTAAATCGTCATTTATCGACATAGTTCAAGGACCTGCTTGTAAACTCAGTTTATAACTTGGTTTAACATCCCAAATAATCCTACTTATAATATTATATTAGTAGGAAATTAATTTTCAAGTCTATTATCATTAAAACCTTGATTTATGCAAAAAGGACATTTTGGTCAAATATGTCATAATTACGGACCTTGTGCATAAACTCAGATTCTGATTATGATCATGTAATATAACCTCATAGGGCTATGCTACATTATATTATGATCAAAATGCAACTTTAGATCAGTAGGTAACTAATCTAAATCGGGTCAGAATCGAAAGTCAAAGCAGAATCAAACTTCGCGACTTTCGGTTGCGAACCGACCCTAGAACTGAAATTGACGAGTCGAACATGTTCTTAAATGTTCTAATAATTATTACCAACTTCTTTAAGTGTCAAAATAGTTTTCATAACATATATAAGTTCAATTTATGATTTTTCCGAAAAATGGTCTGTTTGACTTTATAATATCATAACTTTGACCTGTCAATTGGTCTAGCAAACGTGATCTTCAGGAGGTGCCCTTTATAGGGACTAACACCTACCTTATTACGATCACTTAGCCATGTTTGTTACGAACAATGGCTGGACCATAATGGTCTTAACCGAAAGTCAAAGCGTTTTCCGTAAAACGTTTGACTTTTGGTTATAAAAGCTTATAAACGAAAATGCACAAGGAAGGAACACTTACAAGAGGTTCCTAGAATGCAGGAGAACTAAGTTGGATGCTCCTTTCAGTTAGGAACTTCCAGAGGAGGGAGAAGAGTTATGAATAAGAAAGGTTCATGTTTAAATGGTGAACTTAGACACCTATTTATAGTTAGAGAACTCAAAGGAGGCGATGTCATGTGTTTAAGGGTGTAAGAGGGAGCTTACAAGTGTCCTAAACGTGGCATAGCTGATTGAAAGTCCATAGTTTCAAAAAAAAACGTTTTTGGCAATATGTGTGGAGGCCAAGCAAACTTTCTGCAGACACAGTCCTCTCGCGCCCCGCGAGAGGCCAGGGCCTTGCCTCCCGCGCCCCGCGGGCGCCCCATGTCAGTTTTCAAATTTTGTCACATTTAGCCCATCAATTTATTAAACCCTTCAAAGACCTTTTAAAACACCCTTTTTGGCATATTTAGCCCTCCGTAGCCAATATTTGGCATACCCGGGGTTATGCCCGGACATTGTCGAGCTCTCGGTTCGTTAAAAGGTCACTCAGAGGTATAACATAACATGTTGACACTTTTAATCCCTCCATTATCCAACTTTCACGTATTTACAGAATGTCACATATGAGAGTTAGGACTTCGTAAAGGATCACTCAGAGGCCTATTATAAGCATGTTGACTCCGATGTCACTCAGAGGCTGGGCATGTTGACATATCAGTCACTCAGAGGCCAAGTTTTAAGCATGTTGACATATCAGTCACTCAGAGGCTAATGATTTAAGCATGTTGACATATCAATCACTTAGATGTTGACATCAGACCGTCACTCAGAGGCTCAGTTTGAGCATGTTGACACCTTTAGTCCTCATTGGTCTTTAATAGACTATATTTAAAATACAACACGTGTCACTATACTATTGGACATGATTTTACAGGGTGTTACATTCTCACCCCCTTGAAAGAAATCTCGACCTTGAGATTTTATTCAAAAAGATGGGGGTACTTTTGTCGCATAGTGGACTCAACCTCTTATGTGCACTCGGGACCTCTAAAGGTGTCCCATTTAACCTTTTCTATAGGTATCATTTTCCTTCAGAGCTTCTTAACCTGTCGATCCTCAATCGAAATTGGTTTCTCAACGAACCTCAGGTTTTCGTCAATTTGCACATCCTTGTGTGACATTGCTAGCGACTCATCGGCTACATTTCTTAAGCTTACTAATATGATACATCATGAATTCCACTAAGCTCCTCTGGTAATCTGAGCTTATAAGCTACAGTGCCGACACATTCGACTATCTCGAATGGTCTGATGTATCTTGTGCTTAAATTGCCCTTCTTCCCAAAGTGCATCACGCCTTTCCAGGGTGACACTTTTTACATAACCTTGTCCCTTACTTGGAACTTTAGAGGTTACGCCTCTTGTCAGCATAGCTCTTCTTCCTATCCCTGGCAGCTTTGAGACGATCACGGATTTGCACAATCTTTTCCGTGGTCTCCAGAACAATCTCTGGTCCTGATGGTTGGGCTTCCCCAACTTCTGCCCAACACACGGGCGTTCTACATTTTCTCCCATACAAGGGCTCAAAAGGAGTAGCCTTGATGCTAGTATGATAACTATTATTGTAAGAGAATTCTATCAGGGGTAAGTGGTCATCCCAAATTCCACCTAAATCAATTACACATGCCCTAAGCATGTCTTCCAATGTTTGGATAGTACGCTCGCTTTGACCATCAGTTTGCGGATGGTAAGCCGTACTAAAGTTTAATCGTGTGCCCAAAGATTGTTGGAAACTTTTCCAAAAGTGGGATGTGTATCTAGTATCTCTATCAGATACAATATATACCGGCACACCGTGTAGGGACACAATCTTGTCCACATATAGTTTAGCCATTTGTCAGAATTATACGTCTCTTTAATAGGCAGGAAGTGTGCTGACTTAGTCAGCCTATCCACAATGACCCAAATAGTGTCATTTCCACTTTTGGTCTTAGGTAACTTGGTAATCAAGTCCATAGTTACCATTTCCCATTTCCATGCGGGAATTTCCAATTGCTGTAGAAGTCCTGACGGCTTCTAATGTTTGGCCTTAACTTGCGAACACGTCAGACACTTAGCTACATAAGTGGCTATGGATTTCTTCAAACCCATCCACCAATAATTCTTTTTCAGATCTTGATACATCTTTTCACCTTCCGGGTGAACTGAGTATCTTGAATTGTGTGCTTCTTGGAGGATTAGATCTCTAAGTCCTCCAAGGATTGGAACCCAAATTCTATCAATAAATCTAAGGATTCCATCCTTTCTAGGCGTTAACTAATTGACAGTTCCGCCTAATCCTTCATTAGGAGCATTAGTCTCTAACAGAGCTTGATTTTGCGCATCTAATAGCTTCTCACTTAAGCTATTTCTGAGCTCAATGCTCTTGGCGTTAATCCTTATAGGTTTAACACGTTCCTTGCAAGTTAAGGCATCAGCAACTACATTTTCCTTGCCTGGGTGGTAGCGAATCTCACAATCATAATCATTAAGCGTTTCCATCCATCGACGTTGTCGCATGGGTCACACCCTGACCCGCAGTGGAAATGGTAGTCGGGGCATGATTGAGTTTTCATCAAAGCTCATGACATTTATTATAAAGTTTCATATTTATTATTTCCAATTTAAAAGGAGAAATTACACAACACTCATGACTTCTTTTTTTTCTTCTAAGGCAATTTCCTATGTGTTCCTTGCTTCAACCTGTCCACCTGTATCATGTCTAAAAATAGGGTTTTGGGTCAACAAAAGTTGGCGAATGAATCTTATTTAACATTTGAACGAATTAGTTATATTGGTTATTTAAATAAAAATGTACATAAACCAAATATGAGTATACACATATGTAAATCTAATCACAAAGCACATAATATCAATCCATGCACACACAAGCATGACAATTGATGAACAATGAGATCAAGGCTCAATCAAACGGAGCCGATCTAATGAGGCACCTGATGCTCAACTCGTATCCCACGAGGAACTGATGGGCCTAATGTGAATGATTGCACGCAACTGACAAAATGTAAACACACATTACAACAAATAACATTTACATCACACGTTAAATCATATAATGGTAATAGCACAAGTGGTTGAATAAACGAAATATATGAAACGACACATGATACATCCCAAAACATGAATAAAAAGGGGAATTTGTAAAGATTCACTCACAGTGGATGCGTTTCTTGGAATTGATAGCGAACGCGCAAGAATTAGGGATTTAACCACCAGAGAAAACTAACCTAAAATAATAACGTCATAATTTGATAAATAAATAAATTCTATTAGAAATTAATTTCTTTAATTAATACTTTTTATTAGATTTTTAGGTTATCTTTGTAGTATTTAATGGAGTTTTTAAAACTTAAAAAGTATTTTTTTGTGTTTTAAATTGATTTTTAATTAAAATTTTACAGAAAAATAGTAAAATAAAATATATTAAAAAAACTGGGATCTTGTCAGGTTTGACAAGGGGATCTGACCGATTTTAAGCGTGAGGAATAGGCAGCGTGTGAGGTTCGAACTCGTGACCTCCCGTATACGTGCACGCAGCTCTACCAACTGAGCTACATGTCTAACCCAGAAGTATCTTTGATTTAATTATATTTATACACTATTTAAGTTATTTCATAAATTTATTTATCTAAAAATGCTTTGAAATTATTGAACCGCTACACATATCCTTGATCGAACCCGTGACCTTTACGTTGTTTGCAGCCCAGCTGGGTGTCTAACCCGTTAAATTATGAAATTATATTATATTTATCCACTTGCTGAAAGTTGATTTAAATAAGTTTAAAAAAATGATTTTTATTTCAGAAATTAGAAATTCGGATGCGTATAAGACTCGAACCCGGGTACCCTCGCTTGTCATGCATACAGTCCACCACTGGACTGTGTGTCTAACCCGATTATATCTTTAGTTTTAATTATATTTATGTGCGATAACAACTTCATCTTTTTCATGTTTGAAATCACAGAATATCAATGTGTTTAAAAAAATCTTATCTATAGCTTACTATAGACGAGTTTTAAGATTAATCAATGAATTGGAAAAGAGTATAAGATTTACCAATCAAAGGTGGTTTTCCTGATTTCCGACGAAGTTTTCTGGCGACGAGCACTTCTCCGGCGAGTTTTAATTTGAAGTGGAGAACCTTCTGATCAATTAGAGAGTTTGTTTGAGAAAGTGAGCGAGTTCAACAATGATGCAATGATCCTTATTTATAGATGAATGTGTGGAATTCAGTTTCAGCTGTTTTTTATCAAAGATTGATTGTTACAATGATTTGTAACTGAATTGAGTGATGATGGAGTCATTGTGCATGATTGAAGATCAGTTTCCTTCAATTTAATTCGAGAAGAAATAGTAACTGATGAGATCTGGGGGTTACAGACGTCTTTGTTGGGCGGTTAAACTTTGAACTGATTTAAGGGGTGGTTCTAGTATATATAGTTTATTTGTTTCTAAATAAGTTCACAAGTGTTGGTGTAGAGTAGTGGTGTAATGCGTGTGTTGATGCATTGGGGACCCGGGTTCTAAACCCGGCTACCCCTTTATTATTATTATTATTATTATTATTATTATTCTTATTAATTATTTATTATTATTAGAATTTCTTACTTTTATTTTATAGATTCTTTTTTATTTATTTAATATATTTATATTTAATTTATTAACCAAAAAAAAATTAACTAACCAAGTTTACAAAATAAGTACATACATAAAGTAACATTTAATAAACGAAACGGGTTTTGAACCCGTTTAGTATCCCATACTTTTAGAAATTCCGTCCCGAAATTTAGGTAGTAGTTGTAACTGGAAAAAGATGCAGGTATTTTTTTTTGCGCATTGAGTCTTCGTGTTACCAGGTAAACTCAGGTCCTTGTTTTGACTCTCAACGTTCTCAAAAATCCAAATATCTCGTAACAGAAAAGAGAGGCGTGAGGTTTGGATTTGATGTTTACATAACCAGAGGAGTGTGTAGTTTTAAATTTTGAATGAGGCGATAACATTCCTAGTAAGGGTTGAATACCATGCTACAAGAATCGCTTTTTGATGCCTGAGTGAGAAACGTCAACGCACAGAGTTGATTGACTGAATATGATCTCATGCATAAGAGTTTTGAGAAAAAAATCAATGCGTTGAAAAGATAAATTTATATCACCAGATGAAAAACTTCAACCATGACGATATTAAAAACTACACGGAACTTCTCATAACCACCTTACAATGCTTTTGATCATTTGACAAGAATAAATATACATAGGAAGTACCAGCGGCGTATCCACCATATTCTTGTCAAATTTTCATTGGCTTTGTCAGTAAGTTATGGTTAGTTCTATGTGGCTCGTCCTAAAAACTACAAAACATAAAAAAACACAACAGCCAAAGCTTGAGTCTCAAATCTGAAAGAATACATGACTGAATGACAACGGTACCTCTCTCGTGTGTTATGATGAAGGGGTTAGTCTATGAAAAAGTGAGACACGACCCAAATTCTTTAAATGATGGGATGAGATGAGTCGTGATGTATGATGACATTGAATTTAAATCGATGAGTAGAGACATGAGATGATATCAATTAGCATTAAAATTCTTGGATACATAAATTTCCAAATTGAAACAGGGATATACAAAGATTGAGATTTATAGAAAACATTATAACTAAACGGTTGGAGCTGAGTCTTGACTCTTGGTGATGGAAGACTAGTTAGGTTGCTCATTTGCACCGTTGTTGACTTCAACTGGATTAGTGTTGACGTTGTAAGCTCTTCCTCTCGCTGGTAGGGGTGCTGGGTTTGCTTGATTTGCTTGGTTAACTGGGTTCGTTTGAGCGTGAGCGTTAATGTTGTTAACCAATCTAGGGCATGTGTTTCTAAAATTGGTAGGGTCACCACAATTAAAGCAAACTCGAACATGTGAAACCATGGGGCATTGGGGTTGCTGATAGGGTTGGATCATGGTTTGGGTAGGGGTGAAACTTGGTTTTGAGGAGTGCGACAAGTTTTACTTAGATGACCATAACGCCCATAATTTGCACACAATCGACATGGTATAGTGGGTTGATGGTGATAAAAATAGGTGTTGCATTGAGGGTGAGGGCCAATGTAGGGTTTCTTATTTGGGTAAGCAGAGTTGGGTGCTACTTTAGTGATTGGGATAGCTTGAAGGGGTACGGTTTGTGGAGATGGTGACTGCTTTGAGTAATAGAAAAATTTTGTCCGTCTCGCTTTCTCTTGGTAGTGAGTTGGGGAGAGGATTCAGTTTGGGTTGAGTTTGAGGTTTTAGTTGATGTTTTATCTTTCTTTTTCTCATCCTTGAAATCTCCATTCCTAATGTGGTTTTCGGTGAGCTCTGTAGCTAGCTCCGTTGCTGCTTCCAAAGTTGCAGGTGTAGTGCTCATCACAGGGTCCTGAATCTTTGAAGGAAGACCCCGAATGTAGTGCTCGATCAATCAGTAGAGATGGGTGAAACAATTTGGAACCATTTGATTCAACTCGAGGAACCTCTTGTTATAGGTTATGTGATCTCCCTCTTTATGCCTCAAGGAATACAACTCATCCTCTAGTTTCTTAATTTCACTTCTTGGACAGAAACGTCTAGTCATAAGCTCCCTCAATTCTTCCCATGTTAGGGTTGCATCGGCTTCGGCGCCTCATCTACCCTTCTCAGCATTCCACCACGTGAGGGCTACTCCATACAAACGTCCAGTAGCATAGCGCACTTTGTGGTCATTGGGACAATCACAGTTGAGAAAAGTACTCTCCATCTCTTCGAACCAACAAAGGATAGCAGTGCTTCAGTTCCTTCGTGCTTGGGAGGGTCACATTAGTTGAAGTTCTTGTAGGTGCTCTGATACCAATCTATAACAGCCCAGCGTTACCACACCCTGATATCGTCCACTTTGAGAGCCAAACACGCCCTCAGCGCCTGCCCCTCACGGTTTTAAAACGCTTCATGATGGTGAAGGTATCCAGCCCCTTATAAGGAAGCCTTTGTTCCCCTACACAACCGGTTGTGGGATGTCACAATTCACCCCCCTTAAGGGGTCCAGCGTCCTCGCGAGACCTGGCACCACCGGTCTAGTCCTGGCTCTGATACCAATTTGTTACACCTGACCCGCAGCGGAAATGGTAATCGGGGCATGATTGGGTTTTCATCAAAGCTCATGACATTTCTTATAAAGTTTCATATTTATTATTTCCAATTTAAAATGAGAAATTATAACACCCACGTATACATACAAGCACAATATGTTTTAAACACAGCATTCATGACTTCTTTATTTTTCTTCTAAGGAATTTCCTATGTGTTCCTTGCTTCAAACTGACCACCTGTATCATGTGTAAAAATAGGGTTTTGGGTCAACAAAAGTTGGCGAGTGAATCTTATTTAACATTTGAACGAATTAGTTATATTGGTTATTTAAATAAAAATGTGCATAAACCAAATATGAGTATAGGCATCTATAAATCTAACCACAAACCACATAATATCAATCAATGCACACACAAGCATGACAATTGATGAACAATGAGATCAAGGCTCAATCAAACGGAGCCGATCTAATAAGGCACCTGATGCTCAACTGCACGCAACTGACAAAATGTAAATACACATTACAACAAATAACATTTACATCACATGTTAAATCATATAATGGTAATAGCACAAGTGTTTGAATAAACGAAATATATGAAACGACACATGATACACCACAAAACATGAATAACAAGGGGAATTTGTAAAGATTCACTCACAGTGGGTGCGTTTCTTGGAATTGATAGTGAAGGCGCACGGATTTGGGATTTAACCCCGAGAGAAAACTAACCTAAAATAATAACGTAATAATTCAATAAATAAACAAATTCTATTAGAAATTAATATTTTTAATTAATGCTTTTTATTAGATTTTTAGGTTATTTTTGTAGTATTTAATGGAGTTTTTAAAACTTAAAAAGTCTTGTTTTTTTGTGTTTTAAATTGATTTTTAATTAACATTTTACAGAAAAATAATAATATAAAATATATTAAAACAAATTGGGATTTGTCAGGTCTGACAAGGGGATCTGACCGGTTTTAAGCGTGAGGAATAGGCAGCGTGTGAGGTTCGAACTCGTGACCTCCTGTATATGTGCATGCAGCTCTACCAACTGAGCTACGTGTCTAATCCGGAAGTATCTCTGGTTTAATTATATTTATACACTATTTAACTTATTTCATAAATTTATTTATTTAATAAGGCTTTGAAGTTATTGAACCGCTGCACATATCCTGGATTGAACCCACGACCTTTACGTTGTTTGCACCCAGCCCTACCAACATGGCTGGGTGTCTAACTCGTTAAATTCTGAAATTATATTATATTTATCCACTTGCTGAAAGGTGATTTAAATAAGTTTAAAAAAATGATTTTTATTTCAGAAAATTCAGATGCGTATAAGACTTGAACCCGGTACCCTCGCTTGTAATGCACACAGTCCACCACTGGACTGTGTGTCTAACCCGGTTATATCTTTAGTTTTAATTATATTTATGTGTGATAACCACTTCATTTTTTTCATGTTTGAAATCACAGAATATCAGAATCCGATTCATTTGTGTTTAGAAAAACTATCTATAGCTTACTACAGACGAGTTTTAATATTAATCAATGAAATGGAAAAGAGTATAAGATTTACCAATCAAAGGTGGTTTTCCTGATTTCCGACGAAGTTTTCCGGCGACGAGCACTTCTCCGGCGAGTTTTAATTTGAAGTGGAGAACCTTCTGATCGATTAGAGAGTTTGTTTGAGAAAGTGAGCGAGTTCAACAATGATGCAATGATCCTTATTTATAGATGAATGTGTGGAATTCAGTTTCAGCCGTTTTTGGTCAAAGATTGATTGTTACAATGACTTGTAACCGAATTGAGTGATGATGGAGTCATTGTGCATGATTGAATATCAGCTTCCTTCAATTTAATTCGGAAAAGAAATAGTAATTGATGAGATCCGGGGATTACAGACGTCTTTGTTGGGCAATTAAACTTTAAACTGATTTAAGGTGTGGTTCTAGTATATAATTTATTTGTTTCCAAATAAGTTCACAAGTGTTGGTGTAGAGTAGTTGTGTAATGCGTGTGTTGATTCATTGGGGACCTGGGTTCGAAACCCAACTACCCCTTTATTATTATTATTTATTTATTTTTCTTTTAAATTTTCATTTATTAGAATTTCATTTATTCCTTTATTTATTTAATATATTTATATTTTATTTATTAACCAAAAACAATTTAACTAACCAAGTTTATAAAATAAGTAAATACATAACGTAACATTTAATAAACGGAGCGGGTTTTGGAACCCGTTTTACAACGGATATTACAACATGTTCAATTCCTTCTGATTGAACAAATGCTGGAGACTTTAATGGTCTGTGTATATAATACACGTTGTGCCATACAAGTAATATCTCCATAAGTTTAGTGCGAATATAACGGCACCCAATTACAAATCATGGGTGGTGTAATTCCTTTCATGCACCTTTAATTGTCGTGATGCATAGGCAATCACTTTGCCTTTTTGCATTAGCACACAGCCCATGCCAGTGTGCGATGCATCACAATAGACTATAAATTCTTCAATACCCTCAAGTAGAGATAACACAGAAGTATTGCTCAACTTGTGTTTACGAACCTCAAACTATTCTTGTTGTTTCGGACCCCAATTAAATTTAACATTCTTACGGGTCAAGGAAGTTAAAGGAGTGGCGATTCTTGAAAAGTTCTCAATGAACCTCTTGTAGTATCCAGCCAATCCTAGGAAACTACGAATCTCTGATGGGGTTTTGGGTACTTCCCAATTCATTATGGCCTCAATTTTGGCGGGATCCACTTGGATACCACGCTCACTTACCATATGTCCAAGAAATTGGACTTCTCTAATCCAAAACTAACATTTAGAGAATTTAGCATAAGGCTTCTCTTGCCTTAACAGTTCTAAGATGCACCGAAGATGTTTCTCGTGATCAGCTTGATTACGAGAGTAGATAAGTATGTCGTTTACGTAGACAATGACAAACTTATCCAAATATGGTTTGCAGACTCTATTCATGAGATCCATGAATGTTGTCGGTGCATTTGTGAGCCCAAAAGGCATCACCAAAAATACAAAGTGACCATATCGGGTCCTGAAGGCAGTCTTAGGAACATTTTCACTTCTAACATTCAGCTAATGATATCCAGATCTTAAATAAATCTTGGAGAAATAACTTCTCCTTGAAGTTGGTCGAATAAATCGTCAATCCTGGGCAATGGATAACGGTTCTTGATTGTTATCTTGTTCAGCTCCCGATAATCAATGCACATCCGCATTGAACTGTCTTTCTTCTTAACAAAGAGAATAGGAGCTCCCCAAGGCGAGGAACTAGGCTGTATAAAGCCTTTCTCTAAGAGTTCATCTAATTGTGTCCTCAACTCGTTCATTTCTGTCGGTGCTAGTCTATATGGAGCTCTAGCTATGGGTGCCGATCCTGGCAGGATATTAATTCTAAATTCTACTTGCATGTCTGGAGGTAAACCTGGTAGTTCTTCGGGAAAGATATCGGAATACTCTGAAATACCTGGAAGGTCTTCCATGTTTGGCTGAAGCTCATTAATAGTCACTTGTGCCATGTAAATGATACAACCTCTCCCCAAACACTTCGATGCTTTAAATAACGACACCTTGTCTGGCAATCTATAGTGTGAATCTCCAGGGATGGTGATCATTTCACCGGATGGGGTTTTTATCTCGATGAGTTTCTTATCACAGGCAATGCGGGCTTGGTTATGAGATAACCAATCCATGCCTAAAACTACATCGAACCCTGCCAATTTCATTAGCAACAAAGAGATAGGGATTGAATGATTCTTAATGGATATAGAACATCCATCAAGAATGGAAGATGTTGATTCTAAGCATCCATCAACAAGTTCTATCTCATAAGTTTTATCTAGAGTTCTTATGGGCAGGTTTAATAGTTTACTAAACTTACGGTCAACAAAAGATCTATCTGCACCCGAATCAAAAAGAACTTTAGCATAAATATTGTTAATGAGGAATGTACCTATTATGACATTGCTGTCATTAACAGCCTCTCTTGCAGTCATCTGAAACGCACGAGCATTCCCCTTCATGGACTCTCCAGGCTTTGCATTATTATTCTTAAGGTTCTTAGGGCAGTTAGTCTTTATGTGCCCTTTTTCATTGCAGACATAGCAGACGGCATCCGTAAGATCCTTGAATTCTAGGGTCTTATGCCCCTTTCTCTTACAAATACCACAGGGTTTGGCTTGTGGAAAATAATTACACTGTCCCTAGTGTCTGCGGTTGCAAGTCATGCATGTTGGCGTCACAGTCGACTTGTCTTGGTTCCTTTTGAACCCAAATCTCCCTTTATTTTTCTTATTAGACTTTTGGGAGTTATCATCTTCTCTCTTTCTTTTCCAGTCAGTTTCAGACTTAACTGACTTTTGCCTTACTATATCAAGGGTGAGGGAGAGAGATAGGTCAACAGTGGACCTATAGGTACTAGGCTGAGCAGCCTTTACCATGCCCTTAATTTCAGGTGCTAACCCATTGATAAAACGCGCAATGCTTTTGGTTTCAAGGGTGATCAGATAGGAAACTAGCCTAGATAGGGAGTTGAAATCGGAAACATACTTCTGACAATCTAGGTTTTTCATTGTGAGAGTCAAAAAGTCTGACTCTATCTTTTCCACTTCGTGGGGTGGACAGTAAGTTTCCTTAACAAGGTCCACAAACTTGGACCGTCCCAAATTATAAAGCTGTACTTTACCTGTATCCTTGATCATGGCTTTCCATCAGATTAGGGCATCACCCTTAAAGGACTGTCATACATACTTAACCACATCCTTATCAGCACAGCCGCTGATATCCACTAATGTCTCCATCTCATCCAGCCACTTTAGGGCTTCCACAGCTCCTTTCTCCCCATTAAAGTCTCGGGGCTTGTAGGAGACGAAATACTTATAGGTACATCTGTCTTTAACAGAACAAGACCTTTCAGCAAAATCTATGTTCTTTGGTTCACTCTTTGCATTCGAAGAGTGAACGGAGCTCTCCTTATGAGCTGAGGATGGGGTAATCGATACTGATCTAGAGCGAGTAGCACTCGACTCTTTAAGCTTTTCTATGGCCTTTCCCATGGCCTTTTCAACAGCCTCATCAATGCGAGCTTGAAAAATATCATTATCAATATCTCTGTTTTCGGCTTTGTTTGAGTTAATATTCTAGTGGCTACTTTGTGCCTCATTTGAGTTAGCCATCTTTGAGCTTTGGTTCTATATGCCAATAAAACTTCATTTAGCCATGGTATATCAACCATATTGGCTTCAAACATTGGATATTACAATCCATTGCCTATTCTAGTGTGAATAACATCACAACTCTTAGGCTTAACATTTCTATATTTGGCCTAGGTCTTAATAGGACCACAAAAGGCAAATTATAATCTGGACATAGTCCATATATGATATTGGATAGTGGATCGCATTGTCACAACTGTCATTGTCATAATTGACAATTATATTTAGCTCATAAGGTTGTCACGAAGGACATGAAATTTATGGCACATAGGCCTGTCACTAATGGACATAAAATATGGCACATAGGCCTGTCACTAATGGACATAAAACATGGCACATAGGCCTATCACTAATGGACATAAAATATGGCACATAGGTCTGTCACTAATGGACGTAAAATGGCACATAGGCCTGTCACTAATGGACATAAAACATGGCACATAGGCCTGTCACTAATGGACATAAAACATGGCACATAGGCCTATCACTAATGAACATAAAACATGGCACATAGAATTTGGACTGGGGGTTATATTAACCACAGTTGTCGTTGTCATGTTTTTGACAATATAATATTGCTCAGAGGCAAATCATCACTAATGGATGTTTAATCATAGCCCCAAGGGCAATACATCACTAATGGATGTTTAATCATAGCCCCAAGGGTAATACATTACTAATGGATGTTTATCATGCCATATAGACCCCAAGGGCAATACATCACTAATGGATGTTTTATCATAGCCCCAAGGGCAATACATCACTAATGGATGTTTAATCATTACACTGATAATATTAGCCGGGATCAAATTTGATCATATAGTCTATATAAGGTTAGGACATAGTCCTTTACCTTGAAGGCTAGTGTGATTCCTTAAGTCACACTACCAAGAGTATTAACATTTCTGAATGTTAACATAAGAGTATCTTAATGGTTGATTAATAATCCCGGTCGCATTGACCTTAACGACTTGGAGGCTTGAACTTAAGTCCACCACCTCTGGATAGAAGGATAACTTCCTTTAAGTATCATGATAGAAGACCCCTTCGTATTTAACTATCATTTACAATTTGGCCAAATGTGTGGTCTGTGCCACTTGGCTAATCAAAACCATTAAGATCTTTTTGGAATATATACACAGAGCATAAATTTCGAGTAAAATCGAGATGCTCGTTTGAAGAGGATAAATACATATATATAATTCCAAAATACTTCATTAAATTTCAACTAGAAGTTACAATACTAGAAAGAAATAAATTGTCTATGCAAGGACTATAGAAACAAAATGTCCACGCAGGGACTAAAGAAATAACAATGTCCTCGCAGGGACTAACATATATTAGAAGAGACTTTACTCGTCCTTCTTTCCCTTGACCAACTTGGAGAGTTTCTTGAAGAACTTGTTTGTCTTCTTCTCCGTTTTCTTCGCTTGTTGTTGCATTTCTTTCATTCGTTCTAAGGCTTCGTTAATGGCTTCAAGTGGCGGCGGAGGTTGTGGTTGTGGTTGTGGCATAACCGGATACTGGTACCCATAAGTTGGATATCAAATAGGTGGATAAGCATGTGGGAAAGGAGACGGGTAAAGTGCGTTATGTATGACTGCTTGCATATAGGGGTCTTGCGACCATGCTTGATAGACTACTGGTGTAGACGGGTTAAAAGGATCATATCCAGATGTGTCTGGATATGTGGGGATTGGGTTATTATAACCCGATGGTGGTGGTTGAACTGTAGGTGTTAGTGTTGGTTCCACCACAGGTGAAACATTAGAGGGTCCACCCATTTGTGGGTCCTCTTGAATTGTGGGGTAGGAATTGGGCAAAGGTGGCAGCGATCACGACCTTTGTCGCGCACATACCAACATACGTGCTCCACGCTTCCTCCTTGTTGGTTCAGGTGGTGGTTGAGGTTGGTCCACCGGTTCCATGTGGTTGTCTTCTTGTATAGGAGGTGGTTGAGAGTGATGGGAATGAGTGTTGGCGAAGGTAAATTGGTTCCAATATTGGTCCCACTCATTAGGACCTTGGTAAGGCATCCGGCATAAGAGTTTGAATCGCTTGAAATTTCTATGGGATGCGTATTTGATCCCGACGGTGGCATCTCCGGGTCGGAGTCCTCGTCCATAGGGTTTGGTTGGTCCAACAGATTTTGATCGACTGGAGGCATGTTAAAGTAGTGGTTAAGGTTAAATTCTTCATGATAAGAGTGTGAAGGGGAATGATGAGAATGGTGAGAATGATAGGAGTGGTGAGAGTGGTAAGAATTTTGGGAATGTGGGGGCAAGTGTCTATGATAGACAGAGTGTCTCGCTTGTTGCCAAGGAGACGAATCTCCTGATTCTTGGTAGGAATCTGAGTTGTTAATTCTCTCAAACGTTGGCTCTGATACCAACCTGTCACACCGCGGATTTCCAACCCAAATCCATGCACCGGTGGCCCAGGGTGGGGAGTATCGTGACGTCAGTTGATAACATCATAGTCAATTAAATACGGCACAGCGGAAGTGTTGGAGTAAAATTACTATTACAAACCAAATGTTCGAAATACAAAATAATATACAGACTCATAATAGAAGAACCACAGGTGGATCATGAATATACAAAGAAAGAATATAAACTGACTTTATGGCAGATCTAAGGATTTGCAAGATCCTCTTATTCACTACCAAGCAGCTTCCGGCCTATTTCATATTGTACCTGCAAGCTTAATCTTTTTGAAAATACGTCAGCTTTCGCAGGTAAATACACCGACTGACTCATTTTGAAAACATTTTTAAAATTAGATTTAAGTGCACATGACACAAATCTTTTATAACTTGGGAAAGTTACTTTGTAACCTTGTTAACAGATTCACATGTTTGTCCATACATACAGGGCCCAGTACAGAGACCGAGACATGATTAAATACACACCACTTAGAACTCACAGAGGAGTTATCCCCAACGTCTTGGGTAATTTGCATTTGAGCGTCTGTCAGGTGTATGCCTACACCCCGTGCTCAGGTCGTGGGCATTATCTAATGTAATGAGCCGAGGATATCCAGGACACGGTAATTTAACCCCGATGTTTAAGTTATCAACAAAACTGATTAAAACATAATATGCGGATTTACTAGCCATAATCCGGCATTCGATTGATCCCATTTCTGACCAAGCGGTAATAATTTACCGTATCCCAAGCCCGTATAGGGAAAATAAGTCAAGAGTATTTACCTGAATTAGCCTTGTTTAAAATGCAAGATTATAACCCAGCCGTATTCAAAATGAGCTAAGTGCAGATAGAATTTACCGAAAGGCTCTAGTCTAGATTATGGCATAAGGTAACCAATTAAATACTAACGGTCTTATTTAAGTCATAGACTTATACCGACTAGCGTAATGGATAAAAAAAACAGTACGCTAGATTAAACGACGATCGGATAGAATGTAGTTTAAACCCGACAAGTAGCTTGACTTGCATAATATGGGTAAACTATAAACATTCTGGATTTTGAAACTTATATAACAAGGTTAAACCCATTTCGGTTAATTTCGTAAAATAGTACATATACTTAACCGTACGCATAAGCGATATCGGGTAATCGGATAAGTCAGGGAAAAGTTCTATATGCCATTATACTTTAAATAAGTTGTAATATCAGTAGGATATCAACTTTTACGCACATTATGGTTTTAAATTGAAACTATGCCTCATAAGGGCGTTTCGGTAATTTCATACCTTATAAAAGTAACTTGAATATAATTTAATGTTATAATTATAAGTATTCTAGAAAATAATTTATTTATGATATAATATCAGTAGGATGTTAATTACATGTGTAATTTATCTTTTATGACCAAATTATGCACCGAATGGGCATTTTGGTCGTTTTACACATATTTTATAAATTATTTGGGATTCTGAGTTTAATACATGTACCTACTGTAAAAATATTTAAAATAAGTTTTAAAATCTGTAGGTAACAAGTCTTGGTCAATTAATATGGTTTAAAACCATACTATGCGCCAAAACGACGCTTATATTGTAAAATAACGTGTTATGCGATGTCTTATGAAAACTGATGTTAAGGTCAGATTAAAATGTCTTAGATATGTATTTAATATAACATATCAGTAGGTAATTGATTTACCTTGAAAAGATATGATCTAAAACCATTTTATGAGCCACAAGTGCTAAATCGTCATTTATCGACATAGTTCAAGGACCTGCTAGTAAACTCAGTTTAGAACTTGGTTTAACATCCCAAATAATCCTACTTATAATATTATATCAGTAGGAAACTTATTTTCAAGTTTATTATCATTAAAACCTTGATTTATGCAAAAAGGGCATTTTGGTCAAAGATGGCATAATTACGGAACTTGTGCATAAACTCAGATTCTGATTATGATCATCTAATATAACCTCAGAGGTTATGCTACATTATATTATGATCATAATGCAACTTTAGATCAGTAGGTAACTAATCAAAATCGGGACAGAATTGAAAGTCAAAGCAGAAGTCAAACTTCGCGACTTTCGGTTGCGAACCGACCCTAGAACTGAAATTGACGAGCCGACCATGTTCTTACATGTTCTAATAATTACTACCAACTTGTTTAAGTGTCAAACAACTTTCATAACATATATAAGATCAATTTATGATTTTTCCGAAAAATGGCCTGTTTGACTTTTTAATATCATAACTTTGACCGTCAATTGGTCTAGCAAACGTGATCTTCAGGAGGTGCCCTTTATAGGGACTAACACCGACCTTATTACGATCACTTAGCCATGTTCGTTATGAGCAATGGCTGGACCATAATGGTCTTAACCGAAAGTAAAAGCGTTTTCCGTAAAACGTTTGACTTTTGGCTATAAAAGCCTATAAACGAAAATGCACAAGGAAGGAACACTTACAAGAGGTTCCTAGAATGCAAGAGAACTAAGTTGGATGCTCATTTCAGTTAGGAACTTCCAGAGGAGGGAGAAGAGTTATGAATAAGAAAGGTGCAAGTTTAAATGGTGAACTTGGACACCTATTTATAGTTGGAGAACTCAAAGGAGGTGATGCCAGGTGTTTAAGGGTGTAAGAGGGAGCTTACAAGTGTCCTAAAACGTGGCATAGATGATTGAAAGTCCATAGTTTCGATAAAAGGTTTTTGGCAATAGGTGTGGAGGCCAAGCAAACTTTCTGCAGACACAGGCCTCTCGTGCCTTGCGAGAGGCACAAGCCTTACCTCTCGCGCCCCGCGAGCGCCCCATGTCAGTTTTCAAATTTTATCACATTTAGCCCCTCAACTTATTGAACCCTTCAAAGACCTTCTAAAACACCCTTCTGGCATATTTAGCCCTCCGTAGCCAATATTTGGCATACCCGGGGTTATGCCCGAACATTGTCGAGCTCTCGATTCGTTAAAAGGTTACTCTGAGGTATAAATTAACATGTTGACACTTTTAATCCCTCCATTATCCAACTTTCACATATTTACAGAATTGAACCCTCTCGTCCAACAAATGGCACGTATGAGAGTTAGACATCGTAAAGAACACTCGGAGGCCTATTATAAGCATGTTGACTCTGATGTCACTCAGAGGCTGAGCATGTGGACATATCAGTCACTCAGAGGCCAAGTGTTAAGCATGTTGACATATCAGTCACTCAGATGCTAATGATTTAAGCATGTTGACATATCAGTCACTCAGAGGTTGTTAATTATGCATGTTGACATCAGACCGTCGCTACAGAGGCTCAGTTTGAGCATGTTGACGCCTTTAGTCCTTATTGGTCTTTAATAGACTATATTTAAAATATAACACGTGTCACCATACTATTGGACACGATTTTACAGGGTGTTACAAATGTACATGCGAGCACGATAAGTGATGTGCTGTGAGATCAAGGCTCAATCAAACGGAGCCGATCTAATTAGGCAACGCGACGCTCTACCCATATGTAACGGGGAACAAATGGGCCTAATGTGAGAGATTGACTGAAATGAGAAAGTATAACCATAAATAACAATAAACAAAATATCACATAGCACGTTAGTTCATATAATGGTAATAGCATGAGAGTTGAAAAAGTAATATAAATGAAACGACACATGATACACCCCAAAACATGAATAAAAAGGGGAAGTTTGTAGGAATTCAATAACAGTGGGTGCATTTTGATTTGATGAGGAGTGGCACGATTTGGCATTAGAGATACGAACCGACAAGAAAGACTAACCTAAATATGCACGCAATAATTCGGTAAATATATATTTCTCTTACTTAACTTAGTATTTTTATTTAAATGAATTTCATTCGACTTTTTAGACAATTTTATTATATTTGATACTATTTTTGTGCTTAAAAGGGCTTATTTTATTATATACTTTTATAGCTTTTGGAGAAAAATAACAAAAGTTTAATTAAAAAAGTATACCCTTAGCGGGTCGAACCAGACGACTTTTTGGCTGCGTGTGAGACTCGAACGTGCGACCTCTCGTTTACGTGCACCCAGCTCTACCAACTGAGCTACGTGGCTAACCCGGAATATATCCGAATTTAATTATATATATACACTTGTTGAGTTCAACCATAATTTCTTTTATTTAAAAAGGTTTGTGTTATTAACAATACGCTGCGTATAACCGGACTCGAACCCACGCCCCTTGCTTCGTGTTGCACATAGCGCGACCAATTGGGCTGTCTGACTAACCCGAAGAATATAGTATTTTTATTACTTTTAACACTAACTGAGTTAGTTTATATATTAGTTATAAAAAGGGTTGGAAATTTATAGGAAATCGGCAGCGTAGGTGAGATTCGAACCCGGAACCATATGCTTAAAATGCACACAGTCCACCACTGGACTGTGTGTCTAACCCGGTTTAAGTACCGGTTTTAATTTCATTTATACGCATATTCAACTTTATCTTCTTTATTTCATTTAAACAGTTTGACAATCCCCGATTGTTAATCTGTTAACACTTATTGGATTGATTTACTTCTACTGACGATAAAATAAATAAAAAGAGAAGGATTCAAGTGCTTATACCAACAGGGGGAGTGACTTTGATTTCTCCGGTGAAATTCCGGCGACACGTAACTTTTCTGGCGAAGAGAAAATTTGAGAGCAGAGAGTATTTGCGAGTGTGAGCGAGTTTCTAAAGGGGGTTTAGGATCACTATTTATAGTTGAAAGTGCGGATTTGAATTGTTTCGTTTTCAACTGTTTCAGTCAAAAGTTTAAATTTAGCTATGATTGGGTAACCGATTAAATGTTAATGATCCTATAATTGAGTTAAATCCAAGATTAGGAAACTCTTTTACAAGTTTAATTCGCAGAAGAAACTGTTATTGATGATTGCAACGAAGACCTCAGCCGTTACTTGTGGGTTTTTCTTGAATTTGATTGTAACGAGCTGTTTTTGATATATAAGGCACTTTTTTTGAAGTATAACCGATGTGTGTGCGTGGTGTAGTGGTGTGTTGGCCGTTTGATTTGGGTGGAGACCCGGGTTCGATAACCACCGTCCACACCCTTTTCTTGTTTTATTTTTATTATTTAATTTTAGTTTATGTTATTATTTTAAACTTATTATTTATTTAAACTCTTTATTACTATTATTATTATTATTATTATTATTTTAATAGTAATAACAAATTTTAAATGCTTAACATAAACGCGTAACGAACATCATAACGTATACTTGCATTTACAAAATGGAGCGGGTTTTAGAACCGTTTTACGACAAATATTACTGTATCCCCTACTTTTTCGTCACGAAATTTAGGTGGTAGTAGTTTTAACTTGAAAGAGATGAGGGTATTTTTCGTGCATTGAGTCTTCACGTTCCCAAGTAAACTCGGGTCCTCGTTTTGACTCCCAACAAACCCTGACTATTGGAATTAGTCTTCATCTTAAACGTTTCTCACCGAAGTCCATGATTTCTACAAGTCGTTCTACAAAATGCATCGATTCATCAATCTGAATATCTTCCAATGGTATAAGGAGGTTTTCATCGGCAAGACACTTTTTCAAGTTGGATACATGGAACGTTGGATGGATCTTTTTGAGTTCTTCTAGTAAGTCAAGCTTGTAGGCTACAGGACAAACTCTCTCGAGTATTTTGAATGGTCCCACATAGAGAGGTGCTAGCTTGCCTTTTTGTCCAAAATGAACAACTCCCATCCATGGTGATACTTTTAAAAGTACTTGATCGCCAACACAAAACTCGAGTGGCTTTCGTCGTTTATCTGCGTAACTCTTTTGACGACTCTGAGCTGCTAGAAGATTATTGCAGATTTGAAGAATCTTATCGGTTGTTTCTTGGATTAATTCAGGTCCAGTGATTTGTGCTTCACCGATTTCGTGCCAACATACAGGAGATCGGCACTTACGACCGTATAGAGCTTCAAAAGGAGCCATACCAATGCTCGAATGGTAACTATTATTGTATGAAAATTCAACTTATGGTAGATGAATATCCCAATTGCCCTTGAAGTCGATGACACATACTCGCAACATGTCTTCAAGAGTCTGTATGGTGCGCTCAGATTGACCATCAGTTTGAGGGTGAAAGGCGGTGCTGAGATCTAAGCGTATACCTAATGCTGATTGTACGGCTTTCCATGTTCGTGAAGTAAAGCGTCCATCTCGATCCGAAATGATACTTAAAGGCACACCGTGTCGTCTTACAATTTCATCGATGTAAATACGAGCTAACTTCTCGTTTTTATAGTCTTCGTGGATTGGAATGAAATGAGCTGATTTAGT
Source organism: Scalesia atractyloides (assembly GCA_947069175.1). Lineage (NCBI taxonomy): Eukaryota > Viridiplantae > Streptophyta > Magnoliopsida > Asterales > Asteraceae > Scalesia > Scalesia atractyloides. The sequence continues at coordinate 20,013,202 of CAMTDV010000028.1, read as the reverse complement.
AAGGTGATCGACAATAACCCAAATCATGGCATGCGCATTGGAGGTGCGAGGTTACCCGGTAATGAAATCCATGGTTATGTTTTCCCACTTCCAAACGGGTATTTCGGGTTGAACGAGTAATCTTGAGTGTCGTTGATGTTCGGCTTTCACCTTTGAACATGTGAGGCATTTGGAGGCAAAAATGGTTGTGTCTTTCTTCATGCCAGGCCACCAGTAAGAGTATCGTAGATCTTGATACATCTTATCAGCACCCGGATGTATAGAGTATCGTATTTTGTGGGCCTCATTCATGAGAAAAGTATGAAGATTGTCACGATCAGGTACCCAAATATGATTTAGGTAGTAAAGGATGCCCTCGGAGTTGGATTCTACCTTGGTTTCAGCTCGACAAGATAATTCATCTCGTACATCATTTACCGTAATGGAAGTATGTTGAGCTACGCGAATGCGGTTTTGAAGATCAGATATGATTTGAGAACACAAAAGATGAATGGAGTTAGCATATTCTTTTCGACTAAGAGCATCAGCCACAACATTCGCTTTACCAGGATGATAACAGATTTCACAATCATAATCATTCAATAGTTCGACCCATCATCGTTGCCTCATGTTTAACTCTTTTTGATTGAAGATATGTTGAAGGCTCTTGTGGTCAGTGTAAATCTCACACTTTGTATCATAGAGATAATGTCTCCATATCTTTAGAGCGAACACGACTGCTCCGAGTTCTCGGTCATGAGTGGTATAACTCTTCTCGTGGACTTTGAGTTGCCTTGAAGCGTAGGCTATCACTTTTCCTCTTTGCATTAAGACACACCCTAGTCCCTATCGTGATGCGTCACAATAGACCACAAAGTCTTCACATCCGTTAGGGAGAGTGAGAATAGGCGCATCACAAAGTTTTTGTTTTAAGGTTTGGAAAGCCTCTTCCTGCTTGGGCCGCCAAATGAAAGTCTTGCCCTTATGAGTCAAGGCTATGAGTGGTAAGGCAATATGAGAGAAATTGGTGATAAAACGTCGATAATAACCCGCTAAACCGAGGAATGATCTAACTTTGGTAGGAGTGCGTGGAGCTTGCCATTCTTACACTACTTTAATTTTTGCAGGGTCGACATGAATTCCTTTGTTGTTGACGACGTGACCAAGAAATTGTACTTCTTTTAACCAGAATTCACATTTAGAAAACTTAGCATAGAGCTTTTTGGTTTTCAAAAGTGTTAGGATAAGTCGAAGGTGTCGTTCATGATCTGATTTGGTCTTAGAATAAATAAGGATATCATCGATAAAGACTATAACGAAACGATCTAGGTAGGGTTTACACACCCTATTCATCAAATCCATGAAAACGGTAGGAGCATTGGTCAAACCAAAAGGCATGACCATGAATTCATAGTTACCGTAGCGAGTTCGAAAGGCATTCTTCGGAATGTCTTCTTCACGTACTCTAAGCTAATGATAACCAGAATGAAGATCTATTTTTTGAAAAACAGGTGGCGCCCTGATGTTGATCTAGAAGATCATCGATGTGAGGTAAAGGATAACGGTTCTTGATGGTCAGCTTGTTGAGATCTCGATAGTCAATACACATTCAAAAAGTTCCATCCTTCTTCTTGACGGAAAGAACCGGCGCACCCCAAGGTGATGAGCTAGGACGTATGAATCCCTTGTCAGGCAACTCTTGCAGCTGGCTAGCTAACTCTTGCATTTCAGATGGGGCTAACCGATATGGGGATTTTGCAACTAGAGTGGCACAAGGTACAAGATGGATTCGAAATTTGACGTCCAGTACAGGAGGAAGTTCTGAAACGTCATCGGGAAAAACTTGAGGAAAATCTCCAACCACCGGAATATCTTCAATTCTCTTCTCCTTGCCTTTTTTCTTGACATTATGAGTTAGGAATGCTATGTAATTCTTTCGAAGATATCTTCGTGCTTGAAGACACGTCATTATCCTGAGTCCTTTGGATGGGGTTCCACCAAAAATACGAAGAGTTTAACCGTCGACGAGAGGGATTCGAATAAATTTTTCATAACAAACGACTTCAGCGTAATGCTGACTAAGCAAGTCCATTCCAATGATGGCGTCGAAGCTTCCCAACTTCATAGGGATAATATCGATTGGAAAATCATGATCATTGAGAGTAAGAGTGCTATCACGAATGATAGAATCTAACGTAATAGGTTCACCGTCTGCTACTTCTACTGTAAATGATTCGGCTCGACTAACGCGAGGTAAACCAAGAATCGATTCAAACTCTAAGGACACAAAACTCTTATCTGCGCCAGTGTAAAAAAGAATAGATGCATAACTACCGTTAATAAGAAACGTACCATTGACCACATTGTTATCTGCCCTTGCTTGATTAGCGTTGATGTTAAAGGCTCTACCTCTTGCTGGCGGATTGTCTTAGTTCATAGGATTAGCTTGGGCTTGTGCATTGACGATGTTCACTAAATGTGGACAGGCTTTGCGGAAATGGGTTGAATCACCGCAATTGAAACAAGCTCTGACGGGCGGCATCATAGGGTAGTTAGGTTGGTAAAAGGGTTGGGCCATTGGTTGAGCTGGTGGTAATAGTAGAGGTTGTTGGTAGGGAGCTTGGCCCACCACTTGGTTGTTCGGTTGGGCTTGAGGTTGGTTACGGGCTGGTCTTTGAAGAGAGCGACAGGTATAGGTTGTATGACTTACACAGTCACAACTTGTGCAGTGAAGACAGGGTCCTCAAGAGGGTGGTGGTATTGACATCGATTGCATTTTGGGTGGGGTCCTGTATACTGTTTCTTGAATGGAGCGGTAGGGGGAGCAACTTGGGTGATTGGAGCGGTGAAATAGGTTGATTGGTTTTGGTGACAGCAAAGTTTTTCCCATTTCGCTTTCTCTTGCCAGCGAATCAAGAAGAGGATCCAACTTGAGTTGGGTTTGGGGTTTCAGTTGGTGTTTTATCTTTCTTATTCTCGTCTTTGAAATCCCCGTTCCTGATATGATTTTTGGTGAGCTCAGTACCTAGCTCCATAGCTGTCTCCAGAGTTGCAGGCGTAGTACTCATCACAGAGTCCTGAATTTTCGAGGGAAGACCCCGAATGTAGTGCTCGATCAAATGGTAGAGAGGAGTGAATAAATTGGGAACCATTTGATTCAACTCGAGAAACCTCTTGTTGTAGGTTATGTGGTCTCCCACCTTCAGTTTCAAGAAATAGAACTTATCTTCTAACTTCTTAATTTCACTTCTTGGACAGAAGCGTCTGGTCATGAGTTCTCTCAATTCTTCCCAAATTAGGGCTACCGCGGCTTCGACGCCTCGTCTGCCTTTCTCAGCATTCCATCACGTGAGTGCTACCCATACAGACGACCCGTAGCATAACGCACCTTATGGTCGTTGGGACAATCACAGTTGAGGAAGGTACTCTCCATCTCTTCAAACCAACGAAGGAGAGCAGTGACCCCTTCAGTCCCTTCTACTTTGGAGGGTCACATGAGTTGAAGTGCTTGTAGGTGCACTTGGTGGTGTTTGTGGGAAGGTTGGCAGCATTTTGACCCTCTTGGTTGATTGGGTTGACAGGATTAGCGGCGAGGGCTTGTTGGACTTGAATTACGATATCGGGGATCACGGTGGCCATTTGTTGGGCTACTTGAGCAGCCATACGCTCGCCGGATCTTCCTGATCTCCTACCTCCGCGAGAGTGCCTAGAAGATATCTACAGGAAATATGTAATGAGTTTATGAGTTTGGCGTATAGGCGTCATGTGTCGCATTTAAAATTAACATCCACAAAACAAATGAGAAAAATAAATTCACTACATCCATAGGATGTCTTGGGCTTTGCTCATGTTTGGGCCCCATATGTCCCCATACTTAGCCTAGGTACTCATGTGGGCCCCCATGACTACTGGGCTTTGTATGGTTCACATTGGTTTTAGCCTGTTAACACTCACACCACCCGAATGAAAATCTAAAACATGATTACAAGGTATAAAGTTGGAAGGTGTCCTGGTGTAGACACAGTGACGACTCAAAGTGGGGTTAGTTCACACGACGTTTGGTGTGGCATGCTTTGGCCTAATAGGTCCTTCGTACTCTCATCTTTAGTCCCCAGGTAGGCAAACTGGTCTGTTATATTGGATTTATACGAATGCCAATCCTAGACAGGAAGTTTCGACTACGGTACTTGTACCCTTCCAGTTACTACATGCCCGTTGTAGAACTCAATTTGATGTGATTGAAAAATAAAAACATCACGAAATTTTGAGAAAGAAAGCATGAAAAATGTTCGAATATGTGAAAATTGAGACGTGCGTGATGCGTATATATGTAAGCATGTTATGTTAACAATATGTATATCATATTGAATATCACACAAAATCAAACAGTAGTAGGAGTGCTTGCATGCATTTGTGTGTGAGATAAATGTAAAACAAGTAAATATCATGAGTTTGCATGTAACCAATTAACACGTAAGCAATTAAAATCTAATTGACTATATTATAGGCTCTAAGGGTCTAATAACCTATCTTATGTCCCTATAGTCAAGAGCTCTGATACCAATCTGTCACACCCTGACCCGCAGCGGATATGGTAGTCGGGGCATGATTGGGTTTTCATCAAAGCTCATGACATTTACTATTATAAAAATTTAATATTTATTATTTCAAATTAAAAAGAAATATTTCAACTAACACATAATACATACAAACACAAATTGTTCTAAACATGACCTTCCAATAACGCTTAATTATCTTCTAAGGCCAAAGTCCTATATGTTCCTTGCTTCAACCTGATCACCTGTATCATGTGTAAAAATAGAGATTTGGGTCAACAAAAGTTGGCGAGTGAATCCCGTTTAATCATTAAAAAGAATTGTTATGTTTATTATTTTAACAAAATGTGCATCAACCAAATATTAACAACGTATACGTAATCTAACCACAAACCACATAATCATCTAGCAATGTACATGTGAGCACGATAAGCGATGTGTTGTGAGATCAACGCTCAATCAAACGGAGCTGATCTAATTAGGCAACGCGACGCTCAACCCGTATGTAACGGGAACAAATGGGCCTAATGTGAGAGCTTGATTGAAATTAGAAGTATAACCACAAATAACAATAAACAAAATATCACATATCACGATAGTTCATATAATGGTAATAGCATGAGAGTTGAAAAAGTAATATGAATGAAACGACACATGATACACCCCAAAACATGAATAAAAAAGGAGAAGTTTGTTGGAATTCACTCACAGTGGGAGCGTTTTGATTTGATGAGGAGTGCGCACGATTTGGCGTTAGAGATACCAACCGACGAGAAAGACTAACATAAATATGCACGTAATAATTCGGTAAATATATATTTCTTTTACTTAACTTAGTATTTTTATTTAATGAATTGCATTCGACTTTTAGACAATTTTATTGTATTTGATACTATTTTTGTGCTTAAAAGGGCTTATTTTATTATATATTTTTATAGCTTTTGGAGAAAAATAACAAAAGTTTAATTAAAAAAAGTATACCCTTAGCGGGTCGAACCGAACGCCTTTTTGGCAGCGTGTGAGACTCGAACGTGTGACCTCTCATTTACGTGCACACAACTCTACCAACTGAGCTACGTGGCTAACCCGGAATATATCCGAATTTAATTATATATATACACTTGCTGAGTTGAACCATAATTACTTTTATTTAAAAAGGTTTATGTTATTAACAGTATGCTGCATATAACCGGACTCGAACCCGCGCCCCTTGCTTCGTGTTGCACATAGCGCGACCAATTGGGCTGTGTGACTAACCCGAAGAATATGGTACTTTTATACACTAACTGAGTTAGTTTACATATTAGCTATAAAAAGGGTTGGAAATTTATAGGAAATTGGCAGGGTAGGTGAGACTCGAACCCGGAACCATTTGCTTAAAATGCACACAGTCCACCACTGGACTGTGTGTCTAACCTGGTTCAAGTACCGGTTTTAATTTCATTTATACGCATTTCATTTAAACAGTTTGACAATCCCCGATTGTTAATCTGTTAACACTTATTGGATTGATTTACTTCCACTGACGATAAAATGAATAAAAAGAGGAGGATTCAAGTGCTTATATCGAACAGGGGGAGTGACTTTGATTTCTTCGGTGAAATTCCACGACATGTAACTTTTCTTGCATAGAGAAAATTTGAGAGCAGAGAGTATTTGTGAGTGTGAGTGAGTTTCTAAAGGGAGTTTAGGATTACTATTTATAGTTGAAAGTGCGGATTTGAATTATGTTTCGGTTTCAACTGTTTGGGTCAAAAATTTTAATGTAGCTATGATTGGGTAACCGATTAAATGTTAATGATCCTATAATTGAGTTAAATCCAAGATTAGGAAATTGTTTTACAAGTTTAATTCGCAGAAGAAACTGATATTGATGATTGCAACGAAGACCTCAGCCGTTACTGGCGGGTTTTTCTTGAATTTGATTGTAAGGAGTTGTTTTTGATATAAAAGGCATTTGTTTTGGAGATATAACCGATGTGTGTGTGTTATGTAGTGGTGTGTTGGGTGTTCGATTTGGGTGGAGACCCGTGTTCGATACCCACGTTCCACACCCTTTTCTTGTTTTATTTTTATTATTCAATTTTAGTTTATGTTATTATTATTTGAAACTTATTATTTATTTAAACTTTATTATTATTATTATTATTATTATTTATTTAATACTAATAAAAAATATTAAATGCTTAACATAAACGCGTAACAAACATTTACAAAACGGAGCGGGTTTTAGAACCCATTTTACGACAAATGTTACACATAGGGTCTAGCTTGTGGATCAACACTACATTGTCCCCAATGCCTGCGATTGCAGTTTTTACATGTCGGCGTTACGCCCGACTTATCTTGGTTCTTTCCGAACCCAAATCTCCCTTTATTCTTCTTATTAAATCTTTAGGAGCTATCATCATTTCTCTTCCTTTTCCCGTCAGTCTCAGCTTTAATTGACTTTTGTCTCACCAAATCTAGGGTGAGAGAGAGAGATAGGTCAACAGCAGACCTATAGGTACTAGGCTGCGCAGCCTTTACCATGCCCTTTATCTCGAGCGCAAACCCATAAATGAAACGCGCAATGCGTTTGGGTTCAGGCGTAATCAAATAGGAAACTAACCTAGACAGGGAATTGAAGTCAGAAACATACTTCCGACAGTCTAGGTTCTTCATTAGGAGAGTCAAGAAGTCTGACTCTATCTTCTCCACCTCATGAGGTGGGCAGTAAGTCTCCTTGACTAAATCGACAAACTTAGACCATCCTAAGTTGTACAGGTGTATCTTACTTGTAGATTGAATCATAGCCTTCCACCAAATCAGGACATCACCCTTAAAGGACTATGATACATACTTTACCACATCCTTATCAGCACAACCGCTGATATCCACAATCGTTTCCATCTCATCAAGCCATTTCAAGGTTTCTACTGCTCCTTTTTCCACATTGAAATCTCGGGGCTTACAGGAGACGAAATATTTGTAGGTACATCTGTCTTTAGAAGAATGAGACTTATCAGTAAAATCTAGTTTCTTTGGTTCACTCTTCGCATTTGAAGAGTTAACAGAGCTCTCCTTATGAGCTGAGGAATGTGAATTTGATAAGGGTTTGGAGCGAGTAGCGTTCATTTCTTTAAATTTCTCCATGGCTTTTTCCATGGCTTTTCCCACAACTGCGTCAATGCGAGCTTGGAAATTATCATTATCGATGGCTATGTTTTCGGCGTTGAGAGAGTTAACATCCCAGTGGCTACTTTGTGCCTCGTCCGAGTTAGCCATTTTTGAAATTTTGGTTCTAAACACCAAAAAAAAAAACTTCTCTTAGCCATGGTATAACCATAATGGCTTTATACATTGAATATAACAATCCATCGCCTATCTAAGCTAGTGTGAATAACATCACAACTCTTAGGCTTATCATATCTATATTTGGCCTAGGTCTCAAAAGGGACCATAAAAGGCAAATTACAATCTTGACGTAGTCCATATATTAGTAGACAGTGGATCGTAATGTCACAACTGTCATTGGCATTTGACAATTATACATAGCTCATAGGGTTTTCACTAATGGTCATAATAATACGGCACATTGGCCTGTCACTTTGGACATAACATATGGCACGTTGGCCTGTCACTTTGGACATATCATATGGCACGTTGGCCTATGGCACTTTGGCCTGTCACTTTGGACATATCATATGGCACGTTGGCCTATCAATCGTCATCATAATGGTGACATTAACCAGGATCACATTGATAACATAGGCTATATAATAGGTCTTAGGACGTAGTCCTTTTACCTAGACGGCTAGTGTGGTTTCTCAAGTCACACTACCAGGAGTATGAACATTCCTTAATTTTAACATAAGAGTACCTTACTGTTTGATTAATAGTCCTGGTCACTTTGGACCTTAACGACATTGGAGGCTTGAACCTAGTCACCACCTGTGGATAGAAGGATAATTTCCCTTAACTATCCTAATAGAAGGCCTTTTGTCCTTAACTATCATTTCTTGGCCAATATGTGGTCTATGCCACTTGGCATAATCAAATCCAATAAGGTCTTTTGGAATTATATAGCAGAGCATAAATTTCGAGTAAAATCGAGACATTCGCTTGAAGAGGATGAATACATATATATAATTCCAAAGTAATTCATTAAATTCCAAATAAGAAATTACAATACTAGAAATAAAAAAATGAAACAAACTTTCCATGCAAGGACTTAAAAGAAATAAAGTAAAATGTCCACGCAGGGACTAAAGAAATAACAATGTCCTTGCAGGACTAACATATATTATTAGAAGAGACCTCACTCGTCCTTCTTTCCCGTAACCAACTTGGAGAGTTTCTTGAAGAACTTGTTCGTCTTCTTCTCCGTTTTCTCCGCTTGTTGTTGCGTTTCTTTCATTCGTTCTAGGGCCTCATTGATGGCCTTGAGTGGTGGCAAAGGTTGTGGTTGTGGCATAATAGGATACTGGTACCCATAACTTGGATATCCAGTAGGTGGATAAGCAGGTGGGAAAGGAGACGGGTAAAGTGTGTTATGCATGACCGCTTGCATGTAAGGGTCATGTGATAATGCTTGATAATCAACATGTGTATATGGGTTAAAAGGATCATATCCAGATGTATCCGGATATGTTGGGATAGGGTTATTATAACCAGATGCTGGTGGTTGAACCATTGGTGGTGGTGTCGGTTCCACCATAGGTGAACCATTAGAGGGTCCACCCATTTGTGGGTCCTCGTGAATGGTAGGGTAAGGTCTGGGCAAAGGTGGTAGCGATCCCGACCGTTGGCCCACACGTACCAACATACGCGCTCCTCTTTTCCTCCTTGGCGGTTCATGTGGTGATTGGGATTGTTCCACCGATTCTATGTAGACATCTTCTTGTACAGGAGGCGTTGGGGAGTGATGGGAATGAGTGTTTGCGAAGGTAAATTGGTTCCAATATTGGTTACATTTATTAGGACCTTGGTATGGCGATCCAACGTAAGAGTTCGAATCGCTTGAAAATCGATGGGGTGTGTGCGTGATCCTGATGATGGCATCTCCGGGTTGGAGTCCTCGTTAGGTTAACTGATTTTGGTTGGCTAGGGGTGTATTAATGTATTGGTTGGGGTTAAACTTGTAACATCCGTGTAAATCGGGTTTCGAAAACCCGCCCTTTTTGATTCAATAAAAGAATATTTGTTTATGTGTTTTGTTATTTATTTACATAATGATTAAATTTAATGGTTAAAATAAATAGATAAATAAAGTTTAAAGATATAATCCAATAATTAATAAAACAAATCAACTAATTAATAATTTTTTTTATCATAATTCAAAAAGATAATAAAAAAAATAACTAAAGAAAAGCGGTTATAAAAAAATAAACGGGTGAACCGGGAATCAAACCTGGGTTCCCCAGATATCGCACACACACCACAAACACCACTAGATTGCACACACCATTGTGCAAAGTTTAGAAATTTAAATCCCTTATGTTGAAGCTAAGTAAGAACTTGCAAACTAGATCCATTTTCACGCGTCATTCCTTCTTCACTCGGAATCTCCGACAACTGGCTTGCGGGTATTCTTTGCAAGCTTCAATCAAGCTAGCTGTCATATTCAATTCCTCGAACAAATTTCCAAAAAGCCGAATTCGAAGCCCCTCTTGTTCAACTATAAATAATGGACCTCAAACCCACTCCCAACTCGCTCAAACACCTTGAAAACCACCTTTGTTCAGTCGAAATTACTTCTGTCGCCGGAATTTTTCTTCTCGCCGGAATTCAGCAATTACCGGAATCAAGTCACCGCCGGTATAGTCAAATCGGTAGACTCTCATTCCCACCTTTTGAATTTTTCTTTTCGTCTGATTATGCGATCAGTTCAACAGAATTAATTTTGTTTTGATTCGGGCGGGTATGTGTTGGTTCAAACTCAGCGAAGAAGATGAAGTGCTGAGTCTGTTTATGTTTCTTTTTGGTTTAGATGTCAAACGTGTTAAGCACCCAGACTAACTGGTTGGGCCGGGTGCAACCTAAACCCGGGACATCCGGTTCGAGTCGAAGCGTGTACCGGTCGGATCACTGAAACACCCTTTTTAAAATCTGTCTTATCTATATCGACATAGTTAGTATGTAAATATAATTAATTTCATGTATTATCGGGTTAGACACCTAGCCCAGTTGGTTGGGCTGGGTGCAATTTACATCAGAGACCTTGGGTTCGAAACCCTTGGTGCGCCCGGTCTGAACCAGTTTAAATCCTTTTTAAAATTTAAATAAAATTGAATGAACCTAAGAAGAGTATAAGAATAATTAAAATCGTGATTCTTCCGGGTTAGACATGTAGCTCAGTTGGAAGAGCTGCGTGCACGCAACCGAGAGGTCACGAGTTCGAGCCTCACCACACGCATGCTTAAAATTTGATCGAACCGGTCGCTGACAGCCTTGTCAGTCTTGCCAGATTTTTTTATTAATTTATTTTTATTCTCATATTTTTTTATTTTATTTATTGTGTGACTCATTAATTAAAAAGCAATTAAAATGATTTTAGTATATAATTTTTAAAGACATAAGTATATCAATGCAAAACATAAGATTTACTTAAAACCCTAAACAAAGGTTTTTAATAAAAATTTTAGTTTATTTATTTACCGAGTTATCGCATTATTATTATTATAGGTTAGAACGTCCTCGTCAGTTAAATCCACAACTCGTGCACTCTCATTTCCGCTCAAGAGTACGCACCCGATGTGAGTGAATCTCTACAAATTCCCTGTTTTAATCACGTTTTAGGGTGTATCATGTGTCATATCATCTCTTTATTTTATTTAACACTGTGCCTATATCATTTCGTGATCAAATGTGTATTGCTTGTAGTGTGGTTTATATGTGGATACATTTTATCATTTCAGTGCACTCATTTCATTAGGCCCATCAGTTCCTCGTGGGATACGGGTTGAGCATCGGGTGCCTCATTAGATCGGCTCCGTTTGATTGAGCCTTGATCTCAGATACATCATCATTCATGTCATATATTCATTCAATGCAATTTGTGATTGGTTACATATATACATTTGCTCACATGTGATTTATGCACAATTTTATTTAAATAAACATAAAAATCAATTATTTAATTGTTTTATCAAGGTTCACTCGCCAACTTTTGTTGACCCAAAATTTCCTCTGTTTTACGCATGATACACGTGATCAAGTTGAGGAAAGAAACACTTAGGATGGCCTAGAAAAATAAACAAGTTATTTCGTTGGAACAAGCATTTAGATTTTTATTTGTGTTTGTATGAAATTTTGTTGGATATTTAAATTTTAATTTGAATTTAATAAATATGAAACTTCATCATGAGCTTTGGTGATAACCCAATCATGCCCCGACTTTTATTCCGCTGCGGGTCGGGGTGTGACAGATTGGTATCAGAGCTTGTGACTATATGGATATAGGGTAGGTTATTAGACCTTTAGAGCCTATAGTATAGTTGACTAGATTTAAATTTTTAATGTGTTACATGCAAAATTCATGATGTTTATATGTTTCATGTTTATATTCACACACAACATTATGCAAACATGCTCACAAGTACATATGCAATGCTCATCATAGATCATACCCTCATATCATATCTATGAAAGTACACACCTCACAATTTCACAATTTCCGTTATTTCTTTTCAAAGATTTTTGTAATATTTTCATATTTTTCAAATCACATCAAAGTGAATTTTCACGATGGGCATGTAGTAACTGGAAGGGTACGAGTACCGGTAGTCGGAACGTCCTGTCTAGGCTTGGCATTCGTATAAATCCAAAATAAAGGACCATTTTGCCTACCTGGGGACTAACGATGAGAGTACGAAGGACCTATTAGGCCAAAGCATGCTATACCAAACGTCGTGTGAACTAACCCCACTTTGAGCTGTCATTGTGTCCATACCTGGACACCCTCCGACCATACATCTCGCAATCATGTTTTACGATTTTCATTCGGGTGGTGTGAGTGTTAACCCGCCGACACCAATGTGAATCCTACCAAGCCCAATAGTCATGGGGGCCCACATGACTACACAGGCAATGGTATGGGGGACATTTGGAGGCCCAAACATGAGCAAACCCAAGACATCCTATGGATGTAGTTGAATTATTTTAAGTTATGTTGTTTTCATTCTTTTTACGACACATGATACCTAGGAAATTCTTGAACTCACAATCTCCCTGCATATATTCTTGTAGATGTCTCCTAGGCAATTACGTGGAGGTAGAAGGTCAGGAAAGTCAAACGAACGCTTGGCCACGCAAATTGCTAAACAAATGGCCGCAGTGCTTCCTGACATCATACTACAAGTTCAGCAAGCTCTCACCGCTAATCCCATCAACTCTCCCAACCAAGAAGACCAAAGCGTCACCAACCCTCCTCCCAAAACCCCCAAATGCACCTACAAACACTTCAAGTCCTGCGATCCCCCAAAATATGAAGGGACTGAAGGTGTCACCGCTCTCCTTCACTGGTTTGAGGAGATGGAAACACCTTTCTCAATTGCGACTGTCCCGAGGACCGTAAGGTACGTTACGCGACTGGAAGATTGTTTGGGGTAGCCCTTACCTGGTGGAACACGGAAAAAGGAAAGCGAGGTGTAGACGATGCCATGGCCTTATCATGGGAGGAATTAAGAGAGATCATGACAAGACGCTTCTGCCCTAGAAGTGAGATCAAGAAGCTTGAAGATGAATTCCATTCTCTAAAGCAAAAGGAAGGAGATCACACCTCCTACAACAAGAGGTTTCTTGAGTTTAACCAAATGGTTCCCAATCTGTTCACCCCATTATACCGCCTAATTGAACACAACATTCGAGGCCTCCCCTCGAAAATCCAAGATTCGGTTTTAAGCACTTCGCCTGCAACACTCGAAGCCGCAATGGAGTTAGCTACGGAACTCACTAAAAATCGCATTCGAAATGGCAAATTTAAAGATGAGAAGAAGAAAACACCCATTGAGACCCCAATTCCAAACCACTCAGGTTCATCCTCGAAGTTTGCTGGTAAGAGGAAGCGAAATGGCAAGAACTTTGCTGTCACCCAAACCAACCCTCCCATCACTGCTGCTCCAATCACGCAAGTCGCCCCTCTAGCCGCACCATTCAAAAGGCCATACACTGGCCCACACCCAAAGTGTAACCGTTGCCAATACCATCACCCTCTTGAAAACCCTTGCCAACATTGCACAAGTTGTGGCCGTGCGGGTCACACTATCCAAACCTGCCGTACCCTTCAGCGGTCGGACCGCAGTGGACCTCCAACCCAAACCCAAAATTAAATGGTGGGCCAAGCCCAACAACCCTTACTTCTACCACCTGCGCAACTCGCAGCCCAACCTTACTATCAACCCAACTACCCCATGATGCAATCCATGCGAGCCTGTTTCAATTGTGGTGACCCAAACCACTTCAGGAATACTTGCCCACACCTGGTGAACATCATCCATGCCCAAGCTCAAGCAAACCCGGTAAACCAAGCTAACCAAGCTCCTCCACCTGCTAGAGGAAGAGCTTTCAATATCAATGCTAACCAAGCCAGGGCTGACAACAATGTGGTCAACGGTACGTTTCTCGTAAATGGTAGTTATGCATCCATATTATTCGATACTAGTGCGGATAAGAGCTTTGTGTCTTTAGAATTCAAATCTATTCTCGACCGACCTCGTGATAATCTCGTTGAATCTCTGATGGTGGAAGTTGCTGACGGAAAACCCACTTCATTAAATTCTAATATACGCGATTGTACTCTCACCCTAAATGATCACGATTTTTCAATTGATCTCATTCCTCTGAAATTGGGAAGTTTCGATGTTATCATCGGTATGGACTGGCTCAGCCAGCATCACGCTGAAGTGGTGTGCCATGAAAACTTTATTCGTATTCCTCTCGCCGATGGTCAGACACTACGTATCTTTGGGGAAACTCCTTCAAAAGGGCTCAAATTGATGTCCTGCCTTCAAGCCTGAAGTTATCTTCGCAAAAATTACGTCGCATTTCGAGCTCACGTCGTCAAGAAGGAAGGCAAGGAGAGGAAGCTCGAAGATATTCCAATTGTGAAAGAATTCCCGCAAGTTTTTCCCGACGACGTTGCAGGACTTTCTCCTGTGCGAGAAGTCGAATTTCGAATCGATCTTGTGCCTGGCGCTACACCGGTCGCAAAATCTCCCTATAAGTTAGCCCCATCCGAGATGCAAGAGTTGGCCAGTCAATTGCAAGAGCTGACTGACAAAGGATTCATACGTCCTAGCTCATCGCCTTGGGGTGCGCCCATTCTTTTTGTGAGGAAGAAAGATTGAACGTTTCGCATGTGCATTGATTATAGAGAACTCAACAAGTTGACGGTTAAGAATCGCTACCCACTGCCTCGTATTTATGACCTTCTAGACCAACTTCAAGGCGCCACCTGTTTTTCCAAAATCGGCCTTCGTTCTGGTTATCATCAGCTTAGAGTACGCGAAGAAGATAATCAAAAACTGCCTTCCGAACTTGTTATGGTCATTATGAGTTCATGGTTATGCCCTTCGGTTTAACCAACACCCCCGCTGTCTTCATGGATTTAATGAATAGGGTATGCAAACACTATCTCGACCGTTTCGTCATAGTCTTCATCGACGACATCCTTATCTACTCAAAGTCAAAATACGATCATGAACGACATCTTCGACTCATTCTTGCACTCTTAAGGACTGAGAAGCTTTACGCTAAGTTCTCAAAATGCGAATTCTGGTTGAGAGAGGTACAATTCCTTGGTCATGTCGTCAATGGCAAAGGGATTCATGTCGATCCTTCGAAAATCAAGGTAGTACAAGAATGGCAAGCGCCACGTACCCCTACCGAAGTTAGGTCATTTCTTGGCTTGGCTGGTTACTACCGACGCTTCATTGCCAATTTTTCCCGTATCGCCGTTCCGCTCACAGCCTTGACTCAAAAGGGAAAACCCTTCATTTGGGGACCTAAGCAAGAGGAGGCCTTCCAAACATTAAAGCAAAGACTTTGTGATGCACCTATCCTTACACACCATGAGGGTTGCGATGACTTTGTGGTTTATTGCGACGCATCAGGGCAAGGTCTAGGCTGTGTATTGATGCAAAGAGGAAAGGTGATAGCCTATGCCTCTAGGCAACTCATAGTTCATGAGAAAAAGTACACCAGCCACGACCTGGAATTTGGAGCCGTTGTGTTCGCTCTCAAG
The DNA here is from genome assembly GCA_947069175.1 of Scalesia atractyloides. Taxonomy (NCBI): domain Eukaryota; kingdom Viridiplantae; phylum Streptophyta; class Magnoliopsida; order Asterales; family Asteraceae; genus Scalesia; species Scalesia atractyloides. The sequence continues at coordinate 19,997,443 of CAMTDV010000028.1, read as the reverse complement.
ATATGGAGACATTATCTTTACGGTACCAAGTGTGAAATATACACTGACCACAAGAGTCTCCAGCATATCTTCAATCAAAAAGAGTTGAATATGAGGCAACGCAGATGGGTCGAACTGCTCAACGATTACGACTGCGAGATTCGGTATCATCCTGGCAAGGCAAACGTGGTGGTCGATGCGCTCAGTCGAAAGGGATATGCGAACTCTATTCGTCTTCTATGTTCGCTAATCATAACCGATATCAAGGATCGAATCCGGCAGCTCAACATATCTCTGTAACAGAAAATGACGTACGCGATGAGCTGTCATGTGGAGCTGAACTCAAAATTGAAACCAAATCCGACGGTATTCTATATTATTTAAACCGCATATGGATTCCCGATCGCGACAACCTTCGTGATTTCCTCATGAATGAGGCACACAAAACACGATACTCTGTACACCCAGGAGCCGATTACACCTACTGGTGGCCTGGCATGAAAAAGGATATCGCTGTTTTTGTTTCCAAGTGCCTTACATGTTCCAAAGTGAAAGCTGAACATCAAAGACCTTCAGGACTTCTAGTCCAACACGAAATACCTGTATGGAAATGGGAAAACATAACCATGGACTTCATTACCGGGTTACCTCGCACCTCCAGTGGGTATGACACCATATGGGTAATCATCGATCGTCTTACAAAATCAGCTCACTTCATTTTGATTCGCGAGGACTTCAAGAACGAGAAGTTAGCTCGTATCTACATCAACAAGATCGTAAGCCGTCATGGTGTACCGTTAAGCATTATTTCAGACGTGATGGTCGTTTCACTTCACGAACATGGCGAGCCGTACAAACTGCTTTGGGTACACGGTTAGACCTTAGCACCGCCTTTCACCCTCAAGTTGATGGTCAATCTGAACGCACCATCCAAACCCTTGAAGACATGCTTCGAGCATGTGTCATAGACTTCAAAGGGAACTGGGACGCTCATCTACCGTTATTCTAGTTTTCGTACAACAATAGCTATCATTCAAGTATCGACATGGCTCCTTTCGAAGCATTATATGGTCGTAAATGCCGATCTCCAGTATGTTAGCACGAAATTGGCGAAGCGCAAATCACCGGACCTGAATTGATTCAAGAAAAAACCAACAAAATCCTTCAAATTCGAAACAATCTTCTAGCGGCTCAAAATCGTCAAAAGAGTTATGCTGACAAACGACGAAAGCCCTTGGAGTTTTGTGTTGGTGATCAAGTACTTTTGAAAGTATCACCGTGGAAGGGAGTGGTTCGTTTTGGCCAAAAGGGCAAGCTAGCACCACGCTACGTAGGACCTTTCAAGATACTCGAAAGAGTAGGATTTGTAGCCTACAAGCTTGACCTACCAGAAGAACTCAACAGAATGCATCCCACGTTCCACGTATCAAACTTGAAAAAGTGCCTCGCCGACGAAAACCTCCATATCCCTTTAGAAGACATTCAAGTCGATGAGTCAATGCACTTCGTTGAAAGACCAGTGGAAATCATGGATTTCGGTGAGAAGCGTTTAAGGCGAAGTCGTATTCCAATCGTCACGGTGCGTTGGGAGTCAAAACGAGGACCGGAGTTTACTTGGGAACGTGAAGACTCAATGCGCGAGAAATACCCGCATCTCTTTCCAGTTGCAACCACTACTTAAATTTCGGGACGAAATTTCTAAAATTAGGGGATATTGTAACATCCGTGTAAATTGGGTTTCGAAAACCCGCCCCTTTTTATTCAATAAAAGAATATTTGTTTATGTGTTTTGTTATTTATTTATATAATGATTAAATTTAATGGTTAAAAATAAATAGATAAATAAAGTTTAAAGATATAATCCAATAATTAATAAAACAAATCAGCTAATTAATAATTTTTTAATCATAATTCAAAAAGATAATAAAAAATAACTAAAGAAAAGCGGTTATAAAAAAATAAACGGGTGAACCGGGAATCGAACCTGGGTTCCCCGGATATCGCACACACACCACAAACACCACTAGACTGCACACACCATTGTGCAAAGTTTAGAAATTTAATCCCTTATGTTGAAGCTAAGTAAGAACTTGCAAACTAGATCCATTTTCACGCGTCATTCCTTCTTCACTCGGAATGTCCGACAACTGGCTTGTGGGTATTCTTAGCAAGCTTCAATCAAGCTAGCTGTCATCTTCAATTCCTCGAACAAGTTTCCAAAAAGCCGAATTCGAAGCCCCTCTTGTTCAACTATAAGTAATGGACCTCAAACCCACTCCCAACTCGCTCAAACACCTTGAAAACCACCTCTGTTCAGTCGAAATTATTTTTTTCGCCGGAATTTTTCTTCTTGCCGGAATTCAGCAGTTACCGGAATCAAGTCACCGCCGGTACAGTCAAATCGGTAGACTCTCATTCCCACCTTTTGAATTTTTCTTATTCGTCTGATTATGCGATCAGTTCAACAGAATTAATTTTGGTTTGATTCGGCCGGGTATGTGTTGGTTCAAACTCAGCGAAGAAGATGAAATGCTGAGTCTGTTTATGTTTCTTTTTGGTACAGATGTCAAACGGGTTAAGCACCCAGTCCAACTGGTTGGGCCGGGTGCAACCTAAACCCGGGACATCCGGTTCGAGTCCAAGCGTGTACCGGTCGGATCACTGAAACACCCTTTTTAAAATCTGTCTTATCTATATCGACATAGTTAGTATGTAAATATAATTAATTTCATGTATTATCGGGTTAGACACCCAGCCCAGTTGGTTGGGTTGGGTGCAATTTACAGTAGAGACCTTGGGTTCGAAACCCTTGGTGCACCCGGTCTGAACCAGTTTAAATCCTTTTTAAAATTTAAATGAAATTGAATGAACCTAAGAAGAGTATAAGAATAATTAAAATCATGATTCTTCCGGGTTAGACACGTAGCTCAGTTGGAAGAGCTGCGTGCACGCAACCGAGAGGTCACGAGTTCGAGCCTCACCACACGCATGCTTAAAATTTGATCGAACCGGCCGCTGTCAGTCTGGCCATATTTTTTATTAATATATTTTTATTCTCATATTTTTTTTTTTTTATTTATTGTGTGACTCGTTAATTAAAAAGCAATTAAAATGATTTTAGTATATAATTTTTAAAGACATAATTATATAAATGCAAAACATAAGATTTACTTAAAAACCAAAACAAAGGTTTTTAACCAAAATTTTAGTTTATTTATTTACCGAGTTATCGCATTATTATTATTATAGGTTAGTACATCCTCGTCAGTTAAATCTACAACTCGTGCGCTCTCATTTCCGCTCAAGAATACGCACCCAATGTGAGTGAATCTTTACAAATTCCCCGTTTTAATCACGTTTTGGGGTGTATCATGTGTCGTATTATTTCTTTATTTTATTTAACACTTGTGCCTATATCATTTCGTGATCAAATGTGTATTGCTTGTAGTGTGGTTTATATGTGGATACATTTTATCATTTCAGTGCACTCATTTCATTAGGCCCATCAGTTCCTCGTGGGATACGGGTTGAGCATCAGGTGCCTCATTAGATCGGCCCCGTTTGGTTGAGCCTTAATCTCAGATACATCATCATTCATGTCATATATTCATTCAATGTGGTTTGTGATTGGTTACATATATACATTTGCTCACATGTGATTTATGCACAATTTTATTGAAATAAACATAAAAATCAATTATTTAAATGGTTTATCAAGGTTCACTCGCCAACTTTTGTTGACCCAAAATTTCCTCTGTTTTACGCATGATACAGGTGATCAAGTTAAGGAAAGAAACACTTAGGATGGCCTAGAAGAATAAACAAGTTATTTTGTTGGAACAAGCATTTAGATTTTTATTTGTGTTTGTAAGAAATTTTGTTGGATATTTAAATTTTATTTTGAATTTAATAAATATGAAATTTCTTAGTAAATATCATGAGCTTTGGTGATAACCCGATCATGTCCCGACTTTTATTCCGCTGCGGGTCGGGGTGTGACAAAACTCATCATGATAAGAATGATGAGAGTGGTGGGAGTGGTGTGAATGATGTGAATGACATGAGTGGTACGAGTTTTGGGTATGAGAAGGTGAACGTTGCGATAACGGTCATGAATCCCCCGAATCCTCGTAGGGGTTCGGGTGATGCGGTTGTGAGGGAATATGTCCAGAAGGTCCTCCCCTCAGTGGTCCTTTACCTCTTCCTCTTACTCTTGGTGGCATTTTCCTGTTAAAAATCAAATCAAAAAACAATACTAATAACTTAATAATGAAATGAGTAATCCTAGGTCAATGCCTAGACTCGGAAGTCTAAGGAATGTGCTTGTGTAAGTTTGAGATTAAACACAAGAAGGATAGTGTTTAATTCTCAAACGTTGGCTCTGATACCAACCTATCACACCCCGACTTTCCATAGCCAATCCAAACACCGGTCGGCCCGGGTGGGGTAATATCGTGATGTAAGTTGATATCATCATAGTCAATTAAACACAGGACAGCGGAAGTCTTGGAGTTAAATTACTATTACAAACAAAATGTTCAAAGTACAAAATAATATACAGACGGCTCGTAATAGAAGATCCATAGGCGAATCATTAAATGTGCAAAATGTGTATAACAAACTTTGGGCAGATCTAGGATTTGCAAGATCCTCTTATCACTACCGAGCACTTCCAGCCTATTTCGTATTGTACTTGCAAGCTTAGTCTTTTAAAAATACGCCAGCTTTCGCTGGTAAAAACATCCAACTGACTCATTTTGAAAACATTTTAAAAAATGTTTTAAGTGCACATTGTAACAAAATCTTTATAACTTGGGAAAGTTACTTTGTAACCATGTTAACAGATTCACTTGTTTGTCCATACATACAGGGACCAGTGCAAAAACTGAGACATGATTAACGTACTCACCACTTAAGAACTCATGAAGGAGTTATCCCCAACTTTGTGGGTAATGCATTTTGAATGTCTATCGGGTGTATGCCTACACCCGCGCTAAGCTCGTAGCCATTATCTAATGTAATGAGCCGAGAATATCCAGGACACGGTAGTTAACCCCCGATGTTTAAGTTATCAAACAAAACTGACTAAAACGGAATATGCAGATTTACTAGCCACAATCTGGCATTCGATTGATCCCATTGCCGACCAGCGGTAATAATTTACAGTAACCCAAGCCCGTATAGGGGAAATAAGTCGAGAGTATTTATCTGAGCTAGTCTTCGTTTAAACACAAGATTTAATAACTAAGTCGTACACAAAAGTACTAAGTGCAGATAGCATTTACCGGCAAGTCTCTAGTCTGGATTATGGCATAAGCTAACCAATTAATTATTAACGGTCTTATTTAAGTCACAGACTTTGACCGATTAGCGTACAGGATCAAATCGTATAACGCTAGATTCAACGATGATTAGATAGAATGTAGTTTACTCCCAACAAGTACTTTCACTTGTATAATATGGATAAACTATAAACATTCTGGATTTTGAGACTTAAATGACAAGGTTAGACCCGTTTCGGTTAATTTTTTGTAAACTAGTTACATATACTTAACCGTACGCGTATCAGCGATATCGGGTAACCGGATAAGTCGTGGACAAGTTCTATATGCCATTATACTTTAAATAAGTTGTAATATCAGTCGATATCAACTTTCATGCCCATTAAGGTTTTAAAATGAAACTATGCCTCGCAAGGGCATTTTGTTAATTTCATACCGTGTAAAAGGAACTTGAATATAATTTAATGTTATGACCATAAGTATTCTGAAAAAATTACTTATTTATGATATAATATTAGTAGGATATTGATTATATGTTTAATTTATCTTTTATGACCAAACTATGCACCGAAGGGGAAATTTGGTTATTTTACACATAGTTTTATAAATTATTTGGGATTCTGCGTTTATATCATGTACCTACTATAAAAATAATTAAAATAAGTTTTGAAATCAGTAGGTAACAAGTCTTGGTTGATTAATATGGTTTAAAACCATACTATGCGCCGAAATGGTGCTTATGTCGTAAAATGACGATTTATGCGATATTTAATGAAAACTGAAGTTAAGTTCAAATTAGCATGTCTTAGATATGTTATTTAATATAACCTATCAGTAGGTGAAATATTTACTTTGAAAAGATATGGTTAAAACCATTTTATAAACCACAAGGGCTTTATCGACATAATACAAGGACTTGTTCATAAACTCGGTTTATAATCTGGTTTGACATCCTGAATAATCCTACTTATAATATTACATCAGTAGGAAACTCATTTTCAAGTTCATTATCATTTAAACCTCATTTTATGCAAAAAGAGTATTTTAGTCAAAATGGCATAATTACGGAACTTGTGCATAAAATCAGATTCTGATTACGATCATGTAATATAACCTCAGGGGGTTAAGCTACATTATATTACGATCATAATGCAACCTTAGATCAGTAGCTAACTAATCTAAATCGGGTCAGAATTAAAAGTCAAAGTAGAAATCAAACTTCATGACTTTCGGTTGTGAACCGACCCTAGAACTGAAATTGACGAGCCGAACATGTTCTTACACGCTCTAATAATTATTAACAACTTTTTTAGGTGTCAAAACAGGTTTCATAACATATATATGCTCAGATTATAACATTTCTGAAAAATGGCTTGTTTGACTTTTTAATATGATAACTTTGACCCGTCAATTGGTCTAGCAAACGTGATCTTCAGGAGGTGCCCTTTATAGGGATTAACACCTACCTTATTACAATCACTTAGCCATGTTTGTTACAAACAATGCTGGACCATAATGGTTTCAGCCTGTCTTGCTTTTAACTTCAAGTACTCATCTAATTTCTTAGGCATTCTATATCCAAACAGTGATGGGAAGGATCTTTGTGATGCATCCTCTATAGAGAAAAATGATTCTATTTCACCTTGAATGGCCAAAATCTCAAGAGGTTACCGAGCAACCAGTAGGATGGGTTGTAGTGGTTTAGTGGATTTAAAGAAGTGGATTTAGGTGGAAGTGATGAGAGTGGTTTGGCAATAATGGGGCAGATAATAAGGGAGTTGGTGATTGGACCTCCTCATCATCTTCTTCCACAACAAGTTTTCCTTTTGCATGTGAATTTGATTTTAGGTGAAGGTGGGCGTGTTGGAATTCTTGGTGGTTTGGATGATGGTTGTGTTAAGGTAGGAAAGGTTATCATGGCAGTTGTTTGGGTAGCATCTATTGATACATCTATTGTACCAACATCTGTTGTTTGGTTTGGTGGTGATTTTGTAACATCTGCTGATAAATTTGTTGTACCAGCATCTGTTGGTTGATTTGGTGATGATGACGGTTTCTTTTTGGGTGATTTTTGTGGTGAAGGCTTGGTTTTGGATCCAGCAGAGGATATACTCTTTGAAGACCTAGCAGTGGTTTTAGAAGGGGTGGAAATTGGCTGTCTAACTCTTCTTGTTGACTTTCTTCTTTTTGAAGTGCCAATATCTTCTTTATCCATCTGCATAGCCTGTTCTTGTTCATTTAATATGAAGCTTTGCTTTAAGTTTATCGGGCCTTTTCTACCTTTCTAAGCAATCTCTTCTGCTTTCTTGTTTAGGGTCTCATCAATCCCTTTCGCACTTCCAGCATCTGATGCCTTAGTAGAGGTTTGTGTTGTAGTAGGCCCTGACTTTTGTTGTTGCACCTTTGGTTTTGCTTGTGAAGAAGGCTGCAATTTTCTTAACTTGTCATTCTCCCCCTTTTTGGCATCATCTTCTACTTCTACTTTAAGTATTGTTGGAGGGGTAGAGCTAGTGGTCAGTAACAAATGTTCTCTTATGGCCTTGATATCTACTTTGTAACCTTATATCTGGCCTCAACCATATTTCTGGTCAATTCTATGTGTGTATTGTGGTTTATATCAACCAAATTCCTTTGAGCTTGGATAATTGATTGCACTGATTTCCACAGCTCATTGGCAAATTGTTGAGTTGAAGATTGAGTTTGAGAATTTTGTAACATCTGCTTCATCATGCTTTTCATCTCATCTATTGAAGTCTCCATTAATATCATTCTCTCCATCAATTCGTTATATCTTAATTCATCACCTAACTGTAAGTTAACAGAACCAAATGCCCTTTTTTCTTTGTACTAGGGACTTCCAACTGGAGCAGAGGTTACAATTGTTGGCTCTACAGTTGTTTCTTTCAAGGAAGACTTATAGATGCAATCACTGTCCAACTGAGACACATTTATGTCATTAATTGTAGTGGCTGCTTCACTTGAACTACCACCAAGAGTTACATGTAACTCATGGGGTGTAGCCTGCTCAGCTGTTTGTGGGTTAGCAGATTGATCATTCTCATACTCAGTCACTTGTAGAAGTTTACTCTCTCTAGTTGGTGATTGAGAGGAAATGATTTGTGTCTAAGTAGTATCAATTGTTGCAAATAAGGTTTAAATGTGGGTGGAATTTAAGGTGAAGGTTGTGGAGTTGAAAGAGAGATAGCCCTGAGAGAGGGGTTGTGAAACATACTTTCAAGTGAAAGGAGTTTGGATAGTTGGAGATATTTCCATCTGTTATGAGGAAGTAGCAACAGTGGTTTCAAGTGGCTTTGGTGTTGCCACAAGGTTATCCTCTGGGATCTCATCTTCCAGAGGTGCCTTATTTGTTTGTTTTGGTGGGCTTTTTGGATGTAGTGGGTTTCTTTTTGGATTTTTCTGGTGTGGGTTTCACAACACCGGTTGTGGTGTCATGATCACCAGCAGCAGTGGGCTCAGCAATAGAGGTTTGAACAAGTGGTGTGGACTCATCTAAATTAGGCTCATCCCCATTTTATTGTGTTTTAGAAACTTTTGACACTTTGTCTTGCATTCTCGTAAAAGTTTCATGTGTAAGACTTTTCATTTTAAAAGCATTTCCTTGTTGAAAATCCTTTTTAGAACTTGTTTTTGAAGATAATAGCTTAAAAGTCTAGGATACATAAGAAAAGCTTTATTTATGTTTCCTTTTATAGCATTCACATTTGCAACCAAGTCCAAGAAGAATGCCTGGGATAGATTATAATAAGATTTTGTCAAAATTGTATATCCCAAGTATTGGACTTTTTGTGGAATCTCATTAAATAAGGTGGTCTTGGGTGATAAACATATCAGTAGGGTATGGAAAAAATATCTCATTTTAGGAGGAAATTGAGGTTTAAAAATTGTAACTCCTGTCAATTGACCTTCACGCCCTGTTTCTATGAACTCTGTGTGAAGAGGCTGTTTTTCGAAAGAATTATTACCTTCTTGGTCATTCAATGCAAATTCTGTGAATATGGACGATGGGGATATTTGAACAAGAATATCTCCGATCTTTGACGTGATAACATATGGCTTTTTATTTTGAAGTTGAACTTCAGCATTACCCTAGAATTGTCAGAGAATATCCACATAAATTGGTGCATCGGCAGTGAGTATGGATTTGTGTTTAGATGATGTCAAAACATCAATTATTGAATGAAACGACTTATTTTTGTCGGTTTTCTCAAAAGTAGGGTGGTAGTTATGAGGGATTTTGATGTGCAGAGCCATGATCGGAGATGAAAAGTAAGGATTAGTGAAGAAGATGATAGTGGTAATCGCTTTTTGTGAATTTTGAATTCAAGACGGCAGTAAAAACTCTGTTTGGATGTAACAAGGATATTTATAAAGGGAAGATTGAATGCTGACGTGGCATCTGTTTAAAAGATTTGATGGCTAACATCTGTCCACGTGGAACCTCTGTTGTGATAATGGATGATAGTTGTTTGATAACCTCTGCTAGAGAGCAACAGAGGTTGGGAACAATAGATAAGAGCAGTGGTGATTTTAGTCTAACAGAGGATAGACATCGGAGGTTATGAGCAGTGCTGAATGATAGCAGAGGATACCTTTTTAACAGTGGATAAGTTTTAGCCAAACAGAGGTTTTAGAAACAGTGGTTTAGAACACACTTTAAGGATTTATTGAGAAATGTTCAATTTTAAAGCTATTTTTAAGGATAAATTTTGATTTTCTGAAAATATTTTAATGTTTTTTATTCATGGGCAACAAGATTTTGCTTTTAGTCATGCCAATTCTAGAGATCAAGTGTCAAAGGTGGATGTGTCTAAAGCTTTTGTCAACACATATGCCAGTTGATCTTTAGTTGGAACATGATGTAGAGAAATCAAACGTTTTTCATAGAAAACCCGCACAAAGTGATGTTTGATGTCATTGTGCTTGGTTGTGGAATGTGAAACTGGATTTTTAATGATGTTTTCAGCTGCTTAACTATCTTACATGAGAGGAGTCTTTAAAGTAGTTACACAAAAAATCCAGCAATTGATTTTGAAGCCACATGAGTTGTGTTATACAACTTACAGCAGCAATATACTCACCCTCTGTTATTGATGTTGAAACAACTACTTGCTTTTTGCCTTGCCAAGAAACCAAGCAATTGCCTATAAACTGACATCCTCCTAATGTGGACTTCCTTGTTTTCATGGCAACAAGCAAAGTCTCTATCTGAATAACCTGAAAGCTCAACATTTCCATTAGCAGGATACCAGATACCAAGTGTGAGAGCACCTTTTATGTATCTGAATATCCTTTTCACATCTATAATGGTTGGACTTTCTAGGTGCTGACTGGGATCTGGTACAAACACATGTTGCAAACATGATGTTTGACCTTGATGCAGTTAGGTACAATAAAGACCCAATCATGCTTCTTTAAAGTGTTTGATAAACCAAGTCATCTTTATCATCAATAGTGACCAATTTGGATGTGGCCATGAGTGTACTACTTGGTTTACAATCATTCATATCAAATTTTGTTAATAGGTCTTTGACATATTTGCTCTGATGAATGAATGTACCATTTTGCACTTGATTACTTGGAGACCAAGAAAGCATTGAAGTACACCCATGGCACTTATCTCAAACTCTAGTGTCATGAGTTCTCTAAACTCTTCACACATGGCATTGCATGTGGATCCAAAAATGATGTCATTGACATAAATTTGGACAAGCATCAAATCCTTTCCTTCCATTCTAAAAACAAGTTTTATCAATCTTACCTCCTGTGAAGCCTATAGATAAGAGATAGGTGGATAGAGTTTCATACCAGGCCCTTGGTACTTGTTTCAAGCCATACAAAGCTTTATTAAGCTTGTAGACATGATCTAGATAAAAGGCATCTTCAAAACAAGGAAATTGTCATACATATACCTCTTCCTTGATCTTACCATAAAGGAATACACATTTGATATCCATTTGATACACCTCGATGTTGTGGTTGGCAGCAAAAGCTAAGAACAATCTGATGGCCTCTAGTCTTGCTACAGGAGCAAATTTTCATCATAATAAATTCCTTCTTCTTGTCTATAGCCTTGAACTACAAGCCTAGCTTTGTTTTTGACAACAATGCCCCTTTCATATGTTTTTTTCTTAAAAACCCATTTTGTGCCAATTGGACATACATCCTGAGGCAATGGTACAAGTTCCCATACTGTCTCTTAGTGCCTCTTGGTACTTGACATGTTGTTGTGAGTGACATGAAGCAAACAAAAAGACAAATGTTTTGGGGTTGACTTCTTGTGAGTGCCCCTTTATTGATGTTGCCAATAACTTGATCTGGTGGATTATTTTTAAGGTAGATTAGATATCCCTTGTATGGAACAATGACATTTTGGGGTGAAGGCTGCAAACGGGAATCATCTGAGCTAACATCTGTTGGCAATTTTGAAGAGCCAACATCTGTTTGGAATGGAGGTGGAGGTATAGGTGGGATAGGTGTGAAAGTGGGTTGACTTTTGTTCATAGAAATGTACTTTTGTCAACAGTGATTTGACTGGATGAGGCGGTAGAGGTTTCATGATCAACAATTGTTGATGTAGCAGTGGCAGAGTTTTGACAATTGTTTTGAACATCTGTTACTTTGGTGGTGGAAGTGACTTTATATTGTATGATCACAATGTCATATCCATAATCTTGATGGGAAACTATGGGGTTCCTGCATGGTTAGTCTTGACAAACACATCTTCAAATGTGAGTTTATCTAAGTCAAAACGATTCAGCAGGATTTGCTGGGATTTTTAAAGAAGAAAGTTCATTGAACTTTACATTCAAAGTCTCTTCTACACGCCTAGTCCTTGTGTTAAACACTTTATAGGCCTTGGCAGTAGTTGAGTAGCCCAGAAAATAACCACAATCTACTTAGGCTGCAAATTTTGAAATGGAATCTTTAAGTTAAATGAAGCATGGGCAGCCAAAGATTTTGAAATAAGAGATCAGTCGTTTGATTATGTACAGAGTTTTATAAGCAGTATTTTGATGACTAGGGTTAATAAAAACTCGTTTTGCACATAGCAAGCAGTGTTTACAACCTCTACCCAAAAAGACAAGGGTAAACCTGAATCTGCAAGCATTGTTCTAGCAGTCTCAATTAGAGTTCTATTCTTTTCAACCACCCTATTTTGTTCTGGTGTTCTTGGGATGTTGTACTGCCTTACAATCCCTTTTGACACACAGAAGTAATCAAACTCCTTATTTCTAAACTCTGTTCCATTATCACTCCTGAATATTTTTATTGGCAGATCAAATTGCTTTTGAACTTTTCTTACAAAGTCTTGCAAAATACGTGCAGTCTCATCTTTGGAGTGCAAAAAGTAAGTCCATGTAAACCTTGAAAAATCATAAATTATGATAAAATACCTCTTCCTTTTAAGACTCATGATTTTAACAGGGCCAAATATGTCCATGTGTAACAATTGTAAACATTGACCAGTTTTGGACTCATCAATGGATTTATATGAACTTTTATGTTATATACCTTTTAGACAGGAAAACAATGTTCATCACATGTGAATTGTTTTCATGGAAGACCTTTTACAAGACATTGTTTTGAGAGTATGGTGATAGTTTTGAGATTTGTGTGACCAAGTCTTTTATGTCATAATTTTGTCTCTTTGTTAGAAGCAACTGAGAACAGTCAAGCATTAAACATTGGATTATCTTTCAACATATCAACCACATACACATTGCCACTCCTTTGAGCAACAAGTTGTGCTTTGCTCTCAGCTATGATTGTTTGAATCTTTTTCACCACTTCTGCTTAACAATCTTACAAGTTTTCTTAATGAAGGATGACCCATAGCCTTTGTCACTCATTTGAGACACACTAACAGGATTAAATTTAAGATTTCAATAAGATTGCATTTTCAAACTTGAGTTTCCCTGCTTGGACTGTCCATGACCCTAACACCTTCCCCTTTGAATAGTTACCAAAGTATATATTACCCCCTCCAGGTGCTAGAAAATCTTTGAGAAAGGCTCTACATCCTGTCATGTGCCTAGAGCCTCCACTATCTACATACCATAAACTATCAAGGCAAGCAGAAGCTACACATATACACATTAGTTTTGGTGAATGTCCAAAGCCAAAATGGCTTTGGATGGGGTCACAAACATTCCAGCCTCAAGTCTAGGAGAATGATCAAAGTTTTGAACAGATTTTTGAAACATCTGTTGTGAACCATGTAAACCTAATGGCAACCTCCCAAATGTGGGGCAAAAAACCTCATCGAGAATAATGGCAACCTCCTACATGTTGTGGGCAAAACCTCATGGAGGACGATAAGTCCCTTAAGGGGGGTGATTATAACACCTAATGACATACCTCCCAACATCATCCGTGGACAGGAGAGATTCCTGGTTCATAAGTAATGCCCTACCTCTAAAAATCACCAACGCGTTTTAGGCTTAATGCTAGTGGATGAGAGGAGAACTCCACAGTTAAGCGTGCTCAAGTGGGAGTAGTACTAGGATGGGTGACCTCCTGGGAAGTCTCCACCAGGGTAAACAAAAACAAATCCATGAGTTCCTGGATGGGCCACACATGGGGGCAAAGCGGACAATATTGGTGATAACGAGGGGCAGGGGTGTTACAAACCATTTCCTGTCAAATGATTATAACTATGAGGATGCTTGTTTACTCTTGGTTTTGAAGGTCTTTTATAGATCTCATAACTAAGTGCTACACTTTTATAAGGTGGTTGACCATATCCTCTTGGAAATTTGTTTGTAGGTGGTGCATCTGTTACCTGAACATCTCTAGGAATAGAGGTTATATTCAATTGTTTTGTAACAGATGTTTGGACTAGGACCAAGGTCTGTTTGATCTTTCCTTTTTGAATACTAGCCTATGGACTCTCAAGTGTTATGGATTTATGCTCATTTTTTCTTAACATCAAAATTTTTTAGATAAATAAACTCTTGAGTTTTATGATTTTTCTTCTCACAGATAGTAGCAATAATCACACTTGTTATATTTATGTCATATGCTTTTAAGTGAAAACAGTCTTTAGTGACATGGTTCTTCATTTCACAAAAGTCATAAAACAAGTTGGTTATTTTTTCTCTCGTGTTCCCCCTTTTCAGTCTTTTGTCAACAGATGTTATAACATCTGTTGGAAGATCTTTCCAAGGAATGATTTTTTACCTTAGGTGCTTTCACACCCTCATGGTTTGAATTGATATTTTTACCATTTGCTTAAAATTTTCAAGAATGTCACATTCATCCGACCATGTTGGTTTGAATTGATATTTTTCAATTCCTCAAAAGTTGAGGATCCTTCAGGTCTTTCCAAAACAATTTTATTTCCATTTGGTTCAGTGACTTTAATTTCTTGACTAGCTATATTTGTTGGAATAATTTCAACCAAACTAGAATCATTTACAGCAGTGTTTTGAGAAACTTGGTCATTTTTGCGAAAGCCTATGCCAAATTTTACATTGCTTTTGATATGTTTTCCTAACATCAACTCATAACCTTTGCAGCACTCTACCCATTTTTCACAAGTGATCTGGGTAGAGTCAATCTCCTTTTTACAACTTTGATATTTTTCTATCATAGTTTGGAGTTGATCCTTGGTTATGCTTAATTCATGTTTGAGATTGTTGATTTCATTTTCTTTTTCAAACAGTTTTAATTTTAACTCTTTAACAAGTTTTTCAAACTGAATTTTATAATCTAAAATATTGTTTCTAATGTTTTCATTCACCTCTTTAATGTTTGCCAAAGCAATAATACATTTGTCATAAGATAAGTATTTAAGGACTTGAGGTGATACCTTAGCAGCAACCATCATGGCACAATCACATTCTCCTTCATAAACACTGGAATCCCATGGGTCTGATAGAGGATTTACCATTTCTTCACCAACCTTTTCTTCTGAAACATTTGTTTCAACTTATCACAAGCCGCATTAATTTTGGACACTACTTCCTCAGATTCAAGCCTTCTAATATTATTTCCAGTGCCATAAAGCAAAAGTCATCGTGCTTCTTTTCAAAATTGGCAGCTAGGGCAAAATTTTCATCAATTAGTTCCTCAGGTAAGCTACTCCAATCAACAAAGCCTTATGTAAAGAAGCTCTATTGACCGTTCTCTGCAGGAGCAGAGGTTTGTGTAGCTTGTGGTGCGGGTTGCACTTGAACCTGGGGAATTGGGGCTTAATTGTATCTGAGAAATAGTGGTTTGGACATACTATATTGGAACAGTGGTTGCAGGGTGTGTAAAATTAGTAGTGTTTTGCATTTGTGGAGAAGGGGTATATTGGGATTAATGGATAGTGTTTTCAGTGTGTTGAGGTCTAGGACTTAGATGTGTGATAATAGGGCCACTTGTTTGGCTCCTGCATTCTCTAGCAAAGTGACCGAGCTTATTACACTTGTGACACTTGATTTTAGATTTATCCAACCCAACTTTCAACCCCCCGCAACCCTGGAAATTTTCTACCAGTTCTTTTGTAAAATTTGCTAGTTCTAATACTTAGCAAAGCAAGTTGATGCAAGATGTCCATTTCTTCAAAACCTGTGGGATCAAAATGTTGGATATCATTTAACTTAAAGGATAAGTTGTTAGAAACTTGGTTTTCCCCATTTGCTGTAAAAGCATAATTGGGTGAGTAAGAATCAGAGTTAAAACCTCCACCTGATGTTATGTCAATAAAATGATCATAACTCTGATCCTTACTTCCACCAGAGGTTTCCTCTTGACCAAAAAGTGTTGTACTACCAAAAGCATAGTTATCAGCAACTTTTCCTTACTCTTGAAGCTTCTTTTTCTGGTTAAGCTCTCTCTCATAAGTCAAGAGCCTACCATGAAGCCGAGTCAAACTCATCTCTTTGAAACCAACGGAGTTTCTAGTTACGAAAGCAATAGTGTCCCATTTATCTAGTAATGATCTTAGAAATCCGCTATTCAAGGTTGAATTATGATAATTAACATTTACCAATTTAGTTCACTTATTAGACAACTAAACCTCTCAAAATGTTGGGTTAATGATTCTCCTTTAACGTGACAAAATGTTTCATACTGTTGGTTTAAAATTTCTCGGTTGTTTTCGATAACTTCCTCTGTACCACCAATCTGTTCCTTCAAAGCATCCCATAACTCCTTAACGCTGTTGCAATACATGCCAACATAGATATCATTTGGCAAAGTCGTAGCAACAATACTAAATGCCATTGCATCTAGCTCAATTTTTGGAATAGTTTTCTAGCTTTAGGAACTTGAACTTTTGGGTGTTCAGCACTCGGTACCAATCGGAAGATGAGGTCTGAAGATAACCAGCTACCCATGTTCTGTTGGGCAAGTATGTGACCCATCCGACGTTGCCAGATGTTATATTCCGATCTGACAAGTATCAGAGGTTTGTACATAGTGCCTGTGTTGTGTGGATCTTGTAAATTTTGAGACATTTTTATTGTTTACAAACAGGTTTTTGTTTAAAATACTTTTAACATAAATAAAATTTTACTCTATTTTCAATTCAACGATTAAACGATCACAATAGTGAGAGCTAATCTATTGATCGAATTGAATGACCAAGCTATGATACTTGTAAGGATCTGAGTTTGATTTGTTGTGAAAGTTAAGATGAAACAATGAAAGAAGATAAACAAAAATGAAATAGTGTAACGGAATGATAAACTTTTGAATCACAACAAATGAGATATTGTTTTCATCAACATGCTTTTGTAAATTATAATTCACGTATGCATGAGAATTACAAATCCCCCTTAGCCTGATCACTTCTAATTTGTTCGTTCAAAATGTCAAGAAAGAAAGTGATAAATAGAACAATACAGGCACTATTGTATTTATAGTACAAACAAACATCTAAAGCATCTAGGCTGACGTCACCTTGACAGTGACATGCAACGACCTAACAAACTCTATCATCTACTAGACCTAAACACTGTTACATTGAATTATAAATATAACTCTGTTGATATCATCTGTTGAGCTTTAACCTCTGTTAATCTTTATCCTTTGTTGGTCTTCAGCAAAGCTTTGCCTCAACAGTCTTTAGTGTTCATCAGAGGTTTCTTTAGCGGACCTTTGGCTTCAAGCAGAGTTTATCTTCAACAGTTCTTTACAAACAGACTTTAGAACAACAAATGTTGTGTTTGCCATTAGGAGGAGCAAATCTTCAAATCACTGTTTATTTATGATGAGTAGTTATAGATTATTTTGACTTTTCAGTCATCTGTTTTTTTTTAGGTCCACTAGATCCAACATTTCCAAACAAAAATTCAATTACATATTTCCCCTTCTTAACCCACATTAATTACATATTTCCCCTTTTCATTAAAATTATTCGTGTTAATTACTATATCACCCTTAATGAACTTATTAAATGACTAATTATATATTTTTCCTTTCTACCATCAACTACATATTTCCATAATTCTTCTATTTTCTCAATTCCTCTAATATTTAACCAATTATTTATTGCTAATATTTCATTGATTCGCTTTTCAGGTTTGTCGAACTTTTTTGGTCAAAAATGAATTCAAATTCAGCATGGTTTTCGGAGCGTAATCTTAAATGAGACATTTTGGTTAATATCATAGCAAGTTCGAGTCAAAACGGGTTTTAATTCAAATTGATATGGTTTAAAACGTACTTTAACTCTAGTATTTGTAGATTTTTTATATACATGTATAAATCACATTCTAATGGTCTTTAACTTCTTAATAAAACGTGTAAAGGGCCTTGAATTGAATATATGCACGTATAAAATGGATTTGTAAATTTGTAAATATTGTGCAAGCAGTAAAGCTTAGTGGAAGTTATGACATTTACATACACAACTCTAGTGGATGCGTATTGCAAGTCAGGAAACGTGGTTAAGGCTCATGAGCTTCTTCCTCAGCAAACAGTTGTGACATTTAATGTTTTAATAAATGGATTTTTTATGTTATAAACTTATAATGCTTCTCATCAAGGATTTTATTAAGAAGAAAAAAAAAAACATTTGGAGGCCAAAAATATGTTTTGAGGAAAAAGGTTTTGTTGCATGGTGAAGTATTAACGATATGTTCATCCGACAAACCTGAAAACCAAATCGATGAAATATTAACAATAAACAATTGGTGAAATATTAGAGGAATTTAGAAAATATAAGAATTCGAGGAATATGTAATTAGGGGAAGATTCATTTGAGAAGAAATATAATATGAGAAGAAAAAAAAGAAATGAAATAATGGTAAAACATTAAATAGTTTATAACTCATTTCATTAATTATGTTATCTCTTATTAATAAAACAAAAAACATTTTATCCTACACATTTCAAAATTTATCCTACTTATATCTTACACTTACCGAAATTTACCCTACACATATCTAAATTTATCATACGCATTTTAAAATTTATCCTACACATGCCGAAAGTTATCCTACACATGTCGTAAATTTTCCTACACCATAGATTATTTAATCTTGAAAAAGTATATTTAGAAGTGAGTTATAAGTTTAATTAGTTAGCTAATTAATTACAATTATAAGTTATCTATATGCTCTTTTCAATAACATTAAATAAACATATTAAATTAAGTAAAATGGAGCATTTCTATTGGTTTAAAACTTATTCTTTTTATTGTTACAAAATTTTTCTTCTCATTTAAACCCTCCACTATGTAATGGTAGAAAGGGGACATATGTAATTAGTTATTTAATAAGTTCATTAAGGGTGATAGTAATTAATAAGAGTATTTTAATGAAAATGGGAAAGATGTTTTTTGGGGAAATATGTAATAAGCCTTCTTAGGAGAGGGAAAATATGTAAAAAAACCTTAATTTATATGTTGCATTTTGTGCATATCAAATACCCCCACATTTGAATCTATGATTGTCCTCAAGCAAAACTCTTTAATATTACTTACACACCCAAATGGAAGAGGTAGAGAAGAAGTTTTAGGTCTTGCTTAGAGTGTAGGGTATCCAAGTTCTTTTTATTATTGTTTTAGTTTATTTACAATACTATTCGTCATAATTTATCTAGAACACTTTTTATGAAAAATATATTTTAGGCATAACATGCTTCTTAAAATTCTGTTAAGCGACATACAATTTCACATACCTCACAAGTGGTCACTCAACACTCGATCGAAGATGTATAAGTGAAACGCTCAGTCCTGGTGTGGAACTTACTCCTACCATAGGCTTGACAAGCAATCAAACCTCCTCCTTTCTGACATAATCTTTGAAAATATCAAGAGGACTTTTAAAGGATAGGTTTTGGCTAGGGGTATAGATTTTTGTTTGGGAAGTGACGAAAGGAGTAAAAAATATCGGTTTTCTTTTAAAAAATTTATTTGTGAGTTTTGATACAAACTATAAACTTTAAGGAAGAAATTTAGTACTTGCTTAATTATTTCAAGTAACTAAGGATTTTTTATATAGAGCATTCACAAGATAACTAAGTCACATTTTTAGTTTTCAAAGAACCAAATTTTTACTAAAATAAAGGGTGTAAAAATACAAAGGTTTACGGTTGATGGGTGATTGTTGCAAAATTATATTTTTGCGGGTTTTGAAACGAATGGTTTAGGCTCAAACGGTTAACTAGGGGATTTTTGGTTTTGGTGGGGAGATAAAAAGAAAAAATAAGGTTTAAATGGTAAGGGTTATAGTCCTAATGCCTCAATTAATTACTTACTTGGATTAGTCGGTATGGACCGGGAATGCATTGTCTTGGCAAGTTCTTGACAAGGAAAATAAAGAAAAATTTTGAAAACGGTTCCAAGTCGAGTTTTGTGTAAGGCTTGCTTGAGGACAAAAGATTCAAGTCCCCCACACTTAAATTACATATTGTCCTCAATGTATCCAAAATGGATTAAAAATGATTAAATGTATAAAAGTGGGTTAAAACAACAGTATTTTTTCAGAAACCGGGCACTGGACACGGGGGCGTGCTAGGGGGCATGGCCCCATGTCAGAGTGCCACTAACATGAATTTTCTAAAAACTTACATAAGGTGGGCACAAGGGCATGTTTAAGAGGCACGACCTCGTGTGATAGGTCCAGTAGCTTATTTTGTTTCAGTAGTGAGGAGGCACGAGGGCGTGTTTAAGAGGCACGATCCCGTGTTTGGCTTCCAGAAGTTTGAGAAAAAAGGGTTTAGGGTGGTAGGCCTCCTGTTTCGGGTCCGAGGTTTCGTATGCTTGGTGGATCCAAGCATTCCAAGGTACTTGTGAGCTCATACACACCACAAATACAACAATCCAACATAAATAAAGTTCTAAATTACCATTGTTTTGTTTCATCATCCATCACAAACAAAGAAATAAAATGCAGAAAAGAAAAAGTGAAGAAAGTAATTGTTCAAAGAGTAAATTGTTTAAAATGGGTCGCAACCTGGATTCAACCAATTGTTTGAGAGAGAAAAGGATTAACCTGGTAGTCACAAACCATGCCACCATCCTTGTGATCATTGCCTATTCCGAATCATTCAAGTCACCGCCTTCATCATCATCCTCTTGTCCTCTTGGTACACAATGTGCTCCCGAATGTAAGAGATGTCGGACTACATGGACATGATTCTTCTTTCCATGCCACCGACTCTTGAGCTGGTGCTTTGCCCCAAGTTGTATGTGTTGCGGGACACATGAAGCATTTCCTGCATAATATTATATAAATTATGTATGTTAGGAAAATCGCTTCCCCCTTGGGAGGAAGATCCTAGAACATATCCGTGGGTGTAACGTCGAGGGCGGTCGGGGATATCTTCGATGGTGAGGACTTGATCTGGGTCATATGGGCTCCAGATTTTCCCTTTGTTGTCTTTGAAGCATAAGAGCCCATTGTTACAATCGGTGATGAGTCCCAAATTTTGGCATAGGTTGAGATCGCCCCGAGTGATGCAAACCCCGGTGGTGAAGCTTCGCGGGGTTCGTTTTTCATAGGTTGTAGACCCGGGCAATTCAATAGCCAAAGAATATGGGTGTTGGATGTGTGGTGGTGGCATTTCAATCCATGTTCCTTAAGAGCATGTAGGTGACGTAGAGGGTTTGTTATTTCAGGATGCAATATAGGCAACTTAGCTCCCGAAGGTTCACGACTCCCTCGCTATCCCTTCTTTGGAAAAGTGTACCGCTTAGGATCCGGTGGATGTATCGAATGAGCAGGTCCCTTATCTTTGTGATCTTGATGTTACTCGGGTTGTAAGGTCTGTCTTAGATTTGTGCCCAAAATGTGTTTCTTGTGTTATCGGGCATTTCAGAGGCTATCCGTGAGAACGAGCTCCACGATTTCCTCTTCGGTGTAAATCCTAATATTCACACTGAATTGAGCCACGAATGTACTATACCATTCATTACCACACCTAAATTGTACTGCATCATTATCGAACATATATTCGTTATCTTTTTGGAAAGTAAATGTGCTCAAGAATTCCAAGTTGAACTCGTAAATTGATTCTAGCTCAGTTTCCAAAAAGAGACGTAGGGGGTCCCATAACCAGATTGTCGTAACGTTCTCTTTGACCAACCCTCTCCAAAGTTTGGTGGCATACTTGCCTTGGAGGTTCCTTGTAATGTGCACTTAGTTTTGCCATTCGGGCTTTGCACCATCCGTGCTCGGCTTTGAACCTTAACCATTTGTGACGTGCCATTTGCCGCAAAAAGGGAACATTAAAACAATCAGGTGCGATAAAAATTGCCACGAAAGGAAGTCCGGGGTCTGCATAAGACCCCGTGTTTTAGAGGCACAACCTTGTGTCTGCAGGTTTCTGGAGGGCACAACCCCGTGCCTAGGAGGGACGGCCTCATGTTAACAGTCTGTTTTCACAAAAAAATGAGTTTTTTGAGCCGGCTTTGAAAAATTCAAAATTTTTGTCCCCCAGGTGCGGTTTTCCCCGAAAATCAAAACCCAAGCATCAATTTCAAGTAAACAACCCGTTTAACCCCTGAATTTTTAGATGTTTCGGTTATGAACAAGGGTTTGCATAAATTACTTGACTACCTACGTTTTTTCAACAATGGTTCGATGATTTACTCTTCAAAACACTTTTACAATCTACTACTAACAAGATCTAGGAAAAAAATTCGAATTGACAAGGGTAAAAACTAAGAACCCTAGAATTTTCCCAAAATCTTTGTGTTTAACTACATGCAAAGTAAGAATCTAACTACGATAGATGATAGGAACGTATCTCGTTGGTGGATTACGAAGGGAAATCGTCAAAAAAATGAAGATTTTGGCAGGGAAACGGGCGTGTCATTTATGAAAAGGAAAAGCAAGAAAACAAGGGTTTTAACCTGTCTGTAGAGAGGCACAACCCGTGTCCATTAGACACGACCTCGTGTCTTAAATTTTTTTGTCTTTTTTAGGTCGTTTCTCTGTCCGTTTGGTTCCCTGGTTCGTTTTACCTGGTTTGTATTCTTCTTTGCATGGTCTTCCCAAATATACCTACAAGATGGATTATTAGAAAAAAAATAATAAAAATATCTACAAGTTGCTTCTTTACCTGATCACTTATCTATTTCTTGTAAAGTTATCTCCATTACTTTATCCTCGAGGAATCCTTCATAGAATTTAAGTTAACAAGATTAAATTCATTTTAGCAATTACCATTCCTAGTTTCATGCTATGAATCATACTAACAAGTTAACAAGATTCAACAATCATAATCTCTACATGGGCTTTCCAACACAACATGTAAATACTTATGACCAAACATTCAAGAACAAGGACTTTAAACATGTACATGAACTCTAAGAACAAGAGTAAACATCACTATGAAGATTAACAAAAACAATCACCACATCTACTTCCATGTTATCACATATTCATTAGCTTCAACAAAGTTTAAAAAACATAAATGTTTAGCCCATAAGGCTCATAACTGTCACACCCGACCCGCAGCGGAATAAGAGTCGGGGCATAATTGGGTTATCACCAAAGCTCATGATATTTACTAATATGTTTCATATTTATTAAAGTCAAAATTACATCCTCAATATTCCAAACATGTTCATACAAATACAAAGAAAGATAATCAACTAAACAATCCAAAGTCTAAACCAGTTTATTCTTCTAAGCCATCCTATGTGTTTCTTGCTGCAGCTGGATCACCTGTATCATGTGTAAAAATGGGGGTTTTTGGGTCAACATAAGTTGGCGAGTGAACCTTGTTAGAAAAAAATTTATTATTGATCTCTTGTTATCTTTATCATGGAAAATTGTGCAATAATCATATGTGAGCAAATGTAATTAAATCATACCATAACAATAACAACAACAAACAATAATATACATAACAAACCAACTTGCATGAATATATAACATGAATGAAACTGTATAAGTTGGCAACGTCACGTTCACGCTCATAATGTAATGGGGAACAGACGGCCTATGATAAATGTATGTGCGATCAAGGCTCAATCAAACGGAGCCGATCGTATGTTGGCAACGCCTGGTTCACGCTCATAATGTAATGGGGAACAGCTCAACGCTCATAATGTAATGGGGAGCGGCGGCCTATGATAATGTATGTACTGAAAATGATAATTTAATCTAAACAATAACCACACAAACAGTTGATACATGTTGAATACACATTTGTTCATGGATATGATGGATGCACAATGGTTTAAATATAATAAATGATAAGACACATGATACACCCCAAAACGTGATTAAAACGGGGAATTTGTAGAGATTCACTCACATTGGGTGCGTTCGGTTGAAGATGATGAAATGCGCACGAGTTTAGAGGATTGATCGACGAGAATTAACTAACCTAAATAATAACGGAAGGTATGGTAAATGAGTGGATTTTATTAATAATTTTAATAGGATTTTTAGATATATTTTTGTGAGTTTAAGGCTATTTTCTATCTTTAAAAACATTATTTTTAAGTATTTTTAATTGATTTTTAAATTAAATAAATAAATAAAAATATAAAAGAATGTTGACTTTTGCATTGACTATTGACCGTTGACCGGGACTGTTGACTGTTTGACCGGTTCGCTAGTGTGTAAGTGTGCGCCGGGTAAGGCTCGAACCCGAGACCTCCCGTACGTGTGCACGCATCTCTACCAACTGAGCTACGTGTCTAACCCGAAATAATTATGTTTTTAATTATATTTATATACTGTTTTAGTTTATTCAAAATTCTTTTATTTTCAAAATGGGTTTTAATCATCGAACCGGCGTGTGTAACAGGTCTCGAACCCGGGACCTGTGGGTTAGTGTCGCACATAGTCCACCGCTGGACTGTGTGTCTAACCTGGTTAATATACCGAGTTTTATTATACTTAACATCTTCCTTGACTTAATCCGGTTCAGTTAAAAAGGAAAACATCTTTATTACAGAGCATACAATTTTTTCAAGGATCGAACTCGCGGCGTGTGATATATGTGCGCACACAGTCCACCACTGGACTGTGTGTCTAACCCGAGATAATATCCAATTTATATTAAACTTATATACAAACTAACTTCATCTTCTTCGTTACAATATCACAGACAACGATTACCCTACTGATTCTGTTTAATTCGATTGACAATCTTTTAAGTGATTAAAACGAAATGGACAGGAAAGATTTTGGGAGTAGACATACCGGAAAAATGGTCTTTCTCAGAATTCCGGCGAAGTCGTCGGCTCTGGTTTTTATGAGCTTCGTCTGAACGGACCAATTAATAGTTTTGATTAGCTAGATCTAGAATTGAAGTACTGAACAAGAGTTACCAGAAGGTTTAAAAGGCTATACCGTTTCACAGCGAAAGTTGGGAATTTTCAGAAGTTTTCCGGCGAGAGTCTATTATCCGATATCGTCGTCTGAAACTGATTCTGATTGAAAAGATTTGAGTTAGCAAAAGCTTAACAACTGATAGAAGATGGAATAATTGAGAAACTTACTGTTTTGATGGAAGACATGGTTTTCCGGCGAAAGTCCGACGAGTTCAAAAAGCTTTTCCGACGAAATGAAAGTAGGGCGAAAGTAAAATTGGAGGTTCTGTGGGTGATTTTGAGTCGCGAGAGGATGTTCTTGTTGGAGTAATTCAGGAAATGAAGATTTCGGTTATTAAAACCGATCATCACATGAATTCAAGTCCATTCAAGACTGAATTGATTGAAAGTGTTGGTTTATCGGTTATAAACAGAATTCTGCGATCACTCAAACGTCTTGGACGTTTGGAAGCCGATTACGGTTTCAGTTGGCGAAAACAGGTTGATTCCTGAGTGAAGTTATCTTTTAATTGATTCCTAGAACTTACAAAAACATCAAGTGGCGGAGTGGTTATATGTGCGCGAGTTAAGGCTTTGACTCACCCGGCTGACCCGGGTTCGAATCCCGGCAGCCGGTTTTCTTTTTTATTTATTTTATTTTCACTTTTTATTAATTATAGTTTTTAAATTCTAATTTTTTTATTAATTATGCATCGTTTAAAATTAAAATAAACATAAATACGCAACGAAACATTTATAACTTGATATTCGATTACAAACGAAGCGGGCTTGGAAAACCCGTTTTTTACAAATGTTACAGTATCCCCTACTTTTAGAAATTTCGTCCCGAAATTTAAGTACTAGTGGTAGTAGGAAAAAGATGCGGGTATTTTTCACGCATTGAGTCTTCACGTTCCCAAGTAAACTCAGGTCCCCGTTTCGACTACCAGCGTACCCTAACAATTGGAATACGACTCCGTCTTAAACGTTTTCCTCCAAAGTCCATGATCTCTACTGGTCTTTCAATGAAATGCATAGATTCATCAATCTGAATATCTTCCAGAGGAATATGGAGGTTCTCATCGGCGAGGCACTTTTTCAAGTTTGATACGTGGAATGTGGGGTGAATTCTGTTGAGTTCTTCTGGTAGATCAAGCTTGTATGCTACAGGTCCTACTCTTTCGAGTATCTTGAAAGGTCCTACGTAGCGTGGTGCTAGCTTGCCTTTTTGGCCAAAACGAACTACTCCGTTCCACGGTGATACTTTTAAAAGTACATGATCACCAATGTTAAGCTTCAAAGGCTGTCGTCGTTTATCTGCATAACTCATTTGACGACTTTGAGCCGCTAGAAGATTGTTTCGAATTTGATGGACTTGTCTGTGGTTTCTTGAATTAATTCTGGACCAGTGATTTGAGCTTCCCCAATTTCATGCCAACATACTGGAGATCGGCACTTACGACCATATAAAGCTTCAAAAGGTGCCATGCCGATACTTGAATGATAGCTGTTGTTGTACGAAAATTCAACTAATGGTAGATGTGCGTCCCAATTTCCCTTGAAGTCTATGACACACGCTCGAAGCATATCTTCAAGAGTTTGTATGGTGCGTTCAGATTGTCCATCAGTTTGAGGATGATAAGCGGTACTAAGGTCTAATCGTGTACCCAAAGCGGCTTGTACGGCTTGCCATGTTCGTGAAGTGAAACAACCATCACGATCTAAAATAATGCTTAACGGTACACCATGACGGCTTACGATTTCGCTGATGTAGATATGAGCTAGCTTCTCATTCTTGAAATCTTCGCGGATCGGAATGAAGTGAGCTGATTTTGTAAGACGATCAATGATTACCCATATAGTGTCATACCCACCAGAAGTGCGAGGTAACCCGGTAATGAAGTCCATGGTTATGTTTTCCCACTTCCATACTGGTATTTCAGGTTGGACCAGTAGTCCTGAGGGTCTTTGATGTTCAGCTTTCACCTTGGAACATGTAAGGCACTTGGAAACAAAAACAACAATATCCTTTTTCATTCCAGGCCACCAGTAGGTGTATCGAAGGTCTTGATACATCTTGTCGGCTCCTGGGTGTATAGAGTATCGTGTTTTGTGTGCCTCATTCATAAGAAATTCACGAAGGTTGTTGTGGTCAGGAATCCATATGCGATCTAGATAGTACAGAATACCGTCGGATTTAGTTTCAATTTTAAGTTCAGCTCCACAGGACAGCTCATTTCGTACATCATCTTCCGTTACTGAAACATGTTGAGCTTCTCGAATTTGATCTTTGATGTCGGTTATGATTTGCGAACATAGAAGACGAATGGAGTTCGCATAACCCTTTCGACTGAGTGCATCAGCCACCACATTTACCTTGCCAGGGTGATACCGAATTTCACAGTCGTAGTCATTTAGAAGTTCGACCCATCTTCGTTGCCTCATGTTTAACTCCTTTTGGTTAAAGATATGTTGAAGACTCTTGTGGTCAGTGTATATTTCACACTTAGTACCGTAGAGATAATGTCTCCATATCTTAAGAGCGAACACAACTGCTCCAAGTTCTAGGTCATGGGTGGTGTAGTTCTTCTCATGAGTTTTGAGTTGTCTAGAATCATAAGCTATCACCTTTCCTCTTTGCATTAGAACACAGCCTAGTCCTTGCCCTGACGTGTCGCAATAAACCACGAAGTCATCACAACCTTCAGGAAGAGTGAGGATAGGTGCATCACAGAGTTTTTGTTTAAGGTTCTGGAAGGCTTCTTCTTGTTTGGGTCCCTAAATAAAGGGTTTTCCTTTATGAGTTAAAGCCGTGAGTGGTACAGCAATGCGAGAGAAATTTGAAATGAAACGACGGTAATAACCAGCCAAACGAAGGAATGATCTTACTTCAGTTGGTGTACGTGGCGCTTGCCATTCTTGTACCGATTTGATCTTTGAGGGGTCGATATGTATTCCCTTGTCATTGACTACATGTCCAAGGAATTGTACCTCTTTTAACCAGAATTCGCATTTGGAGAATTTGGCGTAAAGCTTTTCATTCTCTAAGAGTGTATGGATGAGTCGAAGGTACCGTTCATGATCAGACTTAGACTTTGAGTAAATGAGGATGTCGTCGATGAAGACTATAACAAAACGATCGAGATAGGGTTTGCAGACTCTGTTTATTAGATCCATGAAGACAGCTGGAGCGTTGGTTAAACCAAATGGCATGACCATGAATTCATAATGACCATAACGAGTTCGGAAGGCGGTCTTTGGGACGTCTTCTTCATGTACTCTGAGTTGATGATAACCAGAACGAAGGTCGATTTTTGAAAAACAGCTGGCGCCTTGAAGTTGGTCAAGAAGATCATCAATGCGAGGTAGTGGATAGCGGTTCTTGACCGTTAACTTGTTGAGTTCTCTGTAGTCAATGCATATGCAAAACGTTCCATCTTTCTTCTTCACAAAAAGGACAGGTGCACCCCAAGGCGAGGAGCTAGGACGTATGAATCCTTTGTCAGTCAACTCTTGCAATTGACTGGCTAGCTCTTGCATTTCGGATGGGGCTAACCTATAAGGAGACTTTGCAACTGGTGTAGCACCAGGTATAAGATCGATGCGAAATTCGACTTCTCTCACGGGAGGAAGTCCTAAGATGTCGTCAGGAAAAACTTGCGGAAAATCTTTTACTACCGGGATGTCTTCAAGTTTCTTCTCCTTGGTTCCCTTTTTGACGAAATGGGTTAAAAATGCGACATAATTCTTGCGGAGATATTTTCGAGCTTGAAGACAGGACATTAATCTGAGCCCTTTTGATGGGGTTTCTCCAAAGATTCGTAGAGTCTGACCGTTTGTAAGAGGAATGCGTATAAACTTTTCGCGGCATACAACTTCAGCTTGATGTTGGCTGAGCCAGTCCATACAATTATAATGTCAAAGCTTCCCAACTTCATAGGAATGAGGTCAACTGGAAAATCGTGGTCGTTTAAGGTGAGAGTACAATTGCGTATAATAGAGTTTAATGAGACCGGTTTTCCGTCAGCAACTTCTACTGTTATGGATTCCATGAGCTTATCACGAATTTGGTTTAGGATGGGTTCAAACTCTAAGGACACAAAACTTTTATCCGCGCCAGTATCAAACAACATGGATGCATAACTACCATTGATAAGAAACGTACCGTTAACCACATTGCTGTCAGCTCTAGCCTGATTAGCATTGATGTTGAAAGCTCTTCCTCTTGCAGGTGGAGGAGCTTGGTTAGCCTGATTCACCGGATTTGCTTGGGCTTGAGCATGTATAATGTTCACCAAACGTGGACAAGTGTTTCTAAAGTGGCTGGGGTCTCCACAATTGTAGCAAGCCCGCATAGGTTGCACCATGGGATAGTTGGGTTGGTAGTATGATTGGGCTAAGTGTTGGGTAGGTGGTAGTAGTAGAGGTTGTTGGGCTTGACCCATTATTTGATGGTGGGTTTGAGTTGAGGGCTGGTGGCAGTTCGTTCGCTGAGGTATGCGACAGGTTTGAACAGTGTGACCTGCGCGACCACAGCCGGTGCAATGTTGGCAGGGATGATCAGGAAAGTGATGGTATTGGCAACGGTTGCATTTTGGTAATGGGCCAGAGTATGGCCTTTTATATGGTGCAGGTGAGGGGGCAACTTGGGTAATGGGTGCAGCAGGGATAGGGAAATTTGTTTGTGTGACAGCGAAGTTTCTGGTGTTACGTTTCCTCTTGTTAGCAAACTTAGAGGAGGAGGTGGAATGGTTTGAAGTTTGGCCCTCAACGGGGGCTTTCTTTTTCTCCTCTTTAAATTTACCGTTGTGAATTCGATTCTCGGTCAGTTCAGTAGCTAGTTCCATAGCAGCTTCAAGTGTTGCTGGCGAAGTGCTGAGAACTGAATCTTGAATTTTCGAGGGAAGACCTCGAATATAATGTTCGACTAAGCGGTAAACTGGGGTGAACAAGTTAGGGACCATCTGGTTCAACTCTAAAAACCTCTTGTTGTAGGAAGTATGATCTCCCTCCTTTTGCTTCAATGAATGAAATTCATCCTCTAACTTTTTAATCTCACTTCTAGGACAGAATCGTCATGATTTCCCTTAACTCCTCCCACATTAAGGCCATTGCATCTTCGATTCCCCTCTTACCCTTTTCAGTATTCCACCAGGTAAGAGCTACCCCAAATAGTCTCCCGGTTGCGTATCGTACCTTGCGATCCTCGGGACAATCGCAGTTGAGGAAGGTGTTTTCCATTTCCTCAAACCAGTGGAGAAGAGCAGTGACACCTTCAGTCCCTTCAAATCTCGGAGGATCGCAAGACTTGAAATGTTTATATGAGCACTTTCTGGTAGGAGGGTTGCCGATGTTCTGGTCTTCTTGCTGGGGAGGATTGGTGGGATTTGTGGCGAGAGCTTGTTGTACTTGAACCACAATGTCAGGAAGCACTGCGGCCATTTGTTTTGGATTTGAGTGGCCAAGCGTTCGTGTGACCTTCCTGATCTTCTACCCCCTCGTTGTTGCCTAGCCGACATCTACAGGAACATACATAAGAAGATTGTGAGTTTATGAAGTCTTTTTAGGTGTCATGTGTCTTAAAGAAAATAAAAATAACATAAATATCAATAATGCAACTACATCCATAGGATGTCTTGGGTTTGCTCATGTTGGGCCTCAAATGTCCCCCATACCTTCACCTGTATAGTTATGTGGGCCCCCATGAATATTAGCTTGGTAGGATTCATATTAGTATTGGGGTTTAACAATCGTATCACCCGAATGAAAACCATGAAATATGTTTACGAGATGTATGGTCGGAATGTGTCCAGGTGTAGACACAATCACAACTCAAAGTGGGGTTAGCTCACACGACGTTTGGTATTGCATGCTTTGACCTCAATAAGTACTTCGTACTCTCATCGTTAGTCCCCAGGTAGGCAAACTGGTCCTTTATTTTGGATTTATACGAATGCCAGCCTAGACAGGACGTTCCGACTACCGGTACTTGTACCCTTCCAGTTACTACATGCCCATCATGAGAACTCACTTTGATGTGATTTGAAAATACAAAAATCATTGCAAAAACAATCATGGAAATGATGTGGTGTATGCTCTCATGGATATGATATGTTATGAGAATATGATTCATGATAGGCATTATATAATAATATGTACTTATTAACATGCTTGCATAACATTGAATGTAACATTAAACATAAAACATATAAACATCATGAATTTTGCATGTAACACACAAAAATTTTAAAAATTCTAATCAACTATAGTATAGGCTCTAAGGGTCTAATAACCTATCCTATATCCCTATAGTCATGGCTCTGATACCAATCTGTCACACCCCGACCCGCAGCGGAATAAGAGTCGGGGCATAATTGGGTTATCACCAAAGCTCATGATATTTACTAATATGTTTCATATTTATTAAAGTCAAAATTACATCCTCAATATTCCAAACATGTTCATACAAATACAAAGAAAAATAATCAACTAAACAATCCAAAGTCTAAACCAGTTTATTCTTCTAAGCCATCCTATGTGTTTCTTGCTGCAGCTGGATCACCTGTATCATGTGTAAAAATGGGGGTTTTTGGGTCAACATAAGTTGGCGAGTGAACCTTGTTAGAAAAACATTTATTATTGATCTCTTGTTATCTTTATCATGGAAAATTGTGCAATAATCATATGTGAGCAAATGTAATTAAATCATACCATAACAAAAACAACAAAAAACAATAACATACAATAACAAACCAACTTGCATGAATATATAACATGAATGAAACTGTATATGTTGGCAACGTCACGTTCACGCTCATAATGTAATGGGAACGGACGGCCTATGATAAATGTCTGTGCGATTAAGGCTCAATCAAACGGAGCCGATCGTATGTTGGCAACGCCTGGTTCACGCTCATAATGTAATGGGGAACAGCTCAACGCTCATAATGTAATGGGGAGCGGCGGCCTATGATAATGTATGTACTGAAAATGATAATTTAATCTAAACAATAACCACACAAACAGTTGATACATGTTGAATAAACATTGTTCATGGATATGATGGATGCACAATGGTTTAAATATAATAAATGATAAGACACATGATACACCCCAAAAACATGATTAAAACGGGGAATTTGTAGAGATTCACTCACATTGGGTGCGTTCGGTTGAAGATGATGAAATGCGCACGAGTTTGGAGGATTGATCGACGAGAATTAACTAACCTAAATAATAACAGAAGGTATGGTAAATGAGTGGATTTTATTAATAATGTTAATAGGATTTTTAGATATATTTTTGTGAGTTTAAGGCTATTTTCTATCTTTAAAAACATTATTTTTAAGTATTTTTAATTGATTTTTAAATTAAATAAATAAATAAAAATATAAAAAAGACTTTTGCGTTGACTACGTTGACCGGGACTGTTGACTGTTTGACCGGTTCGCTAGTGTGTAAGTGTGCGCCGGGTAAGGCTCGAACCCGAGACCTCCCGTATGCGTGCACGCAGCTCTACCAACTGAGCTACGTGTCTGACCCGAAATAATTCTGTTTTTAATTATATTTATATACTGTTTTAGTTTATTCAAAATTCTTTTATTTTCAAAAAGGGTTTAAATCATCGAACCGGCGTGTGTAACAGGACTCGAACCCGGGACCTGTGGGTTAGTGTCGCACACAGTCCACCGCTGGACTGTGTGTCTAACCTGGTTAATATACCGATTTTTATTATACTTAACATCTTCCTTGACTTAATCCGGTTCAGTTAAAAAGGAAAACATCTTTATTACAGAGCATATAATTTTGTCAAGGATCGAACTCGCGGCGTGTGATATATGTGCGCACACAGTCCACCGCTGGACTGTGTGTCTAACTCAAGACAATATCCAATTTATATTAAACTTATATACAAACTAACTTCATCTTCTTCGTTACAATATCACAGACAACGATTACCCTACTGATTCTGTTTAATTCGATTGACAATCTTTTAAGTGATTAAAACGAAATGGACAGGAAAGATTTTGTGAGTAGACATACCGGAAAATGGTCTTTCTCAGAATTCCGGCGAAGTCGTCGGCTCTGTTTTTATGAGCTTCGTCTGAATGGACCAATTAATAGTTTTGATTAGCTAGATGTAGAATTGAAGTACTGAACAAGAGTTACCAGAAGGTTTAAAAGGCTATACCGTTTCACAGCGAAAGTTGGGAATTTTCAGAAGTTTTTCGGCGAGAGCCAATTATCCGATATCGTCGTCTGAAACTGATTCTAATTGAAAGATTTGAGTTAGCAAAAGCTTAACAACTGATAGAAGATGGAATAATTGAGAAACTTACTGTTTTGATGGAAGACACGGTTTTCCGGCGAAAGTCCAACGACTTCAAAAAGCTTTTCCGACGAACTGAAAGTAGGGCGAAAGTGAAATTGGAGGTTCTGTGGGTGATTTTGAGTCGCGAGAGGATGTTCTTGTTGGAGTAATTCAGGAAATGAAGATTTTCGGTTATTAAAACCGATCATCACATGAATTCAAGTCCATTCAAGACTGAATTGATTGAAAGTGTCGGTTTATCGGTTATAAACAGAATTCCGCGATCACTCAAACGTCTTGGACGTTTGGAAGCCGATTACGGTTTCAGTTGGCGTAAACAGGTTGATTCCTGAGTGAAGTTATCTTTTAATTGATTCCTAGAACTTACAAAAACATCAAGTGGCGGAGTGGTTATATGTGCGCGAGTTAAGGCTTTGACTCACCCGGCTGACCCGGGTTCGAATCCCGGCAGCCGGTTTTCTTTTTTATTTATTTTATTTTCACTTTTTATTAAATATAGTTTTTAAATTCTAATTTGTTTATTAATTATGCATCGTTTAAAATTAAAATAAACATAAATACGCAACGAAACATTTATAACTTGATATTCGATAAGCGGGCTTGGAAAACCCGTTTTTTTACAAATGTTACAATAACTACCAAATCAAGTGCAAGAAACTCAAATTGTTCATAATGTAAATAGTAAGCTAACCAAGTTTAAAGAGAAGATTAAATGGTAAATGAGTGAATCTTCTAATGATTAAGTCTTCTTCAAGGCTCCTTCTTGGCTCCAACAAGCTTCCAAGTCCAGATTCTTGAGAGAAAACTTCACCAAAATGCTCCAACTCCCCTCCAAATGAGCTTGAAACTTATATTTAAGCTGCTGTGTGTTTTGCACGACCATGCCACCTTTTGGCACAGTCATGCTGGGTAAGTGTCAGAAATGGGTGTTTGCTACCATTTCTAGAAAAATCCCGCTCAAAGTTTTCCGAGGTGGCACGACCATGCCAAACCATGGCATTACCGTGCTTATCGATGAATTGCCGACAATGACTGTTACGATCTTGGAAATGAGCTGATTAGAGATTGACTTGGACCAGGCACGGTCGTGCTTGGGGGTGGCACGGTCGTGCCAGTCATGGACTTTCCTAGTTTGCGTTGTCGGTTGATAGTGCCGATGAGAGTGCCGATGCTGGTTGGTTCTGCACGGTCATGCCATATCTGGCAGTTTGCTGGAATGTTCAGTTTTTTGCTCCATTATGTTCTAAAAGCCTCCGTTTCAACACCGGGCCGAAGCCCGGACCTGTATTTTCACAAAAAACTCAAATGAGTACCAAAATCAATGAAAATACAACGAGTTCTCGCATAAAAGCGGCATATTTGACGTTTAAAAGATGCATAAATTCTTATACATCAAACATCCCCACACTTGAACTTTACGTCCTAAGCAAACCAAAATGAACAAATACTCTCTCAATGGCAATCATCTCGACTAGCATTTTATAAGCACAAATAAATAACTCGGGCTATAACAATTAAGGACTACTTGACATGAAGGAAAAACCAAAAGTATGCAAAATATGTTTATGAGCAATGGTCCATCTTAGAAATCCCTACAAGTTCACCTTGCATCCTCACAATGTTCACACACACTCGGCTAATTGTAGGTACACATACAAATCATGGATTATGTTTTGAGCACTCGATGCCAAGACGATGACTATGTGATATCATAAGCTTGTGGAAGGATAAAATCTAATCACTCGACAAAAATATAACATAAATCATGAGGTCTTGTTTGGGTTGTAACTTGGCTAGGGTTAAGGGTGTGGAAGTGGATTTTGAAAGTGGCTAAAACAGTTGTAACCCGACGGTTCGACTAACTTGAAACACGAGAAAATACAGCTATACAACATAATAATATCTAACCGAGAGCTAAAAGACAAGTTTAGCTTTTCAACTCCCAAAATTACTCTAACAAAGCCAATTGATAAGGCTTTTTCAAACTATAGTGATTCGTTTCGTTTTTTTTTCAACCATGATTTAGAGAGAACTAAGTATGTCTACATAGATAAAAAAAACCTCTTAACCATGAGGTTGTAACTAATAAAATAAGATACTATAAAAAAAGGCTACAAGTTAATCACTAACCAAACCAGGCTTCCAACCAAAAAATTGGGTTAAAATATAAAAGTCTAATTTGACCAAGTGGTTAATATTTAGTGGTTTAAAAGAAAAGAAAGGGAAAGGCTCAAATTGGTTTGACTAGGGGTATGATTCGGGTGTAGAAATAAGTATAAATGGACAAAAAATGTTTCCTTTTTCCTCAATCATTTTTGTGCAATACGTTTGCTTTATGGTCTTGAAATGTATACCTAACACAAGTTCTAACTTGCAAAAGTCATCCAGCTCACTCAATCTTTGCCCGCGAAAACATGAGCAAAAATAATTCTAAAGCTACAAGGCTAAAAGATAACTCACGGAAAATTGGTTAAATATGCAAGGCAAACAAGTAGGTAAATCTCTCGATTTCTCATGCTCAAATTTATACAAAAAACATGTTACTTCATGGTAATATTCACTCGAGAGAACCCCCTTTTTGCATTTACCCTTATACATTTATCAAAAACTTTAGTGCTTATATAAACACTTATGTTGATTTGATTATTCAAGAGAGCTTTGTATTATTATTATTATTATTAATTAATTAATTAATTTTTTTAAAAACGGACAACAAAGCTCAAGCGTTGAACCACCTCCCCACACTTGAATTGTACATCGCCCTCGATGTACAACAAAAACAATTACATAAGTAACATGCAAATATAATGAAAGCGGAAGAAACGGGAACACGAAAACTCCCCTAAAACAAAAAGACAAGAATGGAGCTAAATGAAATAATAAGGAGTATCCGCAACGAACTACCGAGCCATACATCAAGCCAACATCTCATCGAACCAACACTGCACACTAGCAAACTTGATCAAACACACAAGATTTTACCCAACCCAATTTATCCTTGCCTTTATTTATTTACGTATAACAAAAGCAATTAAAGTTCTACGACGGAGGGGTGTACAGACAATGGAAAATGGCACACCCCTCAAACACAAAATAATAAAAATGCAAGATAGATAACGGGACTAAGACCTACCACCAGATCCAAAAGGACCGGTGTCGTGTCGGCGAGCAAACCTGGATCTCCGTGTGAAATGCGAAGGCGGCTACGTGTAGGGTGCATTGAGCGAGTTCGCGATATGCTGCTGCGAACCAAAAAGCCAGTCAAAGCTTCGCCGGCTTTGCTCTTACATATCCTCCATAAGTTCCCCTGCATGTGCTGTTCTGCACGGATCAAATCCAAATTTCGTCTCACTCCTTGCTAATCCAAGGCGAGTCTATCCATCCGCTTCTAGATATCAACCGTTGATGGCTCATACGAACCATAGGCATCATGCTCGAACCACCACCACCATACCCACCATATACATTCTCCCAGTTTGGGCTACCAAAACCATGGCCCAAGTCACCAAGATGCATCTGAGGGCCCGCTCCCCCAGCGGCCTCATCATGCCCGTGAACCGGGATATCCTGCATATAGACGTCATCATCGCCACCATCGCCATTACCACCACCATCATTATCACTCCGCTTCAGGAAGCAGATCCCAAATGCTACCTAATATATAAACAAGCTTCGGGACTCCGTTTACCTTGCGGATCATGTGCTCAGCTGCGCTACGTCGAGCAAACCATAATCACAAGCCTCGGTAAGATGGTCTAACCGAACCCGGTAATATTTGGCGAGTTTGGTGGCGAATGCTCCTTAGCAAAATTTTGACGCAGGCGTCCAACCAATGCCACTCTGAATTGACTCGGCGACGCTGACCGCCACATTGCAGGTTGACCCGGATATGATGTAGTAGAGATGGAACAGGTCGCGGGTGGTGATGTTGCCGGTGCTGTAACCACGACCTCCAATAACACGGAAAATGGCACACTCGATGAGGCGGTGTAGTGGATCAAGAATCCATGTCGCCTTAGCTCTCCGTGTCCCATTCCCTACCTGGAATAGTGATCTTTGCCTAAAAGGCGGCTTTGTCTGCGTCTTGCTCCCATTCTTGCAAACTATCATGAAAGAGCTCCGAATCGATTTCATTATCTAGATATAATCCCAACACTTGACCAAATTGACTGATTGATTGATGGTGTCATTTTGTCCTAGGCGATAGCTCACACCAACATTTTTTTCATACACATCCGGGCACGGAAAAGTAAACCTGAAAAATGCGAAGAACTCGATAACTAGTTTCACGTATTGCGGCTCAGTCATGTCAAAAAGGCGGGTCCATGGCGGTGTCATAAGGTCCTAGAACCACTCTGTCTGACCGAGCAAGTCAAAATCAACCGTTTGCAATTTCCATATGGGCTCAATTTAATGTCGTCTTGCCCATAACCGTTCCACCTTTGCGATACAATGCCCTTCCCTACCATTGTTGCTAAACTGTAAGTATGGATGATCCATCAGCAAGAATGAGCAAGAAATCAGCAGCCAAAAACAGACAAAAATATGATTCTGGACAGTTTGGCACAATCATGCTAACATCTGGCATGGTCATGCTCGCCTAGAAAAATCAGCATGTTTATGAAGTTTTTCTGAAAATTCCTAGTCGCACGATCGTGCCACCCTTCGGCACTCTCGTGCATGACCGATTTCTGGGTTTGATTTTGAAGATCTGGGTAATTTTATGAAAAGCACGACCGTGCTTGGACTTGGCACCCTCGTGCGCAAAGATTTCTAGGGAGGAATTATGAAGATCCGACACAGATTATGAGTGGCACTTCCTAGCCGCACGATCGAGCCACCCTTCGGCACTCTCGTGCCTGACCGATTTCTGGGTTGATTTTGAAGATCTGGGTAATTTTATGAAAAGCATGACCGTGCTTGGACTTGGAACCCTCGTGCGCAAAGATTTCTAGGCAGGATTTATGAAGATCCGACATAGATTATGAGTGGCATGATCGTGCCATATGTTGGCATGGTCGTGCGTGATGGAACCTAGCATCACGACAGCCCTCAAAACGCACCCCAAACCCCGATTTTTTTCACAATTTTGCTTAGGGTTTTTGTAAATCGGTTAGTTGTGGTTCATAACAACACAAAAACATGAAAAACAGGCTTGAACCGGGTGATTTAGACCAGGCCCTAAAAACTAAAAAGAAACTAACTATGAGGATCATAAACCTAAAACACAAGAACTAACAAAGAAGAAGAAGAATCCGTACCTGGAATGCTTGTTGGGAGGAAAGAATGTAAGAATTTCTTGGAGGAAGCAAGGAGATGCAGAGAATTCGTGAGTTCTTTGAATGAGTTCAAGTGAAGAAGATGAAGATATAAAGAAGAAGTGGTTGAGTTATTGGTGGTTCTATTATTGGTTCTACAAAGGGCTGACACTAGCTGGTCTGTAGTGCTAGATTTTTCTGTTGATAGTGCTCAATTTTTGGTTTTTTTTACTCTAACTTAATTACTACAATTTCAAAACTTTACTACAACAACTACAAATAAAATTTTAAAATTTAAATTAGAAAATAAAAGGTGAACATTAAAAAAAGTAAAAAAAATAGAAATAAGGATAAAGATAAGAATAAAGTAAAAACTCCTTGAACCTGGGACACTCACGAAGCATCTCCTACCAAGAAATGAACCGAACTAACATACCTGGAAGCTAGCAACAAGCTATAACATCCTTCAAACCAGAATGAACTGAAATCTGAAAAAGAAATAAACAACTGAAAAAATAAAATAAACAAAAAAATGCTAAGTTTATTTACGAGTCTTCAGCTAGACTCACCTCTCCGAATTTATTTGTTCTTAAGGAGGAGGGTAACAACCTCCTCACTCTTGTCAACGGGCCTTCCAACATAAGCCTTTAGCCTATGCCCATTGACTTTAAACAACCGACCATCCTCATGGCCTATCTCCACGGTCCCGTAAGGAAACATTGCTCGTAAGTTTAAGGACCCGACCACCGAGACTTCAACTTACATGGAAATAACTTAAGACGTGAGTTGTATAACACACACGATCACCCACTCGAATTCCTTCTTGTCCTTCAAGCGGGTATCATGAAGTATCTTAGTGCGTTCCTTGTAGAGCTTAGAGCTTTCATACGCATCATTCCTAAGCTCCTCAATCTCGTGGATCTGCACAAACCTATTCTCACCCGCAGCCACCATATCAAGATTAACCATCTTCAAAGCCTAATATGCTTTGTGCTCGAGCTCCACAGCAAGATGGCAAGACTTTCCATAGACCAATTTAAGCGGTGTGATGCCTATAGGAGTCTTTAGGCTGTCTGGAAAGCCCATAGTGCATCATCCAATTTCTCAGACCAATCCTTACGGCTAGAATTAACCATTTTCTCTAAAATCCGCTTGATACCCCGATTAGTGACCTCAACCTGTCCACTCGTCTGTGGATGATATGGTATAGAGAATCGGTGTTGCACACCATATCGGGTTAATGCTTTCTTAAGCTGTGCATTACCGAAATGCGTCCCACAATCACTAATCAATGCCTCTGGGGCACCAAAGTGAGCAAACAACTTCTTCAAAAACCTCACTACTACCTAACATCATTAGTGGGTAAAGTCTGTGCTTAAGCCCAATGGCAACTAGGATGTAGCGGTTACCAAAAGAGGTCAGGAAAGGACCCATGAAGTCTAGTCCCCATACGTTAAAGACCTCACAAACTTGGATGTCGTTTTGTGGCATCTCATTACGTGCTGAAATGTTGCTTGCTCTCTGGCAAGCATCACAGGACCTCACCCACTCATGGGCATCACGAAAGATAGTGGCCAAAAGAATCCAGAGTTGAACACCTTCTTTGTCGTGTTGTTCGCTCCATGGGGCCTCCTGTGGGTCCCTCGTGACAGTGGCGCAAAATATCTCTCACCTCTTCACCATATACGCATCATCAGATCATCTGATCCGCTCCTACCCTAAACAAGTAAGGGTCATCCCAAGAGTAATACTTGACATCCACAAAGAACTTCATTGTTTTGCTGATGGGTCATCCTCTTGATCAAGATGCCACTAGCTAAGTAATTTGCAAAGTCAGTAAACCATGGGGAATCATCATTAGTCTCGATCCTCATAAGAAACTCGTGTGGGAAATTGTCATTGGATGTTAGTCCCACGAATTTCCTTCCCTCGGAATGCTCAAGTCGAGACAAATGATCGACTGCCAAATTTTCAGCCCCTTCCTTATCACGGATTTCAATATCAAACTCCTGCAGCAAAAGGATCCAACGTATCAATCTCGGATTAGCATCTTACTTGCTAAAAAGATACCGAAGGGCTGCATGATCCGTGTACACAATGGTCTTGGAAAGGACGAGATAAGACCGAAACTTATCAAAGGCAAAGACCACATCTTGGAGCTCTCTCTGTCGTGGTATAATGCTCCTGAGCGTCGTTCAAGGTCTTGCTCGCATAGTAAATCAGGTGAAAGTGCTTATCTCTCCTTTGACCCAAAACGGCCCCGATTGCGAAATCACTCGCATCACACATCAACTTAAATGGTAGTTCCTAGTCGAGAGCTACCATGAGCGAGGCATTCACCAACTTCTCCTTTAAAAACTCGAATGCTTGAAAGCATTCATCGGTGAAAATAAATTGGGCATCCTTCTCGAGGAGCTGGGTCATGGGACAGGCGATTTTGGAAAATCCTCTATGAATCCCGGTAAAAACCTTGTAAGGTACTAATAGGTTTATGCATTAGTATCTTTTAGGGAATGAGACATTATGTTGTAATGGTCTTGGGAAAGCCCTTGGGCCTAAGCGTTTATGGTTATCGAGCACAAGCCCTCTAGTATATATAGATAACGATGTATTAGGTTTGGTGGCCCTAGATTGATTTTTACTTGTATTAGACAAATTCTTGATTTGTATGCTAGTTGAACCTCCATTTTCATCTTATTTCTTCAATTCGATTCTTAAGCTTGTTTGTGTGATTTCGCTACCTTTCAAGCTAAGTGTGATATCGTAAGATCCAGCTTTCGAGACTTACAATTGGTATCAGGGCCTGATTGAACCTCTTTCCAGTCTCAGATCTGATACCACACGTATTCGGATAGTACCTGCTACTGTTTCGGAGCTGGTCTTGAGTTTCTGCTTTTCTTCGGATCATCTTCTTGAAGATCTCAGATCTAAGAATCACATCTCAGATTGAATATCTTGAAGACTCGAACCATCTCGGATCAAAGGCTTGTATCTCGAACCATCTCGAACTGCATTTCAGATAAAACTCTTGAAGACTCGAATGATGAACATGCATCTCAAATCTATCTCGGATCATTAGTGTTGAAGTTTGTCTTCATCTTCAAACCATCTCGGATCTTCACCATCTCAGATCTTCACAAGCATCTCAAATAAGTTACTGTTTCGAGATATTGTTATCATTTCGGATGCACTATTTCAAGATAACTATTACCATTTTAGAAAGTTATTATTACTGTTACCATTTCGGATCTTCATAAGCATCTCAGATTGGACTTTTAACATTTTTAATTAAATATAACTAAATGATGATGAATCCAAACGGTATTCTGACGGCTGCAGATCTCACTAACGCTACCTTAACGACCATTCAGTCTCAGACCCTGGCGTTGCATCAAGAACTGGACCAGAGTATTGGAACATCTACCAAAATTCCAGTATTACTATATGGAGATGATTAGTTTGAGTGGACTTGGCGCTTTGAGTAGTATTGCAAAGCCAAGGAACCCGGAATATGGAGGTGCATTCGTGATGGTCCCCGCACTATCATGTACGCAACTACAGATGATCCAGACACTTGAATTTAGGAGCATAAAGTTTGTGGTCCGACGAAGATCAAAAAATCAAGGATGAAGATTATAAGGCTATGGCAAATCTTTCTATGGCACTCGGTCCTGACATCTCGATTGTTATCAGAAACTGAACAAGTGCTAATGAAATCTGGGATGTGCTAAAAAATTTGTATGAAGGAAACACTGACATGAAGGCTAGCTGGGTGAACATGTTGAACCAACAGTTCAGTTCATTTAATCACATCTACGGGGAGACTGTGGAGAGTCAAATCAGGAGATTCGTCAAACGCATTTCACAGATGGTCAGTGCTGGAATTCCGATCACTAATAGTGGGATGAATCGCCAACTATTGAATTCACTGCCAAAGTCTTGGGATACCGATGTTTCGATGATCAAACGTACTACAAATCTGAATGAAGTTGCTCTCACCGAACTGATCGCCATCATCAAATCATGTGAAGTAGACAACCAGCAAAGAGAATTGAACCACAAGAACTCCATGACGGTTGCAGGGGTTACTGGCTCTAACACTGCATTGATGTCTCAAAGTCATCCTAACCTTATCTGCAGCCCCGTGACAAACAGTAATCCAAACGTTGTTTTCAATCCGTTACCTCAAGCACAGCTTCAAGCTCAGAAGACAAACTACGTTTATGGCATGTCTCTTCCAAACAACTCAGTTGTTCCGACTACTGTTACTGCTAAGCAATTACCACAGGATGCAAACATAGTCTATCGTCCTATTAATCTCTCAACTTCCCAAAATGCTCAATCTGCACCAAACAGAACGAAAAGAAGTTGGCTCTAGCAGCATCCATGATCAATAGTTTGAATGCTTTTCTTGCAGGTGATCTCTTGCCTCCTTTAGAATTTGCTACTGAAATGAATCAAGTGGTTGAAGAAGATATTGAAGAACTGGATGCTTTGTGGAATCTGGCTATGGATGTATTTCGAGCAGAAAAGTTTCAAAAGAGATACGGGCGTCGTCCAATGTCAAACATTTGCTCTGGGTCAGTCAAAGATAAGCTAAGATGCTACAGATTCCATGAACCCGAACACTTCGCTAGAGACTGCAGGAAGACACCCGTGGGATATGAAGCAACTGCTACTGCTACCGCAAGGAATTCAGAAAGATCCATGGTACCAGTTACTTCAGCTCAGACGTCAACATCAACCTCATCAAGCTAATGAGGCTCAGAAGCAGGAAAGGCACTAATGGTGCAAGAGCATCATGGTTTTAGCTGGGTTGATGCTGCAGCTCAAGTGGAATCTCTGAAGATTGCTGAAGTTGCTGAAAATCATCTCAAATGCTTGATGGCAAAACTGAGGAGCCCAAATCTCTCTTCGAAACGGTAAACTCTCTCTTATGCTCTGAAGATTGTAAAAATAAAATGGCACAAATGAGAGCACATAATTTCAATCTCATTAGTGATTATAACAGTGCCATGTCAAAGTACATCGGTCTTCGAGAGAACAATAGAATTCGCTATGAAAAGATTGATGCACTAAAGGAGGACATAACTCAACTCCACCGGGACGTAAACCAACAAAAATGTTCAGTCCATGATTATAAAACCAAACTACATTCAAAAACCTTGGAATGCGACTTGGTAAGAGTTGAGCTAAGACTTCTCACTGGAAAGTTTCAACAAAATGAGTAGAATATTAAAAAAAACATGATACTTCCAGTTACACTGTTCGTAGTCTTTGCAATATACAAATGGTATACAAAGAGAACAAGGTAAAAGGGTTTGGTTATTCACAAGTTCCTCTGCCATATAATCATAATTATTCAAGAATGCCGCTCACTGAGCAAGAATTGGAAAATTATGATAAAATGACGTGTGGAAAACCAAGTGAATACGTTCATTGGGAACCTTTCAAGCATAAGAATACCCAGCC
The DNA here is from genome assembly GCA_947069175.1 of Scalesia atractyloides. Lineage (NCBI taxonomy): Eukaryota > Viridiplantae > Streptophyta > Magnoliopsida > Asterales > Asteraceae > Scalesia > Scalesia atractyloides. The sequence continues at coordinate 19,953,391 of CAMTDV010000028.1, read as the reverse complement.
AACTGATTTTCAAAAGCCTATAAGTTTTGTAAAAATTATAAATCAAGAGTGCTTGAAAGAATTAGTTGAAAATTTGAAAGGTGAAAAGGAGTCAACAAAAACTCCATCGAAGAACCACAGAAAACGATTTCTACCTCTGATTCTGTAAAAAGGGTTAATTGTTTTAGTGTATGTGTAGAGTCAGTGATAGATGAGGAGCTATCAAAAGTGGATGATGAACCTCATCCAGTTGTTGCTAATGACTCGGATGTTTCTTTATTTGATAAACATGATGACTATGTTTGGAATTTTGTTCAGTCTATGGTTTTTGAAACTTTGATTGATATGGTTTTTGATTCAGACTATGATTAACTGGATGTTCAAAGGAGTCTGAGGCCTCAATTTTGAGTGATTCAGAAAATTGTTCTAGTTTCTCTAAAATCTCAATGGATACATCAGATATCTCCAAATCTTGTGAAACTGAAACTATTGTTATGATGGACTATGTGAACGAAATTGCTTGTGAACAGGAGACGTCTGATATTTCCAGGAATTAGACTGAAGATTCTAACTCATCGGATAATGAGCAAGATGGTTACGACAGTCAAAATATTGACAAAACTTGCTCATCATCCGGTGACCGCGTCAAATGAAACTGCTTCCAAAGAAACTGAAACAGTTGTTTCAGAAAGCTCAGTTTATGAAGAAAAGGTTTCAAATGAAACTAAGCCCACAGAATCCACTCCTGCAAAGAAACGAAGATCTAGAAGAACCAGAAAACAGCACAAACTAAAAATTCAGGAGGAAGTTTCCTCAAGTGCTGTAAATCAGAAGAAAAACCTAAGTAAAACACAACTGAATCAAGGCGGAAGGGTAAAACTGTCGATACTCACTTTTGTGCTGATTATTGTAAGCAAGTTTCACCCAAGAGTAAATATGCACACAAGAAATCAGCACCTAGTGGAAAGAATAGACCCAATCAGCTCCCTAGTATAACTTAAGCGGAATTAAGAGTCTTTTTCTTGAAAATACAGACTTGCTTCAATTGTGGAATTTCATGGCACATAGCTAGAAACTGCGTTCATCGTCCCTCCGGGTCTTATCCATCCAAAATTTTCATCCATCAGACGGCTTCGCACCATCGACATCATGGACATCAAAAGCCCTCTAATGGAGACTGGATTCTTGAAAAAGAAAAACAATCCAAAACATTCAAACGCAAATGGTTTTGTAAATTAATACAAGAAAGTAAACACAACATCATCTCATGTCTTTTCAAACAACAAAGAGTTAAAAATTTGGAAACCTAAAAAGATTGCTAGATCTCAGTCAGGGTGTTCTCAATTGCAGATTCTATATCCTCATCTTCTCAAACCTCAAAATCTACTAACTATTATGTGACTCTCTGTGAGGCTTTGCAAAAGAAGAGTGATTATCAACCCATATTAAAAATGAATAGTGTTCCCGTCTCCCACTAATCTCGTTTTGTGTGCAGGAACGGCTATGGAGGGTTGTTGTTAGACTTTGGTTTATCGACAGTGGTTGTTCCAGACACATGACAGGGGACATCTCCCAGTTGAACGACATCAAAATCTTTGACGGTGGATTTTTCACCTTTGCAGGTGGAGAAACGGGAAGAATTACTATGAAAGGCACAGTCAGAAATGGGGCCCTCAGCTTCTCTGATGTCAACTATGTTCCTGAACACAAACACAGTCTTCTCAGCGTCTCTCAGATGTGCGACAATGGTTTAGAGGTCTTGTTTACAAAAGGTGGATGCATGGTTCTGAAGCCCGGAATTGTCATACCAGAGGATTGGTACTTGATTGAAGCTAAACGCCAGGGAAACGCCTACGTGATTGACATGAACAAAGCCCCCACTAATCAAGTTACTTGCTTTTTCTCTGAAATTACTGAACACATGATGCAATGTTGTGGCATCGACGACTTGGCCATCTTAACATGAAGAATCTTAATCGCCTGGAAAAGGGAGGTCTGATCAGAAACTTACCAATCAAGGATTTTATGCAGATTGAAAAATGTGAGTCTTGTGCCTGTGGGAAGCAGCACCGTAAGCCTCATAAGCCCAAGCTCGTGCACACAACATCCAAAGTTCTAGAACTGCTTCACATGGATCTTTTTAGTCATGTCAATGTGCTGAGTATTAGAAGAAAAGCTTATTGTCTGGTCATCACTGATGACTACTCTGTTTCACTTGGGTATTTTTTCTTGGAACAGAAGAGTGAAACTGCAAGTCTGATAAAGAAATTTGTCACTCTCATGGAGCACCAAACAAACGAGCGAGTGAAGATTATGCGTGCGACAATGGGACAGAGTTCAAGAATGTTGAGCTGAATAATTTTGTGCTTCAAAGGAATTGATCGTCAATACAGTGCAGCTCGAACTCCTCAACAAAATGGGGTTGTAGAAAGACGAAATAGAACTCTCATCGAAGCAGCCCGTACTATGCTGATAGATTCCGGCCTTCCACTGATATTTTGGGCAGAAGCATTGAACACAGACCGCTATGTACAAAATAATGTACTCATCAACAAATGCCACATGAAGACACCTTATGAAATAATCGAAGGACAGATACCCTCTGTACATCATTTTCTCACTTTTGGTTGTCCTTGTGTTCTCCTTATCATGGATGCCAAGGGAAAATTTGACGTAAGAGGAGATCCATGCTATTTCATCGGCTATGCAAAGAACACCTCTGTCGAGTTTACAACAAAATCAAGAAGCAGATCATGGAGACATACTATGTGGATTGGCTGGAAGAAAATCCCAAAGATGCACGACTTGGACCTGATTGGTTATATGATTATTCTTCCTTATTTAACTCTTTTAGTATTCTTCCTGATGTGATTATTGCTGCAGATGTCTCAAATACTGTGATACCTATTCCTATCATAGCTGAAGATGATGTTGTCCCTATTCAAGACTCTTTCAAGAAGCTTACTATAGATCCACCTGGACTTCATGAAGTTGCTATAAAATTGCATCCTTCTTCACAAATTCGAGAGCAGGTTCTCGAACCTACTGCTGTCTGCAACATAGAATCCTCTGCACAGCAAACTGCTGTTGGCCCTTCAAATACTATTGTTCAAAGAGCTTCATTGTTTCCAGAGCTGATTCCGTTAGATTGCACAATAGATCCTCCTAGAATCAACACTGCTACTTCAAATGAGGGGGAGCAATCTGGGATAGTGTCAGGAAGTTCTTCTAACTTAGAATCTAAATTCCAGGCACATGATGTAGCAATCCCTCAGCGTGTTCAGAAAAGCCAGCCGATTACAAATGTTATTGGTCCTGTATCTGCCAGTGTTCAGACACACAGTAGATCATGAACCATTACCGCATGTTTATATTCATGTTTCATATATAGATTGAGTGTCACACCCCGACCCGCAGGGAATAAGAGTCGGGGCATAATTGGGTTATCACCAAAGCTCATGATATTTACTAAGATGTTTCATATTTATTAAATTCAAACTACAAACTTAAATATCCAAAACAAAATTCATACAATTACAAAGAAAATGAAACTACATAATTATTCCCAAACATAAACTTGTTTATTCTTCTAGGCCTTCCTAAGTGTTTCCAGTCTCAGCTGGATCACCTGTATCATGTGTAAAATGGGGGAGATTTTTGGGTCAACAAAAGTTGGCGAGTGAACCTTGATAAAACATTTTAACTGATTTCTTGTTTTATTTAATAAGGAAAATTCGTGCATTAATCACATGTGAACAAACATATATGTAAACAAACACAAACCACTTTGGATGAGTATATGACATGAGATGATGATGTATTTGAGATCAAGGCTCAATCAAACGGAGCCGATCTAATGAGGCTCCTGATGCTCAACCCGTATCCCACGGGAACTGATGGGCCTAATGAAATGCGTGTGCTGAAATGATGATATTCAATCTACATATAATTCACACAAAATTTATACACATTTGATCACGGATATGATGTATGCACAAGTGTTTAAATAAAATAAAAGAATAGTACGACACATGATAACCCCAAAATATGATTAAAACAGGGAATTGGTAGAGATTCACTCACCGTGGGAGCGTTCTTTGATGGTGATGAATGCGCACGAGTTTACGATTTAACCGACGAGGGAAAAACTAACCTAAATAATAACGAAATGATTCGATAAATAAATAAATTTTATTTGAGATAAATGTTTTTAATTAGTGCTCTTAATGAGATTTTTAGATTTATTTTTGTGAGCTTTAATGAAATTTTCTAACTTTAAAAACCCTATTTTTAAGTATTTTTAAATAAAATTTTCAAATAAATAAATAAATAACAATAAAACAAAAAGGGTTGACTTTTGTCAGGTTTGACCGGGTCTTGACCGGTCAGACTGTGTTTATTCTATGCGGCTAGTGAGGTTCGAACTCGGGACCTCTCGTATACGTGCACGCAGCTCTACAAACTGAGCTACGTGTCTAACCTGAAATATTCTTGGTTTTAATTATATTTATTTACTAACTAACTCTAACCATATTTAGTCTTTATTAAAAATGTTATAATCTGGCCGAACCAGTTGCAGAGACCCGGAGTCGAACTCGGGACCTTCGGTTCGAGTGCGCACAGCCCAACCAGTTGGGCTGTGTGTCTAATCTGTTTAACTAATGGATTATATTCCTCTTATGTATATACTGTGACTTGATCTGATTAGGTTTTTTAAAAATGTTGGTTTTATTTCTGAAAGTCGGTAACATGTGCCATTCGAACCCGGGACGTGTGTTTTGTATTTGCACACAGTCCACCGCTGGACTGTGTGTCTAACCCGGTTAAATACCCGATTTTAGTTAAATTAATATACAATTTAAAGTTCTTCTTCTTCATTAAGAAGAACACATAACAGTGCACCCGACTGTTTTTGCTTATTCGACCAACGGCCTTATAATCGATTGAAATGGAATGGGAAAACAAAGATTAAGGAATATGATATACCAAGACGGAGAGTTTTCTTCAGATTTCCGGCAAGTGTTCGTCGGCTCTGATTTGCGATTTCCAGCTGAATAAACTGTTTTAACAGTTTCGATTATTGTGTTGAGCAATTAAATTATTAATCAAGAGATAGCAAGAAGGTTTAGACAAATATACCAACTGAAGAACGAATGCGGTTTTCTGATCAGTGATTCCGGTAATATTCCGGCGAAAATGAAAATCTCCGGCGACGAGCTTTGGAAGGAAAAAAGCTTCGAAAGAGAGTGCGGTTCTGAGCGAAAGGTTTACAGGAAGTTTGAGTGGGTATTCATAAGGAAGAACAGGCTGAATTGGGTTCGAATTTGGGTCATGATTCGCGGTCAAAGGTCTCCGACGGTTATGTCTGAAATTAATGGTTAGGCATCGGTTATAACTGATGTCGAAATCGGTTAACGCGTTTCAATCAAAGGGAAATAGCCAAAATTGCGGAAATCTCGGTTTTTCCGGCGACTGCGAGTTCTGGGCGCGCTGATTTCCGGTTTTGATTTTCGGGTTTTACTTTAAGTGTTATTTGATTCAGTGTTTATCACAAGTGAAGTGTGTGGCGGAGTGGTGTGGTGTGTGTTTGTGTTTGTGGGAGACCCGGTTCGAGACCCGGCGGCTCCATTTTATTTTTTTTATTCACTTATTATTATTATTTATTAATTATGGTTTTTAAATTCTAAAATGTTTATTAATTATGTATTATTTAAAATAATCTGAACAATAAATACGCAACGAAATCTTATAACTGAATACTTGATTATTAAACGAAGCGGGTTTGGAAAACCCGTTTTTCGACGAATGTTACATTGAGCCCAAGAACATTGATGTTGCTTTGTAGGAACTTGGATGGGCCGATGCAATGCATGAAGAGCTCAATCAGTTTGAGAAGCTGGGAGTGTGGAAATTAGTGAAATTACCGAAGGGAAAACGAGCTCTTGGTACTCGTTGGGTATATAGAAACAAACAAGATGATACGAGTGATCGTGCAAAACAAAGCCCGGCTGGTGGTTCAGGGATTCAAAAAAATCGAAGGTCTTGACTATGATGAGGTATGGGAACAGTAGCTCGTCTGGAAGCCATACACATCTTCTTGGCATATGCATCCTATATGGGTTTCACTGTTTATCAAATGGATGTCAAGACAACGTTTCTGTATGGGAAGGTCAAGAAGGAGATTTATGCCGCTCAATCCACTGGTTTTACAGATCCTAAGAAGTAAGGATATGCATATAAGTTAGATAAAGCTTTTTATGGTTTGCACCAAGCACCTCATGCATGGTATGCGACTTTAACAGAGCATCTACTTGCTCATGGTTATGCACAGGGAGTGATATATCAAACGCTATTCATTAAACGCGTTGGCAAGGACCTTATCCTTGTTCAGATCTATGTCGAGGACATTATTTTTGGGTCTACCAATGAAGAGCTATGCAAAGAATTCGAGGAGGTGATGAAGAAGAAGTTTGAAATGTGCTCACTAGGTGAGATAACTATGTTTCTAGGCTTGCAAGTTCATCAGAGTAGTCAAGGAATCTTGATCCATCAAGGAAAGTATGTTTAGGACGTTCTTGGAAAATTCGACATGTCAAACTCGAAGCCCATCGACTCACCCATTGCTGAACGGCCAATGCTGAATGAGGATGCTGAAGGAGATCTGGTCAATCAAATAATGTACCGATCCATGATTGGTTCATTGATGTCCTTAACTGCGAGTCGGACGGACATTATGTTTGTTGTCTGCCAATGTGCCAGATATCAGGCTAATCCTAAACTTTCTCATCTCTCAGCTGTTAAACGAATCTTTAGATACCTTAAGGGAGCTCCAAAATTAGGCCTCTAGTATCCTAGAGATTCGAACTTTGATTTGTTTGCCTTTTCTGACAGTAACCTTGGAGGGACGGACAAGGATATGAAGTCCAAGTCAGCTGGATGCCAATACTTGGGAGACAGGCTAATTTCATGGCAGTGCAAGAAGCAATAAACAGTGTCTTTATAGACTGTAGAAGCAGAATATGTTGTAGCATCTACATGTTGCTGCTAGGTTATTTAGATGCAACATTAGCTCGAGGATTACGGTTTGACTTATCTTAACACTACTATCTATTGTGATAATGATGCCACTATCCAAATCATCAAAACCCTATTTTTCATTCCAAAACCAAGCACATTGATATCAAAGTTCATTTTATTCGAGATTGCTTCGACAGAGGTTTAATTAAACTTGAACAGATCCACACTGATGCTAATACAGTAGATCTTTTTACAAAACCTGTCAGCAATTCGAGATTTAAGGTGCTTGTGACCTTTTAAAACTGATGCGTTACACCCACTAAGCAACCTTTCCCAAAAAACCGTATATCTCTTTCAACGAAATAACTAAATTTGCGTATAAATTATTCTTGATAAATTTAGGGGAGAAATATTTAATGTTATAGCAACATAAACTTATATTGCTCAATCTAATGAATTCGGTTAACACATGTATGGTATCGATGCTGTAAAAGCGAGGATCTTCTGAGATGTGTTGATAGGCTTATCGCTCAAAAGTAAAAAAGATACCAAGTGACAAACCTCGACAAGCTATGCATCTCATGGGTAACATATCATCAACATATAATTTCATGGTCTTAAATCCTGCGTTGATAGATAGCCAACGTCTGAAGTTTCAAGTCTGTATGCTGATGATTCATCCAGGATATCAGGACTACCCTTCTATTGCATCTGGATATATGCAGACCTAGGCACAGTCGGTATATCCTTAAAAGAGCCAAAATAGAAGGGCCAAAACCTTAAAAAGGGAAATCTCATCACAAGGAAATCCTATGTGCTTGAAAAGTCAAAGATACCATATAAGGTATTATACCTAACACTCGTCTGATATTGTTTTGTCTTTTTGTAGTACGTTGTACTAATCTGCTCACTAACAAGCCAGATGTTGTAAAATGAAAGGATGATCTCGGTATATTCACTTGTTACGATGAATTGTTGTGCATACCTTGATCGTGGGGGTATGCCTTGATATGGGACACACAGATGTTATCGCATATTCACTTGATAAAGTCGCAAGGTTGAAAGTTGAAGATTGACGCGATAAGTTTAGACGGACAAATATATCGGCAATCACATGGACTCATTTGACCAAGCTCATGCCAAAAAATGTTCCTTAATCGGTTCAAAATTGGTTTGATCTCATGGAAACTCTCCCTTTATCCCTTTAATTACTTTTATCATTATTATTATTTTCTTATAAAGCTGGTTGCTTGGTTGGTTGGATCACGGATTTTGACAAAAGTTGTTACTTTTCAAGTCGGGTAAAAATTGCGGGGCCCTTAAAGATCAAAATATTTCTGAAAAATACTGTTTCGATTGGCCCACTCATCTTGAATGGACCCACTCTATTTCTGAACACTGTTTCAAGATGGACGAGGCCCAACTATCTCGAACTACTATTCTGAGATGAGCCTTGCTCTGTTTCGAGTCTTTATAAGCCCATCTCGAGTCATCTCGAGTCATTTCAAACATTTGTTTATCTCGGATCTCTCTCATCTCGGTCTCATGGGTAGATCTCTTCATCTCGAATTCATCTCGGATGCATCTCAGATGCACTTATATGGACCTTATGTATCTCGGATAACAAGGGGTCATTAAGTTGAACCCTTGTCACCCGAGATGTCTTAACCTGACTCATTCGAGTTTATCTGACCAGTTCAATCTGGTGTGAACCCTTGAACCTTTGGTTCAATTTTGTTTTGAACCTCTGACCTTCTCACCTGAACTATTAACTTATTGACTAAGTTGATCAGTCAAACGGTCAAGAGGGTCAATTAAAGTTAAGTTTTGCGATAAATGCTGACATCTTTGTTCAAGTGCCGAAAATGGCGCAGAAAATGATGGAGAAACGCAAGCTAGAAGTTGAGGCCTTTGACAATCAAGTTTTCTATTTATCTGAGCCTCCGCCGGAATATCGTGAAAGATTCGACTCCCTGATAAACGGACTGAGCAACTACCGACTTACTCATGCTTTAAGCACAAACCCATTCATTGATGAAGACATGATTCAGCACTTCTGGACTAATACTAAAGTCAAAGGAGGTGGTGCTTACATTGAATCAAAGATCGGTAAAAGAGAGATCAAGGTTTTAGAAGTAGATGTACGAGAAGCTTTGCAGTTTGGAGATAACGAACGTCATCCAACATCATTTGACAAAGACAGTGTGATGAAAGCTTGACGTTGCATGAGCTATGAAGGAGCATATCCGATTGTGTTGAAGAAACTATTCCCACCTTACTGGAGGTGCCTTGCTCACATCTTCTTACAGTGTATTTCCAAGAATAAAGGTGGATAGGATCAGCTGACCAGACACAGACAGTGGCACTCGTTGCATTGGTAAATGACTGAGTTTACAACTTTTCAGTTTTTATCTTCGACAACATGAAGAGTACGTTATAAAGCACAAAGAAGAAGGTGTTTTTGTTATATCCGAGGTTTGTGCAAATGATCGTTGATAAGAAATATCCAGTGTTTATAAAGGGCACAAACCATCTGAATCTAAAGCTGTTAGGACCAAACTGTTTTGAAGCGGCCTGCAAACAGCGTGATACTACAAAGGTCAAGTTTGTTGGAAGATATGAGCTGGTTAAACATGGAAAGTTTAAAGAAGTTGTATTTGCACCAAAACCCGTGACAACATTCATAGCTGAAGAACACGACATTCTGATCGTCAGTGGACCACGTCAAACAGAACCAGTCGTTGAAGGTCTTGTTTCAGACGAAGTGAAAGAAAAAGAGACTGCTCAGGCTGAAATAGAAATAGCTGAGGAAACTATTAGAGAAATTAATCTAATTTCTACTGAGAACCTTGAAGCACTACTTGCATCACTTAAGGGCGCTGCTGGGATCCCTCCTCCTGGCATTGTTCCTTCCGAAGAAGTGCGGTCTGAAGAAGCTGAAATAGAGAAAAATTTAGCAGCTGAAGCCCCTGATAGCCCCAAGCCTTCAAGCCCAAGTCCTATTCCTGATCCAATCTCACAGCCAGAAAGTTTAAGTGGAGTTCGTGGTGAAGCAGGCAGTTCTTGTGGTGGTTTTTCTGAAAATGCAGAGGTCACAATAAGAACGGCTGCTGAAAAGTAGAAATTTATTGAGCAGCCTAATAGTGATGATGATGAAGTGGTGGATATTGGCAAGCTTCAATGAAGAGTGGTGTTGCTGGAACAAGAGAACGAATTGAAACACGCTCAGATAGCATCCTTACAAAATCAAATAACACTAAGAGATCAAGCTATTGAGCAAATTTAGGGTGATGTGAGCTTGCTAATGAGAGAGATCTACGAAATGAAAGCTAAGTTGCTGAAGAAATTTGGTGGTGAATTTGCAAATAAGGATGATGATCCTCAGAATGTTGCACATCATAAGCGCACCGAAATGGAAAAGGCTGCAACCGACGCATAATATGAAGAAGGATAGAATGCCTATCTAACAGCTGAAAATCATAGAAAAGAAAGTAACCTCAGAAAAGGAATCCAAAAAGCAAGAAAATTCTTGTCATGAAGAATCAAGACGTAAATCCCAGACCGGGACCGGTATGTCATGGAGCTAGGATCAAGCCATTACGACAAGGTCGGAAACAAGTCAGAGGTAAAGTGTTGGAGATACGATCATGACAGGAACCTATGGATAGTCACGAGGGAGAGCGGCCACAGAGAATACTACTCAAGCAGACACAATTTGAGTCATGGACGAAGATTGATCTGAAAAGTCTGTTGAGGGCGCATTACTCTGACACAGATCCAAATCAACGCGCTCTGGGCTGGGCATTTCATTCAAAACTTGAACATGAAGTATCTCACAACTTCCCAACTATGAAGACCGTTGAGTTATATCTGAAGAAAAGCCCCAGTATTCGAGATCCTCATACTCATAAACGTATTAAGAACGTTATCTTGCCACCAACTGACAAAGACAAGGTCATTCCGGTAGCTCCAAAATTCCCAAAGGGCGTGCTAAAGAACCTTTGTTACTAGGCTTATGATCCGACAATGGCTGAGGCAGTTATTGTTATAAAAGAGAAGGCATTTCAATTAGATGATACTTTGGATCTAATTAGCTTTCACGAGGAGGGCATCTTGATGCTAGGTGCACATCAAATTCAAGCAAGTGATAAATATGAAGAATGTGCAAAATCTTGGACAAGTGCGGTGGCGACAGTGACTCAGAACAAACTATTTGCACATGATTAATCCACAGCTCAAGGCAACAAAGATTGGAAATCCTGAAGCTTAAAGTTAACACTAATGCAGTAAACCTAGGGGGAGATTGTAAGGCACTAATAGGTTTATGCATTAGTATCTTTTAGAGAATGGGACATTATGTTGTAATGGCTTGGGAAAGCCCTTCGGCCTAAGGGTTTAGGGTTATGGAGCACAAACCCTCTAGTATATATAGATAATGATGTATTAGGGTTTGGTGGCACCTAGATTGATTTTCACTTGTATTAGACAAATTCTTGATTTGTATGCAAGTTGAACCTTTCCATTTTCATCTTATTTCTTTAATTCGATTCTTAAGCTTGTTTGTGTGATCCCGCCACCTTTCAAGCTAAGTGTTATATCGTAAGATCTGGTTTTCGGGACTTACAAACCTGCATGAGCAAGAAAGCTCCTAATAGATTACATGAATGTGAGAGGCGGGAGCTTAGAAATAGTCTCAACTTTGGCTCGATCAACCTCGAGCCCCGCCTGTGAAATCTTGTGCCCAAGCACAATGCCCTCCTTCACAATGAAGTGGCATTTCTCCAAGTTCAACACAAGGTTGGCTTCTTCACACCTAGCCAACATCCTTTTGAGATTCCCAAGACACTAATCGAGGTAACTCCCAAACACAGAAAAATCATCCATGAAAACCTCCATAGAATCCTCGATCATGTCATGAAAAATGGCCACCATACACCTCTGAAATGTGGCCAGAGCATTACACGGTCCAAAGGACATGTGAATGTCGTCTTCTCCTAATCCTTAAGAGAGATGGGAATCTGAAAGTAGCCTGAAAAACCATCAAGGAAACAGTAGAACATCCTACCCAACAACCTCTCCAACATCTAATCAATGAAAGGGAGTGGGAAATGATCCTTCCTCGTGGCATCATTGAGTTTGCGATAATCAATGCAAACTCTCTATCCGGTGACAGTATGAGTGGGAATTAACTCGTTTTTCTCATTAGTCACCACTGTCATCCCTCCTTTCTTCGGGACTACCTGTATAGGGCTAACCCAGGGTGAATCAGAGATCGGATATATCAAACCTGCATTAAGTAGTTTGATTACCTCTTTCTTTACAACCTCCTGCATATTCGGGTTCAAGCACCTCTGATGTTGTACCACAGGTATAAAATCCTCCTCCATCAAGATCTTATGGGTACAAAAGGATGGATTAATCCCCTTTATATCCATGATCTTCCACGCGATCGCCTTTTTGTGTTGCTTCAAGACTTCAAGCAATCTCTCTTTCTCCTCTCCCGATAATCCAACAAAAATGATAATGGGCAAATGAGTCTCAACATCCAAGAAAGCATACTCCAAATGATCTAGAAGCTCCTTAAGCTCAATCGAAGGTGTATCCTCAACAGAAGGGCGTGCTTTAGGCTCAGCAACGCGATCCACAATCTCAAAAACCTCAGCACACGGGGAAAACGCATGACCTATCAGACATGCCATCTCCTCGACTAGTTGGTCCACAACAGGTGTACCAAAAGTCTCCCCTCCAAGCAGTTGTGTGTCCACAACATCCTCCTCAAATGTGTCACGAAGATGATCACACACATATGTATCAATAGTCTCAATGAAATAGAGTGTATCATCCTGACTCTGTGGATGCTGCATGGATCTCCCAATATCAAAAGTCACCTCTTCATCATTAACCCTTAGAGTAAGTCTGTTGGTGCATACATCAATCAAGGCTCTCGCTGTCACACCCTGACCCGCAGCGGATGAGGTAACCGGGGCATGATTGGGTTTTCATCAAAGCTCATGAAATTTCTATTTTAAAGGTTTAATATTTAGTATTTCAAACTTAATTAAAGATATCTCAATAACACAAATTCCAAACAAACACAATATCGTTCCGAATAAAATTTTGCAAATAACGCTTTAATTCCTCTAAGGCCCATATCATATTGATCTGCAAACCTGCTCACCTGTATCATGTGTAAAAGTAAAGTTTGGGTCAACATAAGTTAGCGAGTGAATCTCTTTTTGTCATTAAGAAAAATATATATTTAATATTTTACATACGATAATGTGCATTAACCGAATATGGAAACGTCGTGTATGTCAACTAAATCATAAACAAAGTCATCTATCATCAACTAACAATGTACATGTGTGCACGATAAGCGATGTGCTGCAAGATCGAAGCTCAAACAAACGGAGCTGATCTCGTATATTAGGCTATGACGAGTTCCACCCGTATGTAACGGGGAACAAATGGCCTAATGTGAGGAAATGACTGCAATAAGCGTATGAACACTAAATGACAACAATGCAATGTCACATAACACGTTAGATCACATAATGGTAATTGCACAAAATTAAATAACGAGATAGCCATATAAAGCGTCACATGATACACCCCAAAAACGTGAAATAAAAAGAGGAGTGGTAAGATTCACTCATAGTGGGTGCGAATAAGATTTGTTGAAGATTGCGCACAAGTGTGAAGTTGAGATACCAAGTGACGAAACAACTATCCTAAATATTCACATAACAATTTAGCTAAATAAAATTTAATCTTTTTCATCATCTTGTAATTTATTAAATTATTTAAGACTGTATTTACTATTTTCATTGTTTATATTTTTATTTGTCTTAGCTTATATCTATAAGTAATATTAATTGGGCATGTTTAAAAATAAAATGTTTTGGAGAGATAATTAATAATTAAAGATTTAATTAAAAAATTATTTTCTGAATTAATCAGAATAATCGCTCAGAACCGGCTGCGTACAAGACTCGAACCCGCGACCTTCCGTTCGTGTGTACGCAGCCCGACCAACTGGGCTGCGTGTCTAACCTGAAGGATACTCAATTTTAATTACTCTTATACACTTACTAACATGTCTAAGAATTTTGCTTTTATAAAAAGGGTATGATATTGCAGTGAATCCGATCAACACACAAGACTCGAATCCAGGACCACTATCTTCGTGTGCACACAACCTAACCAACTAGGCTGTGTGACTAACCCATTCAATATCCAGTTTTTATTTGTTTTATAGACTGTTTCGAAAATCACAGTTGGTAGTTTAAAATAAAAGGTTGAAAAACGTGATGAAGCCGGGTTTCAAACTCGAGTTGTTAAGTATGTGTGCACACAACCCATCCAACTGGGTTGTGTGTCTAACCCGGAATCAATTCAACTTTTAATTCTTTTGAACTAACACTCCGGGTCATCTTCTTCATTACAACAAATAGAGACAATGTAAAACCCGATTGCATTGATTCAATTGGCAATTCTCTTATTGATCGCGTGGTGTTAATGAAAACAAAATAAAAGAAATCAATGAAAGATATACCGAAATAGAGGTGGGGCGGCGTCCGATTAGATTCCGGTGAAGTTGCAGGTTTTTCCGGCGAAACTTTCTGATGACCGGAGGTTCGCAGGATATTAGAAAGAGGGTTTTGTGCATTCTAGTGGGTTCTCTGAGCACTCTATTTATACTTGATGAGGGTCGAATGGGTTGAATTTTGGTTTTAGAAATTTGGTTTATTTTGGGTATGTGCAAGCTGTCCGCAGCCTTGATTGAACGCAGTTTTGATGCTTAACTGAGTCCAGGTTTGTGACTTGGAATGGATTTCACGATCAATTACGAAGAAATGGTAAGTTTGGTGATTTCCTGTTTGACCGTGTGCCGTTACTAGGCGACAACCTTGAATAGTTCAAGAAGGAGGATGATAAGGGATAGATAAAGGGTTATTTGGTTATATTATTTAATAGATGTTGAGAGGTGGTGGAGTGGAGTATTGTTGGTTGGTTATTGGCGAGACCCGGGTTTGAGTCCCGCAGTCTATGCCTTTTTTTATTGTTTTTATTATATATATATATTATTTTTATTATTATTATTATTATTATATTATTATTATTATTATTATTATTATTATCTTTATCATTATTTATTATTTTATATTATTGTTAGGAATATGCCGAATATCTTATATGATTTATATAAAGACGTAACAAAAAGAGATAATAATAAGCTCGGTTACAAAATGGTGCGGGTTTTAGAACCCGTTTTCGACGGATGCTACACTCGCAGTGGCTAGGAATGGTCGACCTAAGACAAGAGGAACAATTTTATCCTCATCCATGTCTAAAATCACAAAATCAACATGAAAGATAAACTTGTCGATTTTCACTAGCATATTCTCAACTATGCCTCGAGGATACTTCAATGAACGATCAGCTAGCTAAATGCTCATACGAGTGGGTTTGGGCTCTCCCACATCTAGCTTAGCAAAAATTGCATATGGCATGAGGTTTATGCTAGCTACAAGATCAGCCAATGCATTGCTAACTGACAAACTACCAATCAAGCACGGGATAGTGAAACTCCCGAGATCATTCATTTTCTTCGGCAGTTTGTTCTGAAGAACCGCCGAACACTCCTCATTCAAGGTCACAAGCGAAAGCTCCTTAAGTTTTTTTTTTGTTAGTTAAAATATCTTTCAGAAACTTAGCATACTTAGGCATTTGAGCAAGTGTCTCGACAAATGGTAAATTTAAAAGAAGTTGCTTAAAAAGCTCAAGGAATTTACCATAGTGTTCTTCTGTTTTCTGCTTCTTCAACCTCCCCGAATATGGAATGGGAGGGACATATTCTCCCACTGGCTCCTTGGGTCGTGCTGTACTTGCTGGGACTTGCCTCAGTTGAACCTCACCCGGAGACTCAATCTCAATCTCCTCAACAATCTCATCATCAATTGGCTTTGCTGGAGCAACCGAAGTGACGGGCTCAACGATCTTGCCGCTTCTCAACGTGATGGCCTTCGCAATGGCCTTAGGATTAGGCTCCGTATTGCATGGAAGGCCCCCTGTTGTCTCTCGGACAACATCTTGGCAATCTGGCCAATTTGGTTCTCAATGGTCTGCATGGAAGCCTTTTGGCTTCTAAACTCACTCTCGTGTCTCGTGAAACGAACATCATACTCTTTAAAACGCTTCTCATTTTTGACCTTTGAGAGTTTTGACCCACTTAGAGTTGACTAAACATATGGGACGTGGAGCAAATCCGGGTGGATGCTGACTAGAAGTGTCAGGTTTCCAACTGAAATTTGGGTGATTCTTCCACCCCGGATTATAGGTATTACTGTAGGGATTATTCTGATGATGGTATTGGTTTCACATAAAATCTACATGCTCGTGTGACACCTCTCCCATCATAAAATCGCCTACATGATATGCTCCCCCACTCGAAGAACCACTCGAGTGAATGTCCATCACCCGATCAAATTTTGAAGATAACGCATCCATACGTGCTGTCATGGCAGTGAAGTCGTCCACGTGATGAACTCCATGTCGAGAACTCTTCCCCCTAGGTGGCTGCTATGTCCGATTCTTCACGGCGCATTTCTCTAAAACCTCAAATGCCTCGTTAGCATTCTTTGTGTTGATATCTCCGCACGCATATGTATCGACCATCATCTGCCCCGAACCATCTAAACCATGGTAGAAGATGTGACATTGTTGCCACTTGGGCAACCCGTGGTGTGTGACCTTTCTTATAAGTTCTTTAAACCGCTCCCATGCCTCGTAAAAGGACTCATCCTCGTCCTGGCAAAAGTTGAGAATCATGGTTCTCAACCGTACAGTTTTCTCTAGAGGGAAATATTTTTGGAGGAACTTCTCAGCTAATTGATTCCATGTAGTAATAGATCCAGCTAGAAGTGAGAAAAGCCACCCTTTGGCTCCATCAAGTAAAGAAAACGGAAAGAGACGAAGGCGTATAGCATCTGGTAATGCATCACGAATCGTGAACGTGGCACAAACCTCCAGAAAACCCCACGATGTGGACACTAGGATCCTCGTGATCCTTGCCATAAAACTACACCGCATTTTGAAACTTCGATATGGTGCAAGATTTGATCTCGAAACTATTATTATTAATCGTTGGTGCATTGATGCTCGCAGGTAAACCCTCAAGTTATGGTTTTCCTATTTCGTTTAAGATCCTTGTATCCTCTTCGTCCGCCATATTTACCTGAACCATGTAGAATGTGTCGCCTCCTGTCGTGTCTACCTCGATCGTAGCAACAACCACACAGGACCATAGTCTCTAATGAAGATTGCGCTCCGGCTTCGAGTGAAGGCTCAAAGATTTCAGCAACGTGGGTTGAGAACATGCACGACCAGTTAGGGAATAAGAAGGGGCACAATCCACTATATATATACAAAAAAACAAACACAACTGGCAAATAATCATTATTTTCCATTAATCACATAAAAGACAAATAAAACAAGTAGACAAAAACTTTATATATTGCGCTCCGGCTTCGATGAAGGCTCAAAGATTTCAGCAATGAGGGTTGAGAACATGCACGACCTGTTAGGGAATAAGAAGGGGCACAATGCACTATATATATACAACAAAACAAATACAACTGGCAAATAATCTTTTTTTCCATTAATCACATAAAAGACAAATAAAACAAGTAGACAAAAACTTTATATACTTTTCACAATGGCTAATTAAGTAACTCGAACCGTTCTTAAGAAGAGCGCATCCCTGGAAACGGCAACAAAAACTTGATGTGCGTGAATTATATATATTTTTATAATTCAATTTTCCTCCACACAAATTTAGTTTTAAAATGATTTTCACCCAAGAACTAAACTACATACACAAAAGGGCAAGTGTACTCATCAGGTGGTAATATAGTTTATCGGTAAGAACCGGATATCAATCTGTTGACGTGGTGTCTTGATACTAAACTTTTGCTACTTTAAACCTTTTCAATTGATGGGTCGAATCTTCTAATGATCAAGGATCCTTCTTGGCTCCAACAAGCTTCCAAGTCCAGATTCTTGAGAAAAAACTTCACCAAAATGCTCCAACTCCCCTCCAAATGAGCTTGAAACTCGTATTCAAGGTGCTGGGTGTTTGGCACGACCGTACCACCTTTTGGCACGGTCATGCTTGGTAAGTGGCAAAGTCGCTTTTCGTCTGTCAATCTTGTTTGCTACCATTTCTGGAAAAATCCCGCTCCAAGTTTCCCGAGGTGGCACGACCATGCCAAACCATCACATAACCGTGCTTATAGATGAATTGCCGATGATGACTACTGCATTCTCGGAAATGAGTTGATCAGAGACTGACTTGCACCAGGCATAATCATGCTTGGGGGTGGCACGGTCCTGCCAGTCATGGATTTTCCTGGTTTTCGTTGTCGGTTGATAGTGCTGAGGAGAGTACCGATGTTGGTTGGCTTGGCATGTAATGTGATGTATAAGAATTTATACATCTTTTAAACGTCAAATATGCCATGTTTATGCGAGAACTCGTTGTATTTTCACTGATTTTGGTACTCATTTGAGTTGTTTGTGAAAATACAGGTCCGGGCTTTGGCCCGGTGTTGAAACGAAGGCATTTGGAGGAAAAAACGGAACATTCCAGCAAACTGCCAGATATGGCATGTGTCACACCCTCAATTTCCACTTGCGGAGTTTTACCGCGAGGCGTGTGAACAAACCAGAATCTGAAACACCAGTACGTCGAACGACTCTACATGATTCGATAATACGTTTTCCAAAATCGTTCATTTTAGATTTTATATCAATTACCAATATTTAGCAGAGCATTAGTTTTAAGTTTGAGCGGAAGCATAAATAAGTAATGATGCGGGCGCCAACACAAACGCCAAAACAAATGAAAAATCCCAAAACAATATTAATAAATGAGACTCTATAATGATATCTTGTTCAATGCGTGTGCGTGCACCTAGAGCTCCTAGCGTCCTGAGAAACATGTAAAGAAACAAGTGTCAACATTAAAGATGAGTGAGTTCACAGGTTTTCATAAATTCGTTGTTCGGTTTTAGTTTGTTACTCCGTTATCCCCAACCCGGGATAACATATCAGTTCCATTATTCCAACCCGGAATAATAAGTTGTTGTTTCCAATATTTCCAAACCGGAATATTAAGTTGTTGTTTCCATTATCCCCAACCCGGGATAATGAGTTGATGTTCCAATATTCCAAACCCGGAATATTAAGTTGTTCCGTAATTAAGTTCAATATTAATGTATATAGGTAGCTAGCCTAAAGTCATGTCACTAAGTGTTCGCGATCGAAGCTGACTGTGTGCCTCCGTTTTGCCAGGCCTATCACATGACCATGGCGGTGTTAGGCCAATCATACATCCGTTGACCATACCCGGTCGGCTAGCGCGACTAGCTCGGATGGGGCTCGTCAAACCCAGTAGTACTACTTATAATTCCCCCGCTATTTAACCCAAATACTAACGATCCGAGGAGATTGTCGAGGACTTAAGTGATAAAGCTGCATAGTGACCATAACATTACATTAACATTAACTTAGTTACCATATAGTTAAGTGACGTTAAATTCGTATAACGTAAAGAGTTTGAGTTTGAGAGTGTATACATGTTTCTCCCCCTGTTGTTAAAAAACCGGATAAAGTTAGGGGCCGTGAACTCACCTTTATTTGCTCGGTTAGTGTAGCAAAGATGTTTTAAGAGATGGGACCGCTAGTTGCGTCCTAACAAACCAATTTATTACACGTCAGTGTGTAGTCACACCAATACAAATTCCACACGCAATTTACTCACAAAGTGATACACACAAACAACATATCTAACACTCAAACATGCATGTAAGTATTCTCATGTGATCATAGTAATCAAACAACTTATCATAAACATATTCCAAATCCATACAACACTTTATACATACAATCACAAGTTATCAACTTTCTGCTTAACACTCAATTATTCAGCTGTTTTCTAGGATTTTTATAAAATAGTTCTAACATTCCAAAAATTCCCATATTTTTACAGTAGGTGACATTTATACCATAGAAATTTATATAATTTTTCCAAGTCCTAAATCTTTACCAATTAGCCATAAATATTAATTCACTAAGCTGCAGTCAGATTTACCGCTTTCTGACTGCAGTTCACGGAAGAATTTATTTAAAAATCACTGATCGTCCGATTTACAAAATTCCAGTTGGAGTTGCCCGGAAATTTCTATACCTAGTTGCTGTACAAAAATCATGACTCAACTCCCTACTGATTTTAAAATCCAACCTGATAAACAATCAACAAAATTCCAGCATTTTAACAGCTTTAGCTACTGAACTTGTTTGGCCCTTTAAAAATATCAAACGATTTCAGAAAATTATGAATCCAGCGCCATTAGATTCCTTATTCAAATATCTACGTTCTAGACCTCAGAAAATCCGTTTTTCGACAACTAACAACCAAGTTACAGCCTGATGAAGTCGGCTGTTTCTTTTAATCAGCATCCTGTTTCAGCATCTCCTTATAATAAGTTCGTATAACTCGTTCATGTGATTAGCCTAGGCGATCAAGATTCGATTTTTAATCATAGATTAATACTAATAATCTATCCATGCAAACCCTACTCAATAACTTCTAGTTATTATAACAAAACACACTTGCAACCTCATGAGATCCGAATATCATTATGTTTATAACCAATTCAGCCGATTACTTGCAAGCACATATAATCCGAAGACAACTAATCAATTAATCATATGTCCGAGACAACAATTCATTCAAGCATATGTCCGAGACAATGAATCATTCAAACACATATTTAGCCGAAACAACTAGACATTCAACCCTATATTTAGCGGAGGTAATACAATCATACAACCCGAACACAACAAAGTTACACACATGTATCCGAATATGGTCTTATATAATAAGGTAAACGAACTGTGCTTAAGCTAAGGGATCCGGCGATCAAAAACTGCTTGCAGCCGAGAAGATCCGTGACCGAGAAGGAGGCTGGTTTGCGACCGTGAAGAAGAGTGAGGAGCGGCTGTTTCGCGACCGAGGTGATGCAGAAAGCTGTTGCTTGCTGCTTGTTGCGACCGAGAAGATGAAGAAAGTAAGGCAGCCGACGGCAATGAGATTAGGGTTTTGTGTTGTGTATAGAACATGCATGAGTGCTAGTATATATAGGCGCAAGGAGGATGAGAGTCACGGTTTGGTTTAGCACTCGGCCGCAAGAACTTGGTTGGTTTGGTTTGGGTTTTATCTTATGACCGAGGATTAGGGTGGTTTCGGTTTGGGTTTTATCTTATGACCGAAACTTGTTTGGACTTGTTCTCGGTTTGGGTTTGGGCTTGATCTCGCGGCCAAAGGTTAGGGTGAGTTGGTTTGGTTTGGGGTTTTGGCCGAGTGGTTCTAGGTTTGGCATGCAACAGTTTTCCGTTTAGGTTGTTCTCGGCCGATTAGTTGGAACTCTAGGTCTAGGTTTAAACTTTGTGAACTCCTAGAGTCACCATGAATCTCTTTGGTTCGTGTCGCGGTTCGGTTCGTGTATGTATCTACAATAATTACTTAATAACTAAACAATCACACAAACACTCATCACGTATTCATTCCATGCACGTTTAATACTTAGCACGCATATTATTCGACAAGTGTCACGTATAAATTATCCGAAAAACCCGGGATATCACATTATCCCAATGTTGAAAGAATTTTCGTCCCGAAAATTGAGTAAGCTCGGTTTAGCATGTAACGTACATGTTTAGAGTGCCACGCACAAAGAGTTAGTTCGTTTATAATGGTACGCAACGTTACAAGAAATTTCCAAGTGTCATACACAAAGATTTCCAAGTGTCATGCACAAGAATTTAGTCAACAATTAGTACACGAAAGTATGAGAAAATTTCCAGGTTGTCACATCATCCCCTTGTTGAAAGAATTTTCGTCCCGAAAATTTAGTTACTGGTATCGTTAGTTTGCTGCTCAGTTGCAAAGAAGTGTGGGTATTTGCTTTTCATTTGGTCCTCTCTTTCCCACGTGAACTCCGGTCCACGCTTAGAGTCCCAACGAACTTTAACGATTGGAATCTTGCTGTGCCTCCGAGTCTTGATCTCACGATCCATGATCTCGATAGGCTTTTCTACGAAGTGTAGTTGTTCATCCACTTGGATCTCATCCAATGGAATCACTAAAGTTTCATCTGATAGACACTTCTTCAGATTTGACACGTGAAATATGTTGTGAACTCCACTGAGTTCGGCAGGGAGGTCTAATTGGTATGCTACGGGTCCAATTCGTTTCAGGATTTCAAACGGGCCTACGTATCGTGGGTTAAGTTTGCCCCGTTTTCCAAAACGGATTACACCCTTCCAGGGTGACACCTTTAGTAGGACACGATCGCCTACTTGGAATTCGAGCGGTTTGCGTCGTTGATCAGCGTAGCTTTTCTGTCGATCTCGTGCCGCCGCCATGCGGTTTCTGATTTGTACAATCTTTTCAGTGGCCTCAAGTATTAACTCAGGGCCTGTGAGTTGACTGTCACCGACTTCTGCCCAGCAGACCGGTGATCTACATTTGCGACCGTATAATGCTTCAAACGGTGCTGCCGAAATACTCGTGTGATAGCTGTTGTTATATGAGAATTCCACTAGAGGCAGGTGAATTTTCCAATTATTTCCGAAGTCCACTACGCATGCCCTAAGCATGTCTTCCAAGGTTTGTATGGTCCTTTCGCTTTGACCATCAGTCTGAGGGTGATAAGCTGTGCTCATATCCAAGCGTGTTCCCAACGCTTTCTGGAGTGACTGCCAGAAGTTTGACGTAAAACGAGCATCTCTATCTGAGATGATGGACGTTGGCACTCCGTGCCGAGAAACTACTTCCTTAATGTAGATGCGAGTCAACTTCTCCATCTTATCTGTTTCTTTAATAGCTAGGAAGTGTGCGGACTTCGTTAAACGATCCACAATCACCCAGATGGTGTCGCAACCACCCAAGGTTCGCGGGAGTTTAGTGATGAAATCCATTGAGATCTGATCCCATTTCCACACTGGGATCTCAGGTTGTTGGAGTAGCCCCGATGGCTTTTGATACTCCACCTTGACTTTTGCACAAGTCAAACATTTACTCACGTAGGTGGCTATATCGGCTTTCATGTTGGGCCACCAATACGCAACTTTAAGGTCTTGATACATCTTATCCGAACCCGGATGGATAGAGTATCGAGATTTGTGAGCTTCATCCATGACTAGCTCTCTGAGGTTCCCGTAGAGAGGTACCCATATGCGATTCATGAAATACCGGGCTCCATTGGGTTTTACTTCCCAATCGCGTTCCATTTTTCCCACTGATTCGGCTTTGATGTTTTCCTCCTTAACTGCTTCTAACTGGGCGTCGCGTATTTGATCGGGTAGCCCCGAATGAATTGTGAGTTGTAGTGCTCGTACACGACGAGGTTTCGAGTGTTCCTTCCTGCTGAGGGCATCAGCTACTACGTTAGCTTTACCCGGGTGATACCGAATGGCACACTCATAATCGTTCAAGAGTTCGACCCAGCGACGCTGTCGCATGTTCAACTCCTTCTGATCGAAGATGTGTTGGAGGCTTTTGTGGTCAGTAAAGATGGTGCACTTCGTTCCATATAGGTAGTGTCTCCAAATCTTGAGTGCAAACACTACTGCTCCCAATTCTAGGTCATGCGTCGTGTAGTTCTTCTCGTGAACCTTCAGCTGTCGCGACGCATACGCGATGACCTTATCGCGTTGCATGAGTACGCATCCCAATCCCTGAATGGAAGCATCACAATACACTACGAAGTCATCTGTCCCTTCCGGCAAGGACAGAATGGGTGCACTGCAAAGTTTCTGCTTCAGCAGTTGAAATGCTGCTTCTTGCTTGTCACCCCAATTATACTTGATACCTTTCTGGGTGAGGGTAGTAAGCGGTTGTGCAATCTTTGAAAACCCCTCGATGAAGCGTCTGTAGTAACCAGCCAATCCTAAGAATTGGCGGATTTCCGTCGGTGTCTTAGGTGCTTCCCAGTTTTTGATGGCTTCAATCTTGGCAGGGTCTACGTGGATACCCTTTTCATTCACGACGTGCCCGAGAAACTGAACTTCCCGGATCCAGAAATCACACTTCGAGAGCTTGGCATATAGCTTTTCCTGTTGAAGTAATCCTAGCAGTAATCGTAGGTGCTCAGCATGCTCTTCTTCACTTTTGGAGTAGATGAGTATGTCATCGATGAACACGATGATAAATTTGTCGAGGTATGGTTTACACACACGGTTCATGAGGTCCATGAATACCGCAGGTGCGTTAGTGAGACCAAATGGCATAACCAAGAACTCGTAATGGCCATACCGAGTGCGAAATGCTGTCTTAGCGATATCCTCCTCTCTGACGCGTAGCTGATGATAACCAGACCGTAAATCAATCTTAGAGTAGTAACTTGACCCTTGCAGTTGGTCGAATAGATCGTCGATGCGAGGTAACGGGTATCGGTTCTTGACTGTAACCTTGTTGACTTCCCTATAGTCGATGCACATGCGGAAAGTCCCGTCCTTCTTCTTGACAAACAGGACTGGAGCTCCCCATGGCGAAACGCTTGGTCGGATAAATCCTTTTTCTAACAGCTCTTGAAGTTGGGTAGACAGTTCCTGCAGCTCGGCCGGAGCTAGGCGGTATGGAGCTTTGGCGATGGGAGTTGCATTGCTTGCCAATTCGATTTCGAACTCCAATTGTCGATGTGGTGGAAGACCAGGTAGTTCTTCTGGGAATACATCGGAAAAATCACGGACGACAGGGATGTCTTCTATACGTTTCTCGTCCTTAGGCTGTTCGGTAATTAGTGCGAGTAAAGCAAAGGAATTCTTTTTCCGAAGATACTTCTGAGCTTGCATAAATGAGATAATGTTGGTGACGGCGCTTGCCTTATCGCCTTGTACTGTCAGGATTTCGTCGTTCGAGAGTGGAATACGGATAGATTTTTCAAAGCAGAGGACTTCAGCCCGGACGTCGGACAGCCAGTCCATTCCGACTACCACGTCAAAACTACCCAGGGTAGTTGTCATCAGATCAATGGTAAAAGTGTGGCCCGCGAGTTTGAGTTGACAGCCGGATACGATTTGGGTCACATCTACCGATTTACCATTGGCTAATTCTATCACATAAGGGGTCTCTAATGGTTTAAACGTGAGATTTAGGTTCTTCCTAAAAGACTCAGATATAAAACTCCTATCCGCACCCGTATCAAAAAGCACAGTAGCAAAATGTTCATTAAGGGGAAACTTACCGGTGACCACGTTCGTGTCGTTTCTGGCCTCTCCGCGGCCCAATGTAAATGCGTGACCTTTGGCACCTCCTGTGCCACCGTTCCCATTATTGTTGTTGTTATTATTGTTGCGGTTGTTGTGGTTGTTTCCACCATTATTGTTGTTGTTGCGCAACTGTGGGCAGTCTTTTCTGAAATGAGCAGTGCTACCACACTGATAGCATCCCCGGTTTATACCCTGCTGCTGACCTTGGGGCTGGTTCTGATTTTGTCGGGACATGATTTCCCCACGACAATCCTTTGCTGCATGTCCCATCTTGCCACATCTTTGGCAGCGACTTCCGGCACAAGGGCCGTTATGGTGAAGATTGCAGCGGTTGCACTGCGGCTTTCGACCTACATAGCCGCCTGCATTCTGGTTGTTGTTGTTGTAGTTGTTGTTGGAATGATTTTGATGACCCCGGTGGCTGTGGTAATGATTGAACCGTTTCTGGTTCCCTTGTTGCGGATGTGATGACGAAGACTGTCGAACAGTGGAGTCTTCAAATTTTCTTTTGTTATCTGGAGCGACTTCGGTGGTACCCCGTGCTGGCAGTTTCTTCTGTTCCACCGCTTTATCGGTGAGTTTGTGAGCCAATCGGATTGCTTGATGTTTAGTTACAGGGTTACTAGACATCACCATACCCTGAATTTCCGGAACCAGACCCCCGAGATAGAACTCGAGTCTTTTCTCCACCGTGTTGGCCAATTCAGGACACAGAAATACCAAGTCATGGTGTTTTGCAGTGTAAGCTTCAATTTCCGATCCCACCATCTTGTGGTTCCATAGAGCTTGCTCTAACTGTTGCACTCTGTCTCGTGGACAGTACTCCTCTTTAATCAGGGCCTTGAACTCAGTCCATGCCATTGCGTTTGCAGCTAACAGTCCACGTGTTTGGACTTGGGCATTCCACCATGTCAGTGCCCCATCTTCCAGTGTTGAGGCTGCATATTTGACCTTGTTTGCCTCTAGGCAGTTGCACATTTCAAAAACGGATTCAGACTTTTCGATCCAGCGGACCAGTCCAATGGGTCCTTCCGCCACCGAGAATTTGCTAGGCTTTGCGTCAAGGAACATCTTGTAGGGGTTAAAGCCCCCTCCTGCTGCTGGTGGGTTTTGAACACCTGCCAGAGCAGCGTTCACGTGTTTTTGGATCGTTGCGGCCAATTCTTCGTTGACATGTTGAAGTTTCCGCGACGTCCAGTTGTCATTTCAAATAAACTAAAGAAAACAAAGCGGGAATTGGCGAGACGAGTTAGTCCTCTACGTCTCCATCTCCCAAGTTGCTATCGTTGCCGTCATCCTCCACGGCGTTTCCAGCTTCTACAGCCGGGTCTTTCTTCGGATCCTCCTCTGGACCCTCCTCTGGGTCCTCTACGGGCATTGGAGGGGCCGGTGCTGGTTCAAGTGCTTGATTTTGCAGTTCCTGAATGTTCCAACTATTTTCCAGGACCCTGTCCTCAAGCCAGTCAGCTCTTATCTGCTCAGCACGCAGATCTCTGTCTATGGTGTTACGAGCTATCTTACTCGTATGCTGCTCTTCCTCGAGCGACTCAGTTTTACCAGTCAGTTGTCGTATCATCCATCCCTGCGCTAGGGTGGTTTCATGCATTCTTTCTAGTTGTTCTTGTTGCGTTCTTATCATATCTCTAAGTAGGTCGTTCCCTACTTCTAACGAGTTAACCGGTTTGACCGTCACAGCGATGGTTGGTGTGAGGATGACTCCTCCCCCAGAGCGAGTCTTTTCCTCGCAGCTGAGCGCGTTTCCACGCCATAAGATGGTAAGGGTTCCACCACAGGTGCCTTTCCTGGCGCCCTTGGTTGCGTAAGTTTGTCGGATGAGGATGATGATGACATTGCCTTTAGGTTGTGTAGTTAGTTACGAGTTGCATTCGCTTCAATTATGCATTCATATTTCACATAGCATAGTAGTGGTACATCGCATAACAAGATATAATAAGTCAGTGCCAAACTAAGTCTAGTGTCGTGATATCAGCTATAGTTTAGGTCTACTTCTAATGCAAACCTGGTTCTCTATAGCTAGTGGCTCTGATACCAATCTGTCACACCCTCAATTTCCACTTGCGGAGTTTTACCGCGAGGCGTGTGAACAAACCAGAATCTGAAACACTAGTACGTCGAACGACTCTACATGATTTGATAATACGTTTTCCAAAATCGTTCATTTTAGATTTTATATCAATTACCAATATTTAGCAGAGCATTAGTTTTAAGTTTGAGCGGAAGCATAAATAAGTAATGATGCGGGCGCCAACACAAACGCCAAAACAAATGAAAAATCCCAAAACAATATTAATAAATGAGACTCTATAATGATATCTTGTTCAATGCGTGTGCGTGCACCTAGAGCTCCTAGTGTCCTGAGAAACATGTAAAGAAACAAGTGTCAACATTAAAGATGAGTGAGTTCACAGGTTTTCATAAATTCGTTGTTCGGTTTTAGTTTGTTACTCCGTTATCCCCAACCCGGGATAACATATCAGTTCCATTATTCCAACCCGGATAATAAGTTGTTGTTTCCAATATTCCCAAACCGGAATATTAAGTTGTTGTTTCCATTATCCCCAACCCGGGATAATGAGTTGATGTTCCAATATTCCAAACCCGGAATATTAAGTTGTTCCGTAATTAAGTTCAATATTAATGTATATAGGTAGCTAGCCTAAAGTCATGTCACTAAGTGTTCGCGATCGAAGCTGACTGTGTGCCTCCGTTTTGCCAGGCCTATCACATGACCATGGCGGTGTTAGGCCAATCATACATCCGTTGACCATACCCGGTCGGCTAGCGCGACTAGCTCGGATGGGGCTCGTCAAACCCAGTAGTACTACTTATAATTCCCCCGCTATTTAACCCAAATACTAACGATCCGAGGAGATTGTCGAGGACTTAAGTGATAAAGCTGCATAGTGACCATAACATTACATAAAATTAACATTAACTTAGTTACCGTATAGTTAAGTGACGTTAAATTCGTATAATGTAAAGAGTTTGAGTTTGAGAGTGTATACATGTTTCTCCCCCTGTTGTTAAAAAACCGGATAAAGTTAGGGGCCGTGAACTCACCTTTATTTGCTCGGTTAGTGTAGCAAAGATGTTATAAGAGATGGGACCGCTAGTTGCGTCCTAACAAACCAATTTATTACACGTCAGTGTGTAGTCACACCAATACAAATTCCACACGCAATTTACTCACAAAGTGATACACACAAACAACATATCTAACACTCAAACATGCATGTAAGTATTCTCATGTGATCATAGTAATCAAACAACTTATCATAAACATATTCCAAATCCATACAACACTTTATACATACAATCACAAGTTATCAACTTTCTGCTTAACACTCAATTATTCAGCTGTTTTCTAGGATTTTTATAAAATAGTTCTAACATTCCAAAAATTCCCATATTTTTACAGTAGGTGACATTTATACCATAGAAATTTATATAATTTTTCCAAGTCCTAAATCTTTACCAATTAGCCATAAATATTAATTCACTAAGCTGCAGTCAGATTTACCGCTTTCTGACTGCAGTTCACGGAAGAATTTATTTAAAAATCACTGATCGTCCGATTTACAAAATTCCAGTTGGAGTTGCCCGGAAATTTCTATACCTAGTCGCTGTACAAAAATCATGACTCAACTCCCTACTGATTTTAAAATCCTACCTGATAAACAATCAACAAAATTCCAGCATTTTAACAGCTTTAGCTACTGAACTTGTTTGGCCCTTTAAAAATATCAAACGATTTCAGAAAATTATGAATCCAGCACCATTAGATTCCTTATTCAAATATCTACGTTCTAGACCTCAGAAAATCCGTTTTTCGACAACTAACGACCAAGTTACAGCCTGATGAAGTCGGCTGTTTCTTTTAATCAGCATCCTGTTTCAGCATCTCCTTATAATAAGTTCGTATAACTCGTTCATGTGATTAGCCTAGGCGATCAAGATTCGATTTTTAATCATAGATTAATACTAATAATCTATCCATGCAAACCCTACTCAATAACTTCTAGTTATTATAACAAAACACACTTGCAACCTCATGAGATCCGAATATCATTATGTTTATAACCAATTCAGCCGATTACTTGCAAGCACATATAATCCGAAGACAACTAATCAATTAATCATATGTCCGAGACAACAATTCATTCAAGCATATGTCCGAGACAATGAATCATTCAAACACATATTTAGCCGAAACAACTAGACATTCAACCCTATATTTAACGGAGGTAATACAATCATACAACCCGAACACAACAAAGTTACACACATGTATCCGAATATGGTCTTATATAATAAGGTAAACGAACTGTGCTTAAGCTAAGGGATCCGGCGATCAAAAACTGCTTGCAGCCGAGAAGATCCGTGACCGAGAAGGAGGCTGGTTTGCGACCGTGAAGAAGAGTGAGGAGCGGCTGTTTCGCGACCGAGGTGATGCAGAAAGCTGTTGCTTGCTGCTTGTTGCGACCGAGAAGATGAAGAAAGTAAGGCAGCCGACGGCAATGAGATTAGGGTTTTGTGTTGTGTATAGAACAGCATGAGTGCTAGTATATATAGGCGCAAGGAGGATGAGAGTCACGGTTTGGTTTAGCACTCGGCCGCAAGGAACTTGGTTGGTTTGGTTTGGGTTTTATCTTATGACCGAGGATTAGGGTGGTTTCGGTTTGGGTTTTATCTTATGACCGAAACTTGTTTGGACTTGTTCTCGGTTTGGGTTTGGGCTTGATCTCGCGGCCAAAGGTTAGGGTGAGTTGGTTTGGTTTGGGGTTTTGGCCGAGTGGTTCTAGGTTTGGCATGCAACAGTTTTCCGTTTAGGTTGTTCTCAGCCGATTAGTTGGAACTCTAGGTCTAGGTTTAAACTTTGTGAACTCCTAGAGTCACCATGAATCTCTTTGGTTCGTGTCGCGGTTCGGTTCGTGTATGTATCTACAATAATTACTTAATAACTAAACAATCACACAAACACTCATCACGTATTCATTCCATGCACGTTTAATACTTAGCACGCATATTATTCGACAAGTGTCACGTATAAATTATCCGAAAAACCCGGGATATCACATTATCCCAATGTTGAAAGAATTTTCGTCCCGAAAATTGAGTAAGCTCGGTTTAGCATGTAACGTACATGTTTAGAGTGCCACGCACAAAGAGTTAGTTCGTTTATAATGGTACGCAACGTTACAAGAAATTTCCAAGTGTCATACACAAAGATTTCCAAGTGTCATGCACAAGAATTTAGTCAACAATTAGTACACGAAAGTATGAGAAAATTTCCAGGTTGTCACAACATGACCGTGCCAACACCTAGCACGGTCGTGCCAAGCCAACCAACATTGGTACTCTCATCAGCACTATCAACCGACAACGAAAACCAGGAAAATCCATGACTGGCAGGACCGTGCCACCCCCAAGCACGATTATGCCTGGTGCAAGTCAGTCTCTGATCAACTCATTTCCGAGAATGCAGTAGTCATCATCGGCAATTCATATATAAGCACGGTTATGTGATGGTTTGGCATGGTCGTGCCACCTCGGGAAACTTTGAGCGGAATTTTTCCAGAAATGGTAGCAAACAAGATTGACAGACGAAAAGCGACTTTGACACTTACCAAGCATGACCATGCCAAAAGGTGGCACGGTCGTGCCAAACACCCAACACCTTGAATACGAGTTTCAAGCTCATTTGGAGGGGAGTTGGAGCATTTTGGTGAAGTTTTCTCTCAAGAATCTGGACTTGGAAGCTTGTTGGAGCCAAGAAGGATCCTTGAAGAAGACTTGATTATTAGAAGATTCGACCCATCAATTGAAAAGGTTTAAAGTAGCAAAAGTTTAGTATCAAGACACCACGTCCACATATTGATATCCGGTTCTTACCGATAAACTATATTACCACTTGATGAGTACACTTGCCCTTTTGTGTATGTAGTTTAGTTCTTGGGTGAAAATCATTTTAAAACTAAATTTGTGTGGAGGAAAATTGAATTATAAAAATATATATAATTCACGCACATCAAGTTTTTGGTGCCGTTTCCAGGGATGCGCTCTTCTTAAGAACGGTTCGAGTTACTTAATTAGCCATTGTGAAAAGTATATAAAGTTTTTGTCTACTTGTTTTAATTGTCTTTTATGTGATTAATGGAAAAAAAAGATTATTTGCCAGTTGTATTTGTTTTTTTGTATATATATAGTGCATTGTGCCCCTTCTTATTCCCTAACAGGTCGTGCATGTTCTCAACCCTCGTTGCTGAAATCTTTGAGCCTTCATCGAAGCCGGAGCGCAATATATAAAGTTTTTGTGCCCTAATCATCTGCGCACTACCAACGCCACAGGCGTGTTCCAATCTAGAGCGCTTGATTGGTGGACGTCAGAGCGTAACGTGCGTGGAAACAACGTTGAATATGCCTTGACTTGGACTGAGCTCAAAAAGCTCATGAAGGGCGAGTTTTGCCCTCCCCGTGAAGTCCAACAACTCGAAAACGAGTTTTGGAACATCAAACAAGTGGGAAGCGGCAATGTTGGATTGACCGCTAGGTTCAAACAGCTCAGCATGCTTTGCCCTTGCCAAGTTGACGATACCGACAAAGCCATTGCAAAATACATCCGAGCCCTACCCTCCTCTTTCTCCAATTACGTCGCATCTTCCCAACCCAAAACCATAGAGGATGCCTACCGCCTCGCAGCCCAATTCAACCATAACCTGATGATGGATGGAGCCTTCAAAATAAAGGGTTCAACAAAGTCAGCTCACCAAGCCATTGCTGAACCAACCCTGAACCCGTGCCTACTAAACCACCCACCAAAAACAACAGAATCGGTAAGAAGTGGAAGGCTTCAAACTAGAATTATGCGGTTGTTACTCTGCCAAACCCCAACGCTAATAACTTTCCCTCACCCAAAATGTCGAGCCAGCCAAGCGAGCCTACACTGGGACTCAAACCACGTGTGTGACTTGCTCATACCACCATCCTGCCCATGCACCATGTCACCTTTGCACGTCTTGCAACAGATTTGGACACTTCACCACGTATTGTTGAAGTGATCTAAAACCCCAAGATAACCAGAACCAAGTTCAAACTCCTGCTAACAACGGGCGCACTTGCTACAAGTGTGGCAATCCTAATCATCTCGCAAATGTCTACCTGCACCGCAACGCAACAACAACAATCAGCAGTAGCAAGCTCCACGTGTTAGAGCTTTCATCATCACCGTCGCTCAGGTGCAAAATAGCAACGATGTTATCTCTGGTACGTTTCTTGTAAACGACATTTATGCTTCATGTTTATTTCATACTGGCGCAGATAAGAGTTTTGTACCTGTAGAATTTGAAACATTGCATAAGTGTAAATGCTCTATGTTACCAAAATCTTTCGTTGTCAAAGTCGCTAATGGTAAATCTATCGATGTCGATTCCATTCTTCTTAATTGTTCTCTGAATCTCAACGATCATAAGTTTTCGATTGACCTCATACCCATGCAAATGGGTAGTTTCGATTTCATAGTAGGCATGGATTGGCTTAGGCGAGTTCGTGCTGAAGTTGTTGTTTGGGGAAATTCATTCGTCTTCCTTTACCTTCAGGTGATTCGTTACACTTCTATGGTGAGAAACCTTCTAAAGCTCTCAAACTTATGTCACGTACTCAAGCGAACAAATACTTACGCAAAGAGTACCTTGCTTTTCTTGCCCACGTTGTGGAAATGAAAGATAAGGGAGAAGGCGTAAGTGATGTTCCTGTAGTATACCTACCTGGTCCTCCTCCTCCTCGTTCTGTTGATTTCCGTATCGACTTAGTGCCTGGCACTACACCTGTCGCTAAATCCCATTATCGTTTAGCATCCTCAGAAATGCAAGAGCTATCTAGCCAACTTCAATAGCTTCTTGATAAAGGCTTTATATGCCCTAGTACTTCTCTTTGGGGCGCTCCTGTTTTATTCGTCAAGAAGAAAGATGGATCCTTTCAGATGTGCATTGACTATCGAGAGCTCAATAAGCTCATAGTCAAAAACTGATATCCTCTTCCTCGTATCGATGACCTTTTCGATCAACTCCAAGGCGCAGCTTGCTTTTTCAAGATCAATCTCCTTGTGGTTATCACCAACTTCGAGTCCTAAATGGTCATGCCTTTTGGATTAACCAACGCACCCGCAGTCTTCATGGACTTGATGAACCGCGAATGTAAACCTTATCTCGACCATTTCGTGATCGTCTTCATCGACGATATCCTCATTTACTCCAAGACGCAAGAAGAACACGAACGACACTTGCGTCTTATCCTTCAGATTTTGCATACTAAACGTCTTTACGCCAAGTTCTTCAAGTGTAAATTTTGGCTGAAAGAGGTTCAATTCCTCGGTCATGTCGTCAACGAACTTGGTATTCACGTCAATTCCATGAAAATCGAAGCCGTTAAGAATTGGATCGCATCGAAATCCTCGTCTGAAATTCGTTCATTCCTTAGATTGGCGGGTTATTATCGTTGATTCATTTCCAACTTCTCAAAAATCATCGTTTCCTCACCGCTTTAACTCAAAAAGATAAACCTTTTGTTTGGGGTTCTAAACAAGAGGAGTCTTTTCAAACTCTTAAGGACATGCTTTGCAATGCTCCTATCCTAGCTCTTCCCAATAGTAACAATGATTTCGTCGTATATTGCGATGCTTCAAACCAAGGTCTTGGTTGCGTTCTTATGCAACGGGAGAAGGTTCTCGCCAACGCGTCGAGACAACTCAAAATCCATGAGAAAACTACACTACTCACGACCTTGAACTTGGTGCAATTGTTTTTGCATTGAAGGTATGGCGACACCACCTTTATGGTACCAAGTGTGTGGTCTTCACCGACCGTAAGAGCCTCCAGCACATCTTCAATCAAAAGGAACTCAACATGCATCAACATTGCTGGATAGAGTTGTTAAACGACTATGACTGCGAGATTCACTACCACCCTGGTAAAGCAAATGTTGTGGCCAATGCACTTAGTCGTAAGACTCATGCGAAGAGTATTCATTATTACCAAATCCTTAGCAATCTTCAAGATCGGATTCATGAAGCACAACACTCATCCAATAACGAACACAACATGTACAATGAGATGAAGTGTGGTGCTGAAGAACAACTCATTTCCAAATCCGATGGTATTCTGTACTATCTCAATCGTGTCTGAATTCCAAATCGTGACAACCTCCGTGACTTCTTGATGAAGGAATCTCATAAATCTCGATATTCCATTCATCTTGGCGCTGACAAGATGTACCAAGACCTGCGTACGTCCTATTAGTGGCCTGGCATGAAGAAAGATATCGCTCTCTACGTTTCTAAATGCCTCACTTGTTCTAAAGTCAAAGACAAACATCAACGTCCCTCTGGCTTACTTGAACAACCAGAAAATCCTGTCTGGAAATGGGAAAGTATAGCTATGAATTTCATCACTAAACTCCCTCGTACTTCTTCTGTCCACGATAGTATTTGGGTAATCATTAACCGTTTGACCAAATCCGCTCACTTCCTCCCCATTTGTGAACACTACAAATTCGAGAAATTGGCTCGTATCTACACAAAGGAAATCATTTGTCGTCATGGTATCCCCATTGACATCGTCTGGGACCCTGACGGTCATTTTACTTCATGCTTTTGGCAAACCTTCCAAAAAGCTTTTGGTACTCATCTTAATCTCAGTACCGTTTTCCATCCTCTATCCAACGGTCAAACCGAGTGCACTATCCAAACTCTTGAGGACATGCTTCGTTCATTCATAATCGATTTTGGTGGCAACTAGGATTCGCACTTACCTTTGATAGAATTCTCATACAACAACAGTTATCACGCTAGTATTCAAATGGCACCATTTGAAGCTTTATATGGTCGAAAGTGCCGATCTCCAATTTGTTGGCACGAGATTGAAGACGCTCAAATCACTGGTCCTGAACTCATATAAGAGACGACGGGCAAAATCTTGCAAATACGTGATAACCTACTTAAAGCTAGAAGTCAACAAAAGAGCTAGGCTGATAAAAGGCGCAAGCCCTTGGAATTCAACGTTTGTGACCACGTACTTCTCAAAGTATCCCCTTGGAAAGGAACCTTTTGTTTTGGTAAGAAAGGAAAACTCGCTCCTCGCTAGGTGGGTCCTTTCAAGATTCTCAAAAGGATTGGCAAGGGAGCTTATCGAGTGGACCTACCTCAAGAACTCAACAACATTCACCCAACGTTTCATGTTTAAAATCTCAAGAAGTGTCTCGCTGAAGAAGGATTTCAAGTTCCACTTGATGATCTACAAATCAATGAGTCCATGCACTTTGTGGAAAACCAGCTGAAATCATGGACCGAGGAACCAAGCAACTAAGGTGCAGTCGCATCCCCATAGTCAAAGTTCGATGGGAAGGAAAATGTGGCACTGAGTTCACTTGGGAACTCGAGAGTGAAATGAAGACCAAACATCCATATCTTTCGTTGAGTCTACCTCTTGAAAAAAT
Organism: Scalesia atractyloides; assembly: GCA_947069175.1. Classification (NCBI taxonomy): domain Eukaryota; kingdom Viridiplantae; phylum Streptophyta; class Magnoliopsida; order Asterales; family Asteraceae; genus Scalesia; species Scalesia atractyloides. The sequence continues at coordinate 19,917,550 of CAMTDV010000028.1, read as the reverse complement.
TTCGGGACGAAATTTCCTGAAGTAGGAGAGATTGTAACGCTCCGCATTTTGTACTTTCCTTATTTAGAAAGTGTAAATGTACTTCTATTTTTGGAAACTTGTAATCGTATTCGTATCTTTTATTTCAATCCTTGTAATCCGAGATTCTGATCATAATGGAACTTTATTCAATAAATGTACAACTTTTACACATATGATTCATACTTTACAATCTTTGATACGTGACTTCATGCAAGAAACTCATACTTGGAATACTCGAATACCCAATTTTGCGTGAAATACTTATACATCATTCTCTTATGATTAAAATACTTAAAACTGGCTAAAACACGTAAAACCAGCCTCAACTGACCCCCTTCGTACAAAGTGGAGCACGCTTCACACAAAGTGGAGCTGGCAACTGTTTTTCCTATAAATACAGACGCATTTCACCACTTCCAACTTTTCGTACACTCTCACTCTCAAATTTCTTGATTTTCGGCAGAATTATCTCGGATTCTTCTAAGTGAGTTTAACTCAGTAACACTTTGCAATTTCATAACTTTTCTTCTACTTTTACTTCTTTTTCTTTTGTACCAAGTGTTGTAAACTAACCTAGTTCATTATCCTCATAGGATTGGATTAGTGTTCTAGCTAGTGAGAATGTTAGGAGCTTTGGCTACCCGAATTAAGTTCCACACCTCACTTGAACATTTTTGCATTTTACTTTCTGTACATTCATGACCAACCGGGTTATTGCAACCTTGTTCTTTGGTGAATCATATAACGAGATTTGACATCTCCATGCTTGACATCTACGACCAACATGAATATCTATATACTTAAACTATACATAATTTTCGTATTTTCTTAATAAACTAGTCAGAACAGAATCTTAATCACTTTTTGATTAAGTATTATGATCCTAGAATGTTCTGCCTCATTGCCAATACCCTGTTGAAGAAAATCAGTGTCGAAACGGGTGCAAAATGAGCTAAAACGTTATAGAAACACTTCGTGCGGGCACGAAGTGGACTGTCACTTCGCACGAAGTGGTCACCTCATACGAAGTTGCATTTTCCGTATTTACCTTCTGTATTTTCTGCCTTCCCACCCGAATCCGGATCCAACTCAGAAACACTTACACAATTTTGTTCCCCCTTGTAGGATAACTTCGGTGTCCTACCCTCCATCCTATAGTTCGTGGTTACTAAGGAAGCTTTTACAAAACTGTGAGTATACTAGACCTCATTTTCCCTTTTATCACTTTTGAGTGCATTACATGTACTTTATTAATTCACTCAAACATGCTATGCTTAAATCACGAAAAACTATGCTCTATGGGCTATACTTGATTACACACATGCTTATACTCGAATTGCTCATACTTAGTCATTAACTTCGATCAAGCCTCCCTTAACATGTATAGCGCTATAGAAGTAATGCACCGCCCGTAAACTTGAGGTCATCTTAAGTTAAACACACGATCTTTTCATTGCTATGATTAGATTACACTAGCGAGAAACTTTGGGTTGACTAGTATATTTGCATCCTCGTATATTACATGTAAGCTTCGAGAATAGACATTGATGCAAAAGGATACGTTTAAAAATTTATACTATGTTATTTATTTAAACTTGTATGCTTGCCAACGCCTTGTGTGTTGAACTATACTTTAACATGTATTGCAGGTTGATATTGATGATGAGACACATAGAATCAAGTAGCACGACTTAGATACTCACTTAGAATGTATTAGAAAGTTGTTGTATTTGTATTTTCTTTTTCATTATGTTGTATTTCAAATTTGAAACTTGTACATGCTATTCAATCAACGAAATGAAATCTTGTTAATTTAAATTACTTGTCATATTTTAGCGTTATGAAGTCTCGAGCAATCTCGTTTGTTCCACCCTGATGTTTGTGACACTAACCTCCTTAACTAACTTTTTTCTTTAATTCTTTTATAAAATTAACTGATCTAACGGTATACTGTATAAATTTTATTATTTTCAACCAAAAAATCATTATATTAATTAATTAATAAACCACATTATTCAAAATAATAAATGATAATAACAATTAACATTTGTATTATAACACTTTCGGATCTGGTTTATAAAACGAGTTGGTTTTCTAAGACCCGTTTTCAGTGGATGTTACACAAACCCTAGTAGGCGCAATAAGAGTCTGGTATGACAATCTTCGACAAGGATGGATCGACAACTTCAAAGAGTTAACCAAAGAGTTTACTCAACAATTCAGCCAACAACGGCACACCAAAGATCGCAACGAAGTGTTACATTAGGAGGCGTGATAACAAAACAGTAGAAAGCTACATCACTAGATTTAATAAAGAAAGCTTATTGATAGGCAGAGTCAGCAAGAGCTGCTGGTAGGGGTGTTCACCTTGGGAGTCACGCAAAGATCTAGTATTTCTTCAGTGCTTATTTTATGTATGTTTTCGGTTGGTTATTTTTTGACATTAATATTGTTTAGAAACGAGTTAGGTTAAATGTAATACGTTTTTCACTAGACAATATAAGTTCGAGTTACTTACATTTTGACGTCACCGCAACATGTGTTACCTTTCTTTAACTAAAAAACACTATTGTCTTATGTTCTTCTTTTTAAGTACGTTTTGGTATAAATCCAAATTGTTGTTGTACCCATCGATCATCTTTGTGGTTGTTCACTTTCACATCATAGTCTCACTCTGTTTTATATATATATATATATATAATCAAATTGCAAGTTTGTATTTGTGACTTAGGGTTACTGTAGCTATTTTCAATAACTGTTTTACTACCACCTATCATGTTTTATTTTGCTAACACATAATATTGCTTGGGTACGTGTACTCTTCACAATTTGACACTATTATCACACCTATCATCCTCTAAAATATATAAAAAAAAAGTTTGTATTATCTTTGTATCAATGGCCTATCTCTCTCTAAAACATCATAAAAAGGCTGAAAAGCTCTTTGTATTCTCTCTATAATTTCACTCCTAATTCTCACCCAAAAGTGTTTTCATCTAGAGACAACACACACAACAGAAAAAGGACAAAGAGGATTTTCCAACTACTATTTGCCGACCAGCTTTCGGGTGGTAGTGATGAACCCGGTGATACCTGTCACACCCTGACCCGCAGAGGATATCGTAGTTGGGGGATGATTGGGTTTTCATCAAAGCTCATGGCATTTACTATTATAAAAGTTTCATATATATTATTTCAAATTAAAAACAAATATTCCAATCAACACATAATCGATACAAACACAAAATGTTCTAAATAAGACTTTAAGTAACGCTTTATTTTTCTTCTAAGGCCCAAGTCCTATATGTTCCTTGCTTCAACCTGATCACCTGTATCATGTGTAAAAATAGATATTTGAGTCAACATAAGTTGGTGAGTTAGAAAGAATTTGTCTATTTATCATTTTAATAAAATGTGCATTAACCAAATATGAGCAACGAATATGTAATATAAACCACAAACCACACAATCATCTAGCAATGTACATGTGAGCACAATAAGCGATGTGCTGTGAGATCAAGGCTAAATCAAACAGAGCCGATCTAATTAGGCAACGCGACGCTCTACCCGTATGTAACAGGGAACAAAATGGGCCTAATGTGAGTGCTTAACTGAAATGAGAAAGTATAACCACAAATAATAATAACCGAAAATATCACATAGCACATTAAATCATATAATGGTAATAGCACGAGATTTGAATAAGTGATTTAAACAAAACGACACATGGTACACCCCAAAAACATGAATAAAAAGGGGAAGTTGTAGGAATTCACTCAAAGTGGGTGGTTTTTTATTTGATGAAGAGCGCGCACGATTAGCGTTAGAGATACCACCGACGAAAAAGGCTACCCTAAATATTCACGTAATAATTCGGTAATATATATTTCTTTAAGCTTATTATTTCTATCTTTATTAAACATTTTAGATGATTTTTATTGTTTTTATTACTATTTTTAGGTGCTAAAAAACTATTATTTGATTATAGTTTATTATAGTTTTTGGAGAAATAAACAAAAGTTTAATTAAAAAATATTTTTTTATTCACTTTGAACCGGGCGAACAGTTTGCAGCATGTGGAATTCGAACTCGTGACCTCTCGTTTACGTGCACGCAGCTCTACCAACTGAGCTACGTGTCTAACCCCGAATATATCCGATTTTAATTATATATATACAAATACTAGATCAACCATATTCTTATTATATTAAAAAGGTTTGGATAATTTCAGAACCGTGTAACTAATCAGACTCAAATGTGTGACCTTGGCTTCGTGTTGCACACAGCCTGACCAATTGGGCTGTGTGACTAACCCGAAGAATACAAGATTTTAATTAATCTTAAATACTTACTAAGTCATTTTATATTTATATATTATAAAAAGGTTTGTGTATGTAGAGAAATTGGAACGTGTTTAAGACTCGAACCCACGACCATATAGTTTATATGCACACAGTCCACCACTGGACTGTGTGTCTAACCCGGTTTAAATATTGGTTTTAACTCTTCTTAAACACGTCCACCACTTCATCTTTTTGTTTCAAGAAATTGACAGAATCCAATTGAATCTGTTTTGCTTATTTTGCTTACACAAGATATCATTAGCGTAAAATAAATGAAGAAAGAGTGAAGGTTATACCAATTTGAAGTTACGGTGATGTTCCGGGATTATTCCGGCGAACCTTTGATTTCCGGCGAAGTGTGTTATGAAAACAGAGAACCTTCAGGGAGTTTAGAGGGATTTTGCGAGTGTGTGCATTCTGATTGAGTTCTAATCTCCTATTTATAGATGAGAGTAAAAGCTTGGATTAAGGTTTCAGTCAAAATTAATAATGGCGAGGTAATTTTGCATAACCGATTTGCACGCGATGATTAAGTCTAGAAGCAGAATTTGAAAACGGTGTCATCCGTTAATTGTAGGGAAGAATGAAATTTTGATGATTGATGGATTTTAAGTGCGGCTATTACAATCTTCTTTTGACTCCGGATCAAGGAACGAAAATATAAATGTTTATCTGGTTTGAAATATGTCAGATATAGGCCGGTAGTGGTGTTTTGTATGCCTGGTTTGGGTGGAGGTTCGATACCCGCGGTCCACACCTTTATTGTTTTTTTGTTTTTATCACATATATATATATATATATATATATATATATATATTTAATTTATTAATATTATTATTATTTCCTTTATTATTATTTCCTTTATTATGATTTATTATTTAATAATATGACGAATTCCTTAAATATGACGAACCCATTTTTCAACAGATGTTACAATATCCTCTACTTTTAGAAATTTCGTCCCGAAATTTAAGTGGTAGTAGGTTTATTTTGAAAGAGTTGAGTGTATTTTTCACGCATTGAGTCTTCACGTTACCAAGTAATCTCGGGTCATCGTTTCGACTCCCAACGAACCCTGACTATCGGAATTCAACTTCGTCTTAAACGTGTCTCACCGAAGTCCATAATTTCTACAGGTCGTTCTACAAAATGCATCGAGTCATCAATCTGAATATCTTCCAATGGTATATGGAGGTTTTCGTTGGCAAGGCACTTTTTCAAGTTGGATACATGGAACGTGGGATGAATCTTCCTGAGTTCTTCAGGTAGGTCAAACTTGTATGCTACAGGACCCACTCTCTCGAGAATTTTAAATGGTCCAACATAGCGAGGTGCTAGCTTGCCTTTTTGTCCAAACCGAACAACTCCCTTCCATGGTGATACTTTCAAAAGTACTTGATCGCCAACACAAAACTCGAGCGGCTTTCGTCGTTTATCTGTGTAACTCTTTTGATGACTCTGAGCTGTTTGAAAATTATTGCGGATTTGAAGAACCTTATCGGTTGTTTCCTTAATTAATTCTGGTCCAGTGATCTGTGCTTCACCGATTTCGTGCCAACAAACAGGTGATCGGCACTTAAGACCGTATAGTGCTTCAAAAGGAGCCATACCGATGCTCGAATGGTAACTATTATTGTATGAAAATTCGACTAATGGTTGATGAGTATCCCAATTGCCCTTGAAGTCGATGACACATACTCGTAACATGTCTTCAAGAGTCTGTATGGTACGCTCGGATTGACCATCAGTTTGAGGGTGGAAGGCGGTGCTGAGATCTAAGCGAGTGCCTAATGCTGATTGCACGGCCAGCGATGTTCGTGAATTAAAACGCCCATCTCGATCTGAGATGATGCTCAAAGGTACACCGTGTCGACTTAAAATTTCATCGATGTAAATACGAGCTAACTTCTCGTTTTTTGTAATCTTCGCGGATTGGAATAAAATGAGCGGATTTGGTAAGACAATTGACAATAACCTAAATCATGTCATGTCCACTGGAGGTGCGAGGTAACACGGTAATAAAATCCATGGTTATGTTTTCCCATTTCCAAACGGGTATTTTGGGTTGAACGAGTAAGCCTGAGGGTCTTTGATGTTCGCCTTTAACTTTCGAACATGTGAGGCACTTGGAGACAAAAATGGCGATATCCTTCTTCATGCCAGGCCACCAGTAAGAGTATCGTAGATCCTGATACATCTTATCAACACCCGGATGTATAGAGTATCGTGTTTTGTGGGCCTCATTCATGAGAAAAATACGAAGATTGTCATGATCAGGTACCCAAATACGATTTAGATAGTAAAGGATACCATCGGACTTGATTCTAACTTGGTTTCAGCTCCACAAGATAATTCATCTCGCACATCAATTTCTGTGATAGAGGTATGTTGAGCTTTGCGAATGCGGTTCTGAAGGTCAGTTACAATTTGAGAACACAAAAGGTGAATGGAGTTAGCATATTCTTTTCGACTAAGAGCATCAGCCACAACATTGGCTTTACCAGGGTGATAACGAATTTCACAATCGTAATCATTCAGAAGTTCGACCTATCATCGTTGCCTCATGTTTAACTCTTTCTGATTTAAGATATGTTGAAGGCTCTTGTGGTCACTGTAAATCTCACACTTGGTACCATAGAGATAATGTCTCCATATCTTTAGAGCGAACACGACTGCTCCGAGTTCTAAGTCATGAGTGGTGTAATTCTTCTCGTGGACTTTGAGTTGCCTTCAGGCGTAGGCTATCACCTTTCCTCTTTGCATTAAGACAAACCCTAGTCCATTCCCTGATGCGTCACAATAGACCACAAAGTCTTCACAACCGTCAGGGAGAGTGAGGATAGGTGCATCACAAAGTTTTTGTTTCAAGGTTTGAAAAGCCTCTTCCTGCTTGGGCCCCCAAACGAAGGGCTTGCCCTTATGAGTCAAGGCTGTGAGTGGTAAGGCAATACGAGAGAAATTGGCGATGAAACATCGATAATAACCAGCTAAGCCGAGGAATGATCTAACTTCAGTAGTGGTGTGTGGAGCTTGCCATTCTTGCACTGCTTTAATCTTTGCAGGGTCGACATGAATTCATTTGTCGTTGACAACGTGACCAAGAAATTGAACTTCCTTTAACCAAAATTCACATTTCGAAAACTTAGCGTAAAGCTTTTCTGTTTTTAAAAGTGTTAGGATAAGTCGAAGATGTTGTTCATGATCTGATTTGGTCTGGGAATATATAAGAATATCATCGATAAAAACAATGACGAAGCGGTCGAGATAGGGTTTGCCTACCCTATTCATTAGAACCATGAAAATGGCGGGAGCATTGGTCAACCCAAAAGGCATGGCCATGAATTCGTAGTGACCGTAGCGAGTTCGAAAGGAAGTCTTTGGAATGTCTTATTCACGTACTCTAAGCTGATGATAACCAGAACGAAGATCGATTTTTGAGAAACAGGTGGCACCCTGAAGTTGATCTAGAAGGTCATCAATGCGAGGTAAAGGATAACGGTTCTTATGGTCAGCTTGTTGAGCTATCGATAGTCAATACACATTCGAAAAGTTCCATCCTTCTTCTTGATGAAAAGAACCGGTGCACCCCAAGGTAATGAGCTAGGACGTATAAATCCTTTGTCAGTCAGCTCCTGCAGTTGACTAGCTAACTCTTGTATTTCAGATGGTGCTAACCGATATGGATATTTTGCAACTAGAGTGGCACTAGGTACAAGATTTGATTCGAAATTCTATGTCCCGCACAGGAGGAGTCAGAAACGTCGTCGGGAAAAACTTGAGGAAAATCTCTAACAACCGGAATATCTTCAATTTTCTTCTCCTTGCCTCCTTTCTTGTCGATATGGGCTAGCAATGCTATGTAATCCTTTCGAAGATATCTTTGAGCTGGAAGACACGACATCAACTTGAGTCCTTTGGATGGGGTTTCACCAAATATATGAAGGGTTTGGCCATCGGCGAGTGGAATTCGAATGAATTTTCGTAACATACGACTTCAGCGTGATGCTGACTGAGCCAGTCCATACCAATGATAACGTCAAAACTTCCTAATTTCATGGGAATGAGATCGATTGGAAAATCATGATCATTAAGAGTAAGAGTACAGTCGTGAATGAACTAATCCAACGTAATAGGTTCACCGTCTGCTACTTCCACTGTGAATGATTCGGCTAGACTAACGCGAGGTAAACCAAGAATAGATTCGAATTCTAGGGACACAAAACTCTTATCCACGCCAGTGTAAAAAGGAATAGATGCATAACTATCATTAATGAGGAACGTACCGTTGACCATGTTGTTATCCGCCCTAGCCTGATTGGAGTTGATGTTAAAAACTCTACCTCTTGCTGGCGGATTGGCTTGGTTCACAGGATTAGCTTGGGCTTGCGCATTAATGATGTTCACTAAACGTGGGCAGGTGTTGCGGAAATGAGTTGGATCACCGCAATTGAAACAAGCTCTGACGGGTGGTATCATAGGGTAGTTAGGTTGGTAAAAGGGTTGGGCCATTGGTTGTGCAGGTGGTAGTAGTAGAGGTTGTTAATAGGGAACTTGGCCCACTATTTGGTTGTTGGGTTGGCTTGCGGTTGGTTGCGGACTTCTCTTGCAAGTGAGAGGTAGGTTTGAATTGTATGAACTACTCTGCCATAACCTGTGCGGTGGAGACATGGGTTCTCAAGAAGGTGGTGGTATTGGCATCGATTGCATTTCGGGTGAGGTCCTGTATATTGCTTCTTGAATGGAGCGATAGAGGGAGCAACTTGGGTGATTGGGGCGGCTTTAAGGGGTTGGTTGATTTGGGTGATCGCAAAGTTCTTCCCATTTCGCTTTCTCTTGCCAGCGAATCGAGAAGAGGATCCAGTTTGGGTTGAGTTAGGGGTTTCAGTTGGTGTTTTATCTTTCTTCTTCTCATCTTTGAAATCCCCATTCTTGATGTGGTTCTCGGTGAGCTCAGTAGCTAGCTCCATTGCTGCCTCCAGAGTTGCAGGCGTAGTACTCATCACAGAGTTATGAATCTTCGAAGGAAGACCCCGAATGTAGTGCTCGATCAAACGGTAGAGAGAAGTGACCAAATTGGGAACCATTTGATTCAACTCGAGAAACCTCTTGTTGTAGGTTATATGATCTCCCTCTTTCTGTTTCAAGAAATAGAACTCATCCTCCAGCTTTTTAATTTCGCTTCTTGGGCAAAAGCGTCTTGTCATAAGCTCTCGAAGTTGTTCCCAACTTAGGGCTACCGCGGCTTCGGTGCCTCGTCTGCCCTTTTTAGCATTCCACCACGTGAGTGCTACCTGATACAGACGGCCAGTAGCATAATGAACTTTACGGTCATTGGGACAATCACAATTGAGGAAAGTACTCTCCATCTCTTCAAACCATCGAAGTAGAGCAGTGACCCCTCAGTCCCTTCGTACTTTGGAGGGTCACATGAGTTGAAGTGCTTGTAGGTGCACTTGGTGGTGTTTGTGGGGGGTTGGCAGCATTTTGTCCCTCTTGGTTAATTGGGTTGATAGGGTTAGCGGCGAGAGCTTGTTGGACTTGAATTACAATATCGGGAATCACGGCGGCCATTTGTTAGGCTATTTAAGCAGCCATACTGATGTATTGAATAATACATGCATTTATCGTGTAGAGTTTGTAAAGTTTTAACATGTTTTCATTTCGGTTTGTCAAGAATTTATCTACTTTTAATCCAAATGCGTTTTGCAAGTTTTGGTTCAGCAAAACGGTTGGAAGGATGGGAAAATGAGCTAAAATGATAATAAAAACAAGCCGGAGCGTAATTGGATTGGGGAAGAGGAAACGGATCGAAAATGGAGGATGTTGGACCTCTAGCGGGCCGCGACCGCACTACCTTAAACCTCTCGCGGGGTGCGAGAGGTTTATAATTATCTCCTTAGATTTCACTCGGTCGCGGGGCGCGACCGAGTCCCCCTACTCCTCTCGCGGCCGGCGAGAGGAGGGTTTATCCAGAAAGTTTCGAAAGTCAGCTGATTTAGGATTGTTTTGTTATTTATTTGAGTTGTATTACAATTGCAACACATCTTGGATCAATTTGGATGAACTCAGATCTTGTGGAGGAGATTTTCTGGAGAAACTGAGCTGAAAGAAGGTGATCTAGGCTACGGGAATCATTCGGGCTATCAAGGAGTTTCGAGGCAGGAGCATATACGGTTTTATTGCAACATCTCGATCCTTTTTATTCCTTGTTTAACTTGATTATGAATTCTTGTTTGAACCTTGTTTATTCAGTTTTCAAGAACATGATACTTGGCTAGATTTATTTTAGTTACCTAGGTTTGGATTATGATTTTATGAAAGTTTTGTTTATTTTAGTTTAATTATGGTTTGAATGTGTATCTGGTAAAGTTCACAACTTTAATATTCTAGTTCAGTGTATTTGCATGATCTAAATTGATTTGTGATTGTTTATTTGTTTTACATGAATCTAGGTGGATGTCTTCCATAGAATAGGTTTGTGTTGTTTTTGTGTCTTTAGGGATTCGGGAAACAATCAGTAAATTGGCCAATAAAACCGGGAAAACAATTTTAAATAAAATATAAAATCAGTTTTATCATTATACCTAAATTAATTATTGAGAAATAATAATTAGTTAACTGAATTAATTAGATAAATTGTTAGGTTTAGGTTTTGAGAAATTCCCGAATCTAATTTACTTGTCATAATTAAGTCGGTTAAGCTAAACTAGAAGTTGTAGTTGGTCTAGGTTAATTATTGAGAAGTAGTTAACTAATTAGACACTTTACTAAATTAAAAGATAACTGAAAAGGAATCTTTAAAACCGGTGAACAAATAATAATTTTAGGTTATCATAGGTGTCTTCCTGAGAAGGGTCGGGGGTCCTGTTCGGTAAACCTAGAGTTTAATATTTTAAGATCCCGGTAAATCATTCAACCTAATAAAGTTATTATCAAATCGATTGAGTAGTAATCTAAAAATCCAACCTAGGTAACCAGTTCATTATTCCTGATTTAATTCCGAATTTCTAAAAAGTTCAAAGTTCGATTTGTTCCAATTAAATACTTTTAGTTTAATTAATAAGTTAGAATTGGTTAGAACCCCCCCCCCCCCTTTAATATATAAAGTTGTTTTAATTGAGTCTATATTAAGTAATCTTTGTAATTAGGGAGTCTCGTGGGTTTGATAATCCGGACTTGCTTAAACTATTCTATAATTGATCGGTTCACTTGCCGTTTAGTAGTTTAGTATAATTTAGGAGTCTAGAGTTTAATTTGAGTCTAGAATTAGGTTAATTTTATTTGTTTTAATTAATTTGAGTCTGGCTTGATTCTCAATCCGTCGGTACTTTTACCACTTGGGCCGCTCTACGAGATGCTTTCCTAAAGAAATACTTCCCACCCGCAAAAGCATCTCGCCTTCATGATCAGATCCATTTGTTCCGAATGGAGCCTGACGAGCCCTGTCATCTAGCGTGGGAGCGTTTCCAAACCCTGGTGTCCCGCTGCACTCAACACGGCTTGTAGGATTGGGCACTTGTAGAGAAATTCTACAACGGTCTTAACCCCGAGACCCCGCTCGATTTGATACATCTGCTGGTGGACATCTAATGGGCAAGAATACAGTTACCGAGTGTAATGACCTTTTTGAAAGCTTCGCGCATTCCGACGTAGACTACAGCACTGCCGGCAGGAATTCAATTCCTATTTCTCGTACCGCCCTGGTTAACCGGGGCCTACACCAATTTAGCTTGGAGACTACGGTGGCTGTTGCACTAGATAGCTTTAAGAGAGAGGTCACTAAAGAGACTCAAGAGATAGTAGATAGGTGTGAGGTTTGTCGAGCGGGTCACGATACGATAGAGTGTCCAACACTCACCGTTGAGCAGGTCGAGTTCATTACTGGTCAAAGTAGAGGTCCTACGAACCCTTTCAATAATAAAAATAATTCAAATTATAACCCGAACTGGCGTAGTAATAATAATAACAACTTCCGATCTTCCGGTAACCCCCCTGGTTTCCAATCAGGTTCATATCAAAACAGGGTCAAGGTCACTACTCTAGTGGAGGGTCAGGTCATTCTAGTCAGTTTAGTGGTGGGGGTTCAAATTAGGTGGGTCAGACTAGGAGTGGAGGTTCAGGGGCACTCTAGATAGGACTGAGGAGTTATTATCTCAATTAGTTGTTAAGGATCAAGCTACCAAGAAAACTCTCGCGGAACACGATCTCCTCTTGAAAAATCAAAAGGTCCGCACTCTTAGATCTGCAGAGATCGGTAGGTAGTATCGCTAAGCAGCTGCAAGAGCAGCCACACGGCCAGTTCACGGGTAATACCCAACCTAACCCGTCGAACCAACATGCTAAAGCGATCACTACACACAGTGGTAGGAGTTTGAAAGAAGTGGGTAGAAAGGGGTTAGAGGTAGAGGCAGAGGAGCAGCATGAGGAAGTGGATGAGGAGATAGAGATGGAGGCTCCATCTAAGGTGCACACTAGGCTAGACCCAGCAATTACCGCACCAACCAGTGGACCTTCAGTAGGGCATAAGGGAGAGAAGAAACCGGTAGAGGTTAGGCCATCACCACTCGTAGATTCTTCATGCTTACCCTACCCAGCACGTCTTAAACAGCAAAAATATGTCAAGGAATACAGGAATTTCCTTGATATGTTTACTCAATTGAAAATCAATCTCCCGTTCATCGAGGCCCTCCGGCATATGCCTAAATATGCTAAGTTTTTGAAGGATCTTCTAAAACGAAAAGATAGGCTGGGGGCGCTTTCTAATATTGCGTTAACTGGAGGGTGCTCCGCCATCGTTCTGAACAAGTTACCCAAAAAACTGAGTGATCTGGCTATCTTCACGATTCCATGCTTATTTGGCGGGTCCATTGCTCCAGCTCACGCCCTAGCGGATCTAGGGGCTAGCATCAATCTGATGCCTTTCTCACTCTACGAGAGATTAGGTTTAGGGGAGCTCACCCTACTTGTATGTCACTGTCGCTAGCTGATAGGTCTGTTAAGTGTCCGCAAGGAATTGTAGAGAACTTATTGGTTAAGGTTGATAGATTTGTCTTTCCCGTGGATTTCGTCATCTTAGATATGGAGGCCGATGAGAAGGTGCCCATCATCCTAGGTCGCCCATTCCTTCGCACCGCGAAAGCGCTCATTAATGTTCATGATGGGAAAATCACACTTCGCGTCACTAACGAGAACGTCACTTTCGAAATCGCAAGGTCGATGTAATACCCAAGCGGTGACGACAGCAATAGTGGCCCTTGTCACTCCGTCTACTTTCTGAATTTATTCATGTCGTGCGTTGATCATTGTCTAGAGTATATTAGCGGAGCCGACCTAGTGAATAAGAGTGTAGTAGCTGAGGAGAGCGACAGCGAGGATATAGAGGAGGACCCCCTATGGGTTCCCGAGACCTTAGATTTCTGTGAGGTTAGTGCAGCTAGTGAGAGTACACCTTTAGAGACCCCAGCAGCCATATAGCTTAAGGTCCTCCTATCCCACTTAGAGTACGCATTCCTAGGCGACAATTCGAGCTTACCCGTTATCATTTCTTCGAAATTGTCAACGGAGGAGAAGGAGCGTTTGATAGAGGTTCTAAAAGCCAATAAGGAGGCCATCGCTTGGAAACTGTCTGATATCAAGGGAATTAGCCCTACCTTCTGTACTCATAGGATCCTTATGGAGGACGTCTTTAAGCTAGTAGTGCAGCCTCAGCACCGTCTAAACCCGAATATGCAAGAAGTTTGAAGAAAGAGGTGCTCAAGCTAATGGAAGCCGGTCTCATCTACCCGATCTCCGATTCGGCATGGGTAAGTCCCACTCAGGTTGTTCCTAAGAAGGGGAGAATGACAGTAATCATGAACGAGAAGAAGGAGCTTATCCCATCGCGAACAGTCACGGGCTGGCAGGTGTGCATTGATTATCGAAAATTAAATGACGCCACCCGTAAGGACCACTTCCCGCTCCATTTATCGATCAGATGTTGGAGTGACTCGCAGGACAACAATTTTATTATTTTCTTGACGGGTTCTCAGGTTACTTCCAGATCCCAATTGCTCCCGAGGATCAAGAGAAGACAACCTTCACCTTCCCGTACGGTACTTACGATATCGCCGCATGCCGTTCGGGTTATGTAACGCTCCGGCTACTTTTCAGTGATGCATGGTCGCTATCTTTAAGGACATGATCGAGACCTCGATGGAGGTTTTCATGGACGATTTCTCTGTCTATGGAAACACTTTTGATCAATGTCTTAGTCACCTTGATGCGATTATGAAACGGTGTGTCGAGACAAGATTGATGCTAAACTGGGAGAAATGTCACTTTATGATGACAGAGGGGATAGTTCTTGGGCACAAGATATTGCGTGCAGGTATAGAGGTCGATAGGGCGAAGATAGATACTATCAGCAGACTCCCTCCACCGACTAGGTCAAATCTATCCGTAGCTTTCTCGGTCATGCGGGCTTCTACAGACGGTTCATTAGAGATTTCTCTAAGATCACCTGCCCCATGACACGACTCCTCGAAAAGGATGTGCCCTTCGTCTTTGATGACGACTGCTTGAAAGCCTTCACGACCCTTAAAGAGAAGCTGGTGAGTGCTCCTATCCTCGTCTCACCCGACTGGAGCTTGACCTTCGAGCTCATGTGTGATGCGAGTGACTATGCGGTCGGTGCCGTTTTGGGTCAGCGACGATATAAACATTTTCATCCTATTTACTACGCTAGTAAAACCATTAATGACGCTCAGGAGAACTACACCACTACAGAAAAGGAGCTCTTAGAGTAGTCTTCGCGTTTGATAAATTCCGCTCCTACCTCGTCCTTTCCAAAACCATCGTCTTTACTGATCATGCGGCTCTACGCTTCCTCTTCCAAAAGAAGGACGCAAAGCCTCATCTCATTCGGTGGATTCTCTTTCTTTACGAGTTCGACATAGAGATTAGAGATAAGAAGGGAGCAGAGAATATGGCCGCCGACCATCTATCTCGATTGGAGGATCCTAGTAGAGAAAAAATCCGAGAAGAAGAGATCGGTGATAGATTCCCCCATGAGTCAGTGGAGTTTGTGGCAGCGGAAAATGAGGGGATGTCGTGGTTTTCCGATTTTGCGAATTACCTTGCAAATGGAGTGACCACTCAGCAGAAGAAGAAATTCTTCCGCGATGTGAGGCGATACATCTGGATGACCCGTTTCTATTTCGGGTAGGGGGAGATAGGATTCTCAGACGCTGTGTTAGTAGAGAAGAGGGGCAAAGATTTTGAGGCACGTGCATGAGGGACTGACAGGAGGTCATCATGGTCCGCACGTTACCGCACAGAAGTTTTCGACTGCGGTTTTTTTTATATTGGATGCTCTAGAGTTCGTTAAGACTTGTGATCGTTGCCAGCGCACCGACAACATCCCATCCAAGGACGAGATGCCCCAACACTGATCCAAGTTCTTGAAGTCTGATGTATGGGGGATAACTTCATGGGACCGTTTCCCATCTCTAGCGGGAATCGGTACATCCTCGTGGCTATTGATTACGTTTCCAAGTGGGTTAAAGCTCAAGCTTTACTCACAAATGATGCCCGAGTAGTGGTGAGATTTTTGAAGAAGCTATTCACCCGTTTCAGTACCCCACGAGCTATTATTAGTGACTGTGGCACACACTTCTGCAATCCCGTAATGGAAAAGGCATTGGCGCTACGGTGTCACTCATTGCCTTTCCAACGCTTATCATCCTCAGACAAGCGGCCAAGTGGAGAATGCGAACAGGAGGTGAAATGGATTCTTGAGAAGACAGTAGGCAAAAGTCGAAAGGACTGGTCTGATAAATTAGATGATGCTTTGTGGGCGTTTAGAACCGCCTATAAGACACCGCTAGGCACCACGCCCTTCATGATCGTTTATGGTAAAGCCTTCCATCTCCCGGTTGAACTTGAACATAGGGCGTTGTAGGCCTTGTAAACCGTGAATACGGACCTCACTGAAGCTGCCAAGAGATGATACTTCCAAATATCACGAGTTAGAGGCACTTCGAGATGCAGCGTACGGGCGTTCATAGAGCATTAAGGAGAAAACAAAGGCGCTGCATGACAGGAGACTGAGAGGTGTGAAAGAGTTTCAAATCGGCAACAGAGTGCTCTTATCTAATTCAAGATTGAAACTATTCGCTGGGAAGTTGAAGTCTAAGTGGTCAAGCCCATATGTGGTCAATGAGGTATTCCCGTATGGAACGATCGAGCTGAAAGATGAAGCTGACGGGGGGACGTGGAAGGTCAATGGACATCGATTGAAGAACTATTTAGGAGGACCACTAGATCCCACCGAGACGGAGGAAACTCCTCTCGAAGTTCCACCTCTTACCGCAAAGGTTCTTGGGTATTGGCTCTAGTGTAGAGTATGTACATTTTGGTATTTAATTGCATTTCATGTCTTTTTTTAGTATTTAACTCTTGTTTTTCGTACTTTGTGTGTTTTTGTTTGTTTGTGGGTCGTCTTAGCTGTTTTTCAGGTTATATCACGCCACCATTGATGGGAAGCTTGAATTTGCAGGTACGTTTTGTTAGTATCCGGTTGCATGAGGGGTGTTTAACTAAGTTTATACTAGGTAAATGAAACTTTCAAAAAGATTTTCTAAGGCAGAAACAAGAAAAAACATCACAACTTTCTGTGAAAACACCTCTCTCGCGGGGCGTGAGAGGCACAAGCCATATCGGTCGCAGCCCGCGAGAGGCTTGCAATTCTGGTAAAAGCCACTCGGTCACGGGGCGCGAGAGGATTAACCTCCTCTCTCGTGGCCCGCGAGAGACGACATCTGCAGAATGAAAACCCTAGCAGCCTCTTTTTCCCCTTTTCAACCTCATTCTTCCCCACTTTCACCTATGGCTCCTCCACTATTCTTCACCAAAATCCACCATTTCTAACCCACATTCACCCAAATCTTTCCCCATTGATTCCCTCCATCAACCTTAACCAACTTTCAAGTGCAAGTTTGCGTTTTCCCCTCCAACCGAGCTCTTTAACTGTGTTGCAACTTTTCCATTATTTGCTTATTAATTCTTACAGATCGGCGCCACGTATGTTTTCTTGCAACCTTTATGCTTTCCTTTTCATATTTTGTCTAGTTGTTGAATATATTTTGGTGTTTGGTCTAGTGCTAGTTGCATGTTAGTTTACTTTGCCGGTTGGGGTACATTTGGGTTGGTTTGAGTTTTTGATTGTGGTGGTTGTTACTTTATGTGGGCAGATTGGGTGTAAACAGGGTATATCTTGGCGGGTTTGGTGAGGTTCAACATTGAGTGTGGGGATTCGGGTTGGTTAATATTGGTACTAAAAATCAGATTTTTAAGATTTTCAACCCGTTGTTTCTGCTATGTTCATACAGTTTTTATCTTAGACTTAAACTCAATGTTGGATGCTTTTCGACACTTCGGTTTTAATTGTGGGCAATTAAAGTGCCGGAAGGGGGTAGTCCTATGGTTTTGGATATATTTTGGGGGTTAGTAACATTAGGATGTTCATGCATACAAGATCTTTCTCGCCCGTACTCAATCTCCATTCAGGCGAGATTCGATTTTATTAATTAATAATGTTACACACCTAATAAAATATATCTAATATTATTTGGTAAAGTGTTTATCTTTTTCAGACCATGACCGCGAATGAAATGCTATACGGTCATTTGTTCTATACGGTTCCTCTTTGTAATGTTCTACTTGTCTTATTCGTGCTTTATGCAAATGACTAGGGAAGGTAGTTCAAGCCGAGCAGGAAGAAAGAGGAGAGGGCCCATACCTCGACAAAGGGGTGATCCGGCCGAGACACAACCATTACCTCCGAATTTCAGAGTGCGCCGCAGAATCAGGTACAGGGGGGACGGTATTCCCCATGGGCTGAGCACGTGGATAGTGGATAGTCCCCTGCTTCAGTTCGATCTAGATTCCCACGAGTGGGAATGCTTACCAACTTAATCACTGTGATCTACTGCCCTACAAACGGATTTACTGGGATATGATTGACCATCTGGGTCAGAGGGGTAGCATTGAGCAGTTGTTGGGGGACAAGTTCAGGAGGGTATTGGATTGCGGAGCAAGGCAGTACAGAGAAATTACCCTCGAATTTCACTCCACGTTTGAGTACCAGCAGGGTAAGTTTAATGAGAGTGATGCTATCTCGTTTGCTTTGGGGAGGCATGTTTATGAAATGACGGTTCCACAATTCGTTGTGGCCTCGCAGATATACTCATTAGAGGAGGTTCAGGCACCGAACTTCTCCACCAGTCTTCAGGGGGTTTTCAAAAGGAGATACCCCCAGAGTGTTCAGGCGAATGAACTAGCCAGGTTCTGGGGTACTATCTCTTCTGCACCATATTCTAACAATATGGTAGCAAGCGACATTATTGATCCGGTTTACTGGTTTATTCACAAGATTCTTGCTGCTACACTGGTTGGGCAAGGGCAGGGGGATAACAAGGTAAATCAGGTGAGTTTATTTTGTTTGATGTGCATGGTGGAAGGAAGGTCGGCAAACCTGGTGACTATATTTGTATGGTCGATGAAGCGGCTGTGGAGGGTAGGCCCAGGGGCAAGGGTGTATTGTGGGCCCCTGATTACGTGCTTAGCTGAAAGTCTTGGGGTACTTGACAGATATCCCCAAGACAGGATGAGAGAAGGCCCAGCCCCGTGCTTCATGAGTATTTGTGACCTACAGGCGTCCGGGATTTTGACTACCCAAGAGCCTGTTAGCTGGGAGCCAGTTCGACAGGGACCGCAGGTGCAGCCTCCTCCGGGTTCTGAAGCAGCGTCATCTATGCAGGCCGGTGTTCCCACTCGACATTAGCGGCCGATCACGCGTCAAGAGCTACCAGGACGACAGTATCCTCTCCGTCAGCCTCGCCCAGACCCACTGACTTTAGATTCTTTGTATGATAGGATGGAGACTGGGTTTGGGGACCTGCGAGGCTATGTCGATCAGCAGTTTGGTGGTGTTCGTCAGACCATGATGGATAGTAGGCGTATGCATGAGGCTAGCCAGCGAAAGGCTGGAAGACGTGATGAGGTACATGATGCAAAATTTGAACATGGGGGTTCCATCCTACTTTCAGTATCAAAGTGGTCAGCCGGGGTCAAGTCAATTTGCTGGTATGGAGGACGTCAAGCCGTACCAAGTCTTCAAGGTGTCGAAAGAATCGGAGGATGATGATTGAGGAGCAGTGGAGCTTTATCTTTATTAATTTTCTTTTATACTGTTTTAATCTCCAGACGCTCTGTACTTTAAACAATTTACTTTGGGGAATGATGGATGGTTTGGGTATCATCATGGATGATGTATAAGAAATTATACATCTTTTAAACGTCAAAATTCCCCATTAATGCGGAAATTCGTTGTGTTTTCATTGATCTAGATACTCATTTGAGTTATTTGTGAAAATGCAGGTCCGGGCTTCGGCCCGGTAAAGAAACAAAGGCTTTTGGAGCAAATTGGAGCAAAAATGAAACATTTCTGCCAAACTGCCAGATATGGCACGACCGTGCCAAGCATCCAGAAGTCGGCACTATCACAAGCACTATTATCAGACTGCACAATCCGAGTCAAATCAACACTTGGCACGATCGTGCCAACCCCAAGCACGCCGTGCGCGTGCAATCACAGGCCCTGATCAGCTAGTTTCCGAGTTCAACATAGTCATTTCCGAGTACGATAACGATAAGCACGACCGTGCCAAATGGTGGCACGGTCGTGCCACCTCAGGGAAATTTTAGCGGGATCTTTCCGGATTTGGCATCAAACTTGGTCAACAACTCAGAAAGGCACCTAACACTTACCAAGCATGACCGTGCCAAAAGGTGGCACGGTCGTGCCAAATGCCCAGTAGCTTAAATACGTGAATTCAGCTCATTTGAAAGGGAGTTGGAGCATTTGGGTGGATTTCTCTCTCAAGAAGCTGATCTTGGAAGCTTGGAGATTGAAGAAAGGAGCCTTTAGGAGGTTGTATCACTTGATAATCCAACTCATTTAGCTAATTACCTTGTCTTAAACACTAGTATTTCACTTGTTATTCATGCACAATCCATATTACTTTATATTTGTCTTAGTTATCATGAGCCTTCTAGGCTAAACAATTGTGTTGTTTGAATTTGTTGAAGCTAATGAACACTTGACAATATGGAAATAGATGTGGTGATTATTGTATGTTAATCTCAATGATGGTATTTATTCAAGTTTCTTGGAATGCATGTTCATGTTTAAAGTTATTATTCTTGAATGTTTGATCATAAAAATTTACATGTAGTGTTGGAAAGCCCGTGTAGAGATTATGATTATTGAATCTTGTTAGTTGTTGATTTGATTCATAGCATGAAACTAGGAATGGTAATTGCTAACATGATTAGGATGATGATTTGAATATGAGTATGAATTCTTGCATTTGGATTTGTAAAGATCTTATGAATGTTTATATGAATTCTATGGTTTGTGTTCATGTTGGATTGATGATTTACGCCAAAGTTGTTGTTTAGCATGACCATGCTTGTGATTCATGTCAAGAGCTTGTTGAAGATATCATTTACTTGAAACCAAGTTAGGGTGATTAATGTGTTGTTCATGTTAGTTTTCCTTAATTTGTAGAGTTATGAGTTTGGATTAACAATTAACTCATTATTAAAGATTAACATCAATTTAGCAAGAGAACTTAAAGAATGAATCTTAGGTGATTAAAATGTTGTTCATTATAATTTTCCCAAGATTTATAAAACTAGGGGACCTTGATTGGAAACTTAGTTGATTCTAAGACTTGCATCACCATTAGTTTTCCTTAAAAGTTGTCATATGTTTATTAGTGGATACTCAATTCAAGCAACCATTGTTCTTGTTAATTCATTTAGTTAATTTTTATCCTTACATGATAGTTTAAAAAAAATCAAGAAATCTACTCATTGATCGAAACAGGTTTAAAAGTAACGAATATTTAGTACTGAGACACCGAGTCCACGGATTGATATCCGGTTCTTACCAGAGAACTATACTACCACCTGACGGGTACACTTGCCCTATGTGTGTGTAGTTGGTTTTAAGTAAAAACTATTTTAAAACCTAATCTGTGTGAACGAAAATTATAATAATAAAAATATATTTAATTCACGAACATCAAGTTTTTGGCGCCGTTGCCGGGGACACTGTCTTCTTAAGAATGGTTGGAGTTACTTGTTAAATCAGTGTGAAAAGTGTACAAAGTTTTGTCTAGTTTTTTTATTTTCCTCACATGATTAATTGAAAAAAAGGGCCAGGGCTTTGGAAGCCCAAGTTGGGAGCACTTGTTTGGTGGTTTTGGTGATGGTTACGAGCAGGGTGCGTATGGTCCGCATGAGCCATCTACAGTGGATCTTTGGAGAAGAATGGATGGGCTAACGTTGGATCAACAGGCTGTATGACACGACGTGGACTTGATCCGCGCTGAGCAGCATCGTCAGGGTAATTTTATGGAAGATATGTACGAGCAAAGTAGGCGTAGCTTCGACTGGTTATTCGGGTCTCAACAACATCTAGCAAGCTCGCTCGGTCATCCGTACACACAGCCGTTGCCGCACTTCACTAGGAGATCCCGGTTTGACCACCGGGACGATGCCGGTCCTTCAGGATCTGGCGGCCGACCCTGATCTTGCAGCTCATGTCGTACTTTCATTTGCATTTCTATGTTTGAGGGGTGTACCATTTTGGATTTTCCGTACACTCCTCCGTTGTTGCTTTAAATTTCGTACATTGTTTTTTTATTTTTATTTAGTGGTTTAATTTTTGAACAATGACAAGGGATTGTTGGGTTGGGTTGTTTATGGTAATCTTGATCATGTTTGTAAGTGTGCAGTTTTTAATTGATGATATGCTCGTCGCTGGATGGTGCAGTGGTGCGTTGGAATGTTTCATATTACCTTCTTTCGCTCCATTTCTAGCCTTTGCAAACCAGGGGAGT